>CM024593.1:37149360-37661860 GCA_014182565.1 Eucalyptus marginata | reverse complement strand
CCTAAACCCTAAACCCTAAACCCTAAACCCTAAACCCTAAACCCTAAACCCTAAACCCTAAACCCTAAACCCTAAACCCTAAACCCTAAACCCTAAACCCTAAACCCTAAACCCTAAACCCTAAACCCTAAACCCTAAACCCTAAACCCTAAACCCTAAACCCTAAACCCTAAACCCTAAACCCTAAACCCTAAACCCTAAACCCTAAACCCTAAACCCTAAACCCTAAACCCTAAACCCTAAACCCTAAACCCTAAACCCTAAACCCTAAACCCTAAACCCTAAACCCTAAACCCTAAACCCTAAACCCTAAACCCTAAACCCTAAACCCTAAACCCTAAACCCTAAACCCTAAACCCTAAACCCTAAACCCTAAACCCTAAACCCTAAACCCTAAACCCTAAACCCTAAACCCTAAACCCTAAACCCTAAACCCTAAACCCTAAACCCTAAACCCTAAACCCTAAACCCTAAACCCTAAACCCTAAACCCTAAACCCTAAACCCTAAACCCTAAACCCTAAACCCTAAACCCTAAACCCTAAACCCTAAACCCTAAACCCTAAACCCTAAACCCTAAACCCTAAACCCTAAACCCTAAACCCTAAACCCTAAACCCTAAACCCTAAACCCTAAACCCTAAACCCTAAACCCTAAACCCTAAACCCTAAACCCTAAACCCTAAACCCTAAACCCTAAACCCTAAACCCTAAACCCTAAACCCTAAACCCTAAACCCTAAACCCTAAACCCTAAACCCTAAACCCTAAACCCTAAACCCTAAACCCTAAACCCTAAACCCTAAACCCTAAACCCTAAACCCTAAACCCTAAACCCTAAACCCTAAACCCTAAACCCTAAACCCTAAACCCTAAACCCTAAACCCTAAACCCTAAACCCTAAACCCTAAACCCTAAACCCTAAACCCTAAACCCTAAACCCTAAACCCTAAACCCTAAACCCTAAACCCTAAACCCTAAACCCTAAACCCTAAACCCTAAACCCTAAACCCTAAACCCTAAACCCTAAACCCTAAACCCTAAACCCTAAACCCTAAACCCTAAACCCTAAACCCTAAACCCTAAACCCTAAACCCTAAACCCTAAAACCCTAAACCCTAAACCCTAAACCCTAAACCCTAAACCCTAAACCCTAAACCCTAAACCCTAAACCCTAAACCCTAAACCCTAAACCCTAAACCCTAAACCCTAAACCCTAAACCCTAAACCCTAAACCCTAAACCCTAAACCCTAAACCCTAAACCCTAAACCCTAAACCCTAAACCCTAAACCCTAAACCCTAAACCCTAAACCCAAAAACCCTAAACCCTAAACCCTAAACCCTAAACCCTAAACCCTAAACCCTAAACCCTAAACCCTAAACCCTAAACCCTAAACCCTAAACCCTAAAACCCTAAAACCCTAAACCCTAAACCCTAAACCCTAAAACCCTAAACCCTAAACCCTAAACCCTAAACCCTAAACCCTAAACCCTAAACCCTAAACCCTAAACCCTAAACCCTAAACCCTAAACCCTAAACCCTAAACCCTAAACCCTAAACCCTAAACCCTAAACCCTAAACCCTAAGAGTCAGCTACGTAATGATGGATGATGGATCTTCTAATGGACAATGTGAGTTTAGTTTTATTTCTATCCAATTTTCCACCATCCCTTATTTCGTGGCTGTCTCTTGGGGCTCAATTATTGCTGCCAAAACCTCTTTTATGATATCAACTCGCAACTCAATTTCAATAGGCTGAAGCTCCAAGATTATCTAATGCATGCAAGGAGTGAGGAATTTAAGAAATGCCATTTAAGATAGGAAATTATCACGACATGCGATTCCATACCGCTACTTTAGATGACAATAAAGGTCAAAATAGATATTATCAATACAATAAACATTCCATTTAATTTATCTTATTTTTGGTTAGCCTCTCAAATTCATCCTTGATCTTTGATGTTGTTGTTGTCTTACTCTCTTCCCATTGGCATGTACGGGGAAAAGTCAAGGAGTTCAATCGAAATTTAGGCCAAGCCACGTCTAAATGCTCAAATGACCATATCTACACAAATCAACAGAAATGGAGATATCAATTTGTGCAAAATGAAAAAATTGCGCACTACTCATAAGATGTATTAGTATTGAATAAAGAACAAAGAAAAGAACGTAGGTGTTGTACAGATAATAATGATGTCATAAGTACTAATATTCAAGAACTTTCATATAGGATGAACTAGAAAACCTAAATGGAAAAATACCTGCAGGAATATAAGACAACCTCCAACTTTCATCTTATGATGCTCCTTTCTCTCGGTTATCCACATAGTCAAATGCTCGAGCAAAGCCAAACCCCAGGTATATTCTTTTATAGCATCCAAATTTTTTAGGTATGACATATAACACCCATCGACCACTCGACCCAAATTTGGGAATAGAAACACGCCAAAAGCATATAGCAAAAACATCCTTATGAACTTTGCTCCCTCGCCTATCTCGCCATTCAGCTCCCCTTCAAGCATACTCATTGCAATTTTCCTCTTATTGGGGGAATCGACATATTCATTCTCTAAATCTAATGAAGCCTCATCTTTTCCAATTGTTACTGGCTTTCTATTGACAATGAGGCCCATGATTAATGCCACATCCATGGGGGTCATGGAAATCTCACCACCACCAACTAAAAAGGCCTTCTTCTCATAGCTCAATTTCTCTATCAGCACACTTATCAATGCCCTATTGATGCTATAATTAGGCATGCACAGCAAACTTCCAAATCATATCCTCTCTATTGCAGCTTGTTCATCACAACTCAGTTTTTCTACCCGCCTGGCAAAGGCGGGCAACAAAAACCTAGTAGACAAGGGACCAAGTATCTACATATTAACGAAAAAACTATGCTTAAAACATTTTTTTCCTTTGAACAGATTCAGAACACATTTATGAACATTGATCAAATCCAACGACTTTCTAAAATTTATTTGAAAAGCAATGGCATAAAAATTGGCAAGAAGTAAGATGTCAAAAGGGTACTGACCTTCTTATGAATCTCGTGCTCCTTTCTCAAGTTATAACTCTGTGTTCCTTTGCCTGGTGATCTCGTCCTATCCATTCTAAAAAGGAAAAGAAACAACCAATTTATTGAGATGTGTGGAAATATAATAACCAAAATGAAACAAACTATGTAGATTCATAACATTCATGTTGAGATAGCAAAAAGTTCACAATCACATCTAGAACAAAGTTAGTTCATTCAATGATTCATATGCTTCGTAATTGTGAATGAGAAAAGCGACATCAAAACTAAGCCAAATTTATTCGAGACCACATCCCAGAGGAAACAACCATCAAGCAAACCAACAACTAAAGACCACGTTTGACGTTTTCCTTTAAAAATAATGACAGCAAACTCCCCAAAAATGATGAGAAATGAATAGAATATCTGTGAACTACTTTAGCAACCAATATGCCCTCAAACAATGTCATGACCCAACTAAATCACATCTAGCCCGGAATATCCAGCAAACTACCTTTGCAAATGATCTATATCTCACTCATGAGCGCGATGCCCAAACATGTCAAAAAGATGACGGATCAATGGTTTGCCAATGAACAACATTTGAATGAAACCAAAATCCTTTTAACTCACCTGCAATAAAGAACGTCCAGCATTCAAGATATCAATGTGCGATGGTTCAACAAGAGATCGTCATAAATCCTACATAACCCTTACCCACAATGACACTTTTTTTTTAATATAAAGTCAAGATGAAATCTAATTGAAACCAAACCTTCATTATTTGTACGGAAATGGCTGCGAACAGCAAACATGAACATATATCGAACAAACTCAAACCATGGACAGGACTCATAGTAAAGAAATGAGTATACTCTGAACATACCTGAATGTATAGTACTTATCCAGCAAGTTCTGGACAGCAAGCAACTCCAACCTATATGCAACTTCATTCACATTTCAATCAGCTACATACAATAAATGCAATTAGGCAAAAAATAAAATAAAAAATAAAAGCAACTTCAACTGGATTTATGCATTATAGCCAAACAATTACAGGCCACATTTCACGTTTTCCTTTAAAAATAATGACAGCGAACTCTCCAAAAATGATGAGAAGCGAATAGCATATCTATGTACTACTTTAGCAATCAATATGCCCTCAAACAATCTCATGACTCAACTAAATCACATCTAGCCTAGAATATCCATCAAACTACCAATGCAAATGAGCGTGATGCCCAAACATGTCAAAAAGGTGACCGATCAATGGTTTGTCAATGTAACATTATAAGCTAACGAAACAACATATGGATGAAACGAAAATCCTTTTAACTCACCTACAATAAAGAACATCCAGCATTCAGAAGATGTTCACAGCATTCAAGATATTAATGTGCGATGGTTCAACAAGAAATCGTCATAAATCCCACATAACCCTTATCCACAATGACACGTTTTTTTTTTTTGTTTTATGAAGTCAAGATGAAATCAAATTGAAACCAAACCTTCATTATTTGTACGGAAATGGCTGCGAACAGCAAACATGAACATATATAGAACAAATTCAAACCATGGACAGGACTCATAGCAAAGAAATCAGCATACTCTGAACATACCTGAATGTATAGTACTTATCCAGCAAGTTCTGGACAGCAAGCAACTCCAATCTATATGTAACTTCATTCACCTTTCAATCAGCTACATACAATAAATGCACTCAGGCAAAAAATAAAAGCAACTTCAACTGGACCTATGCATTATAGCCAAACAATTACGAGCCAAATTTCACGTTTTCCTTTAAAAATAATGACAGCTAACTCCCTAAAAATAATGAGAAGTGAATAGCATGTCTATGTACTTCTTTAGCAACCAATATGCCCTCAAACAATATCATGACCCAACTAAATCACATCCAACCCAGAATATCCAACAAACTAACAATGCAAATGACCTATATCTCACTCATGAGCATGATGTCCAAACATGTCAAAAAGGTAATGGATCAATGGTTTGTCAATGTAACATTATAAGCAAACGAAACAACATATGGATGAAACGAAAATCCTTTTAACTCACCTGCAATAAAGAACATCCAGCATTCATAAGACGTTCACAGCATTCGAGATATTAATATGCAATGGTTCGACAAGAGATCGTCATAAATCCCACATAACCCTTACCCACAATGACACTTTTTTTTTTATAAAGTCAAGATGAAATCGAATTGAAACCAAACCTTCATTATTTGTACGAAAATGGCTGCGAACAGAAGACATGAACATATATCGAACAAACTCAAACCATGAACGGCACTCATTGCAAAGAAATCAGCATACTCTAAGCATACCTGAACGTATAGTACTTATCCAGCAAGTTCTAGACAGCAAGCAACTCCAACTTATATGCAACTTCATTCACATTTCAATCAGCTATATACAATAAATGCACTCGGGCAAAAATTATAAATAAAAATAAAAGCAACTTTAACTAGATTTATGCATTATAGCCAAACAATTACAGGCCACACTTCACGTTTTCCTTTAAAAATAATGACAGCGAACTCCCCAAAAAATCATGAGAAATGAATGCCATGTCTATGTACTACTTTAGCAACCAATATGCCCTCAAATAATCTCATGACCCAACTAAATCACATCTAGCCCAGAATATCCAACAAACTACCAATGCAAATGACATATATCTCACTTATGAGCGTGATGCCCAAACATGTTAAAAAGGTGACCGATCAATGGTTTGTCAATGTAACATTATAGGCAAACCAAACAACATTTGAATGAAACCGAAATCCTTTTAACTCACGTGCAATAAAGAATGTCTAGCATTCGGAAACATTCACAGCATTCAAGATATCAATGTGAGATGATTCGACCAAAGATCATCATAAATCCCACATAACCCTTACCCACAATGACACGTCTTTCCTTTTTTATTATTAAATCAAGATGAAATCGAATGGAAATGGCTGCAAACAGAAGACACAAACATATATCAAACAAACTCAAACCATGGACAGCACTCATTGCAAAGAAATCAGCATACTCTGTACATACCTGAAAGTATAGTACTTATCCAGCAAGTTCTGGACAGCAAGCAATGCCAACCTATATGCAACTTCATTCACATTTCAATTAGCTATAAACAATAAATGCACTCGGGCAAAAAAAAAAAAAAAATAAAAGCAACTTCAATTGGATTTATGTATTATAGCCAAACAATTATAGGCCACATTTCACGTTTTCCTTTAAAAATAATGACAGCAAACTCCCCAAAAATGATGAAAAATGAATAGCATGTCTATGTACTGCTTTAGCAACCAATATGCCTTCAAACAATCTCATGACCCAACTAAATCACATCTAGCCCAGAATATTCAGCAAACTACCAATGCAAATAACCTATACCTCACTCATGAGCATGATGCCCAAACATGTCAAAAAGGTTACCGATCAATGATTTGCAAT
Organism: Eucalyptus marginata; assembly: GCA_014182565.1. Classification (NCBI taxonomy): domain Eukaryota; kingdom Viridiplantae; phylum Streptophyta; class Magnoliopsida; order Myrtales; family Myrtaceae; genus Eucalyptus; species Eucalyptus marginata. The sequence goes on along the minus strand of CM024593.1, from coordinate 37,655,360 downwards.
GTAACATTATAGGCAAACCAAACAACATTTGAATGAAACCAAAATCCTTTTAACTCACCCGCAATAAAGAAGGTCCAGCATTCAGAAGACATTCATAGCATTCAAGATATGAATGCAAGATGGTTCGACAAGAGATCGTCATAAATCACAAATATCCCTTACCCACAATGACACTTTTTTTTTAATAAAGTCAAGATGAAATCGAATTAAAACCAAACCTTCATTATTTGTACGGAAATGGCTGCGAACAGAAGACACGAACATATATCGAACGAACTCAAACCATGGACAGCACTCATTGCAAAGAAATCAACATACTTTGGGCATACCTGAAAGTATAGTACTTATCCAGCAAGTTATGGACAGCAAGCAACTCCAACCTATATACAACTTCATTCACATTTCAATCAGCTATATATAATAAATGCATATAAGCAAAAAAAAAAGCAACTTCAACTGGATTTATGTATAATGGCCAAACAATTACAGGCCACATTTCACGTTTTCCTTTAAAAATAATGACAACGAACTCTCAAAAAAATCATGAGAAATGAATAGCATGTCCATGTACTACTTTAGTAATTAATATGCCCTCAAATAATCTCATGACCCAACTAAATCACATCTAGCCTAGAATATCCAGCAAACTACCAATGCAAATTACCTATATCTCACTCATGAGCGTGATGCCCAAACATGTCAAAAAGGTGACCGATCAATGGTTTGTCAATGTAACATTATAGGGAAACCAAACAACATTTGAATGAAACCGAAATCCTTTTAACTCACGTGCAATAAAGAACGTCCAGCATTCAGAAACATTCACAGCATTCAAGATATCAATGTGAGATGATTCGACAAAGATCATCATAAATCTCACATAACCCTTACCCACAATGACACGTCTTTCTTTTTTTTTTATTAAATCAAGATGAAATCGAATTGAAACCATACCTTCATTATTTATATGGAAATGGCTGCAAACAGCAAACACAAACATATATCAAACAAACTCAAACCATGGACAACACTCATTGCAAAGAAATCAGCACACTCTAGACATACCTGAAAGTATAGTACTTATCCAGCAAGTTCTAGACAGCAAGCAACACCAACCTATATGCAACTTCATTCACATTTCAATCAGCTATATATAATAAATGCCCTCAGGCAAAAAAAAAAAAAACAACTTCAACTGGATTTATGTATTATAGCCAAACAATTACAGGACACATTTCACATAGTCCCCAAAAATGATGAAAAATGAGTAGCATGTCTATGTACTGCTTTAGCAACCAATATGCCTTCAAACAATCTCATGACCAACTAAATCACATCTAGCCCAGAATATTCTAGCAAATTACCAATGCAAATAACTTATACCTCACTCATGAGCATGATGCCCAAACATGTCAAAAGGTTACCAATCAATGGTTTTCAATGTAACATTATAGGCAAACCAAACAACATTTGAATGAAACCGAAATCCTTTTAACTTACCTGCAATAAAGAAGGTCCAGCATTCAGAAGACATTCACAGCATTCAAGATATGAATGCAAGATGGTTCGACAAGAGATCATCATAAATCACAAATAACCCTTACCCACAATGACACTTTTTTTTTAATAAAGTCACGATGAAATCAAATTAAAAGCAAACCTTCATTATTTGTACAAAAATGGCTGCAAACAGCAGACACGAACATATATCGAACAAACTCAAACCATGGACAGCACTCCATTGCAAAGAAATCAACATACTCTAAGCATACCTAAATGTATAGTACTTATCCAGCAAGTTATGGACAGCAAGCAACTCCAACCTCTATGCAACTTCATTCACATTTCAATCAACTATATATAATAAATGCATATAAGCAAAAAAAAAAAAAAAACTTCAACTGGATTTATGTATAATGGCCAAACAATTACAGGACACATTTCACATTTTCATTTAAAAATAATGACAACGAACTCCCAAAAAATGATGAGAAATGAATAGCATGTCCATGTACTACTTTAGTAATTAATATGCCCTCAAATAATCTCATGACCCAACTAAATCACATCTAGCCTAGAATATCCAGCAAACTACCAATGCAAATTACCTATATCTCACTCATGAGCGTGATGCCCAAACATGTCAAAAGTGACCGAATCAATGGTTTGTCAATGTAACATTATAGGGAAACCAAACAACATTTGAATGAAACCGAAATCCTTTTAACTCACCTGCAATAAAGAACGTCCAGCATTCAGAAACATTCACAGCATTCAAGATATCAATGTGAGATGGTTCGACAAAAGATCATCATAAATCTCACATAACCCTTACCCACAATGACACGTCATTTTTTTTTTTTTATTAAGTCAAGATGAAATCGAATTGAAACCATACCTTCATTATTTATATGGAAATGGCTGTGAACAGCAAACACAAACATATATCGAACAAACTCAAACCATGGACAACACTCATTGCAAAGAAATCAGCACACTCTAGACATACCTGAAAGTATAGTACTTATCCAGCAAGTTCTAGACAGCAAGCAACACCAACCTATATGCAACTTCATTCACATTTCAATCAGCTATATATAATAAATGCCCTCAGGCAAAAAAAAAAAAAAAAAAAAAAAAAAAAAAAAACTTCAACTGGATTTATGTATTATAGCCAAACAATTACAGGACACATTTCACATAGTCCCCAAAAATGATGAAAAATGAATAGCATGTCTATGTACTGCTTTAGCAACCAATATGCCTTCAAACAATCTCATGACGCAACTAAATCACATATAGCCCAGAATATCTAGCAAATTACCAATGCAAATGACTTATACCTCACTCATGAGCGTGATACCCAAACATGTCAAAAAGGTTACCAATCAATGGTTTGTCAATGTAACATTATAGGCAAACCAAACAACATTTGAATGAAACCGAAATCCTTTTAACTCACCTGCAATAAAGAAGGTCCAGCATTCAGAAGACATTCACAGCATTCAAAATATGAATGCAAGATGGTTTGACAAGAGATCGTCATAAATCACAAATAACCCTTACCCCCAATGACACTTTTTTTTTAATAAAGTCACGATGAAATCAAATTAAAAGCAAACCTTCATTATTTGTACAAAAATGGCTGCAAACAGCAGACACGAACATATATCGAACAAGCCCAAACCATGGACAGCATCCATTGCAAAGAAATCAGCATACTCTAAGCATACCTAAATGTATAGTACTTATCCAGCAAGTTCTGGACAGCAAGCAACTCCAACCTCTATGCAACTTCATTCACATTTCAATCAACTATATACAATAAATGCACTAAGGCAAAAAATAATAATAATAACTGGATTTATGTATTATAGTCAAACAATTACAGGACACATTTCACATTTTCATTTAAAAATAATGACATCGAACTCCCAAAAAATGATGAGAAGTGAATAGCATGTTTCTATGCTACTTTAGCCACCAATATGCCCTCAAACAATCTCATGACCCAACTAAATCACATCTAGCCCAGAATATCCAGCAAACTACCAATGCAAATAACATATATCTCACTCATGAGCGTGATACCCAAACATGTCAAAAAGGCGAAGAATCAATGGTTTGTCAATGTAACATTATAGGCAAACGAAACAACATTTGAATGAAACCAAAATCCTTTTAATTCACATGCAATAAAAAAACGCCCAGCATTCAAAAGATATTCACAGCATTCAAGATATTAATGTGCAATCGTTCGACAAGAGATTGTCATAAATCCCACATAATGGCACTTTTTTTTAATAAAATCAAGATGAAATCTAATTGAAACCAAACCTTCATTATTTGTACAGAAATAGCTGCGAACAACAGACACAAACATATATCGAACAAACTCAAACCATGGATAGCACTCATAGCAATGAAATCAGCATACTCTAAACATACCTGAATGTATATCACGTATCTAGCAAGTTCTAGACAACAAGCAACTCCAACCTATATGCAACTTGATTCACATTTCAATCAGCTATATACAACAAATGCAGTGAGGCGGAAAAAAAACAAAAAAAAAAAAAAAAAAAACTTCAACTAGACTTATGTAATTTAGCAAAACAAGTTTCGGAAGACAATGAAGCTAGAACCATAGCCTCGACACATTGAAAGTTGGACTAAGACAAAATGATAGAGAATGTGTTCTTGACTATCTATGTAAAACACAATTGAATCAATGTACATTCTCAAGTGCTTGCATATTATCATGCTATGCTCTGGAGCAATTCAGCATATCATATTCAATTTTTGGGTAAATAAAAATTTTTGATGAAAGATTTTCACACAGTTTTAAAGAAAACTATTCAAAATCTAATTTTTAAGCCTTTTTCCTAATTTTTTTAGAAATAGGTTTTTTATAATTTTTTGTTTTTAGAGAAATTAATTTTTAATCAGAAAATAGGGGCCCTTGGGCCCGGTTTGAATACGGACTGCGGTCTGGTCTCTTGAGGGTATGAGTCATGGATATAAACTGGGCCATTATATCGAAGCCCTCTCCTTAAATTATGAATAAACCCAGCCCCTTAAAGAACAATCTGAGTCCACACCTATTTTAAATTGAACCAAAGCCCAGACTCCTAAAGGCCTAGATCAGCCCCATTTGTCACTCAGAACAAAACCCAAGTTCAAATAAAAACATCTCGAGCCCAAAGCTCACTAATCCATTTGCTATTGCTAGAACCAAGCCCAAAACCCCCTAATTTTCTGATCACTAGATTATTCTCGTGGACCACCAAGGGGCTTGATGTACAGTGTCGTGAAAGTAATTAGCATAGGATCACCACGATTAAAACATAAAGGAGAGAACGACGGAGAAAGTTCATCCCCCTGTCATCATCAAACACACTACACAAACTCCAAGCCATTTCTCACAGGCACACCACCACAGATTCACCACCGCCATGAGCACGGCAACCGCCGAGAGACACAAACCCAAAGAAAGTTCAGCTTCAACAAAAACCTAAGTGAAAATCATGTTCAATAATCCATAAAGGATTCCTTTTTTTTCATGTAAAAACAGGTGCCATACTCATTCTAAATAATCTGAAAGTCACAGTCAAATCCATGTAAACTTAGTTCCAGTGTTTCACCAAACATGTGGTGAGCACTGACTTGGAAAAGAGAGGTTATTAACCCAGATCGGCGAGATCGAGCCCCGCCCGATGTTGGCAAGCTCGAGTCTCACCAGATCCGACAAGGCTCGAGCCGCCGACTAAAAAAAAAAGAAAAAGAAAGAAAAAAAATTGAAATATGAAAATAATTATAATTTCGATTTTTTATTTAAAAAAAAAAAAAACATTTTTATAAAGTTAAAGAGAAAAGGCCATGGGTTCAAAGTGAGTTTCCTACTAATCCATTTAGACCCATTTTTTTTTTGTACTTTACTTTAGTTCCAGTGTTTCACCAAACACCCATTTTTAATTCATATTTAAATTTCGATTTTTTATTTTAAAAAAAAAAAAAAAACATTTTTATAAAGTTGACCCTACTAATCCATAGACCCTTTTTTGACATATTTAACTAAAAATGGATCATAATGGATCATAATGATCATAATGGGTTTATGATCCATTTTACCAATTCTAATTATAATAATAATTCGGAAGCCTTAAAAATAGAGAAATGATAAATTTTGATTACGCATGCTGGAGATCAAATGTATTGAGACCCATTGCAATCAAGTCCATGTGGCCCCACGTTTGAATCAAATATTGATCACGTGCTTGATCCGCCACTTTTCCTGAGAAACGTCTTCGCAGACCAAAAGGGATCATGCTCGTTGAGATGACCAAGAACATCGAATATGAGGTCGGTCTTGAAAAGAAAAAGGAAGATAACATTGAAATGCAAGATATGCATCGACCGGGTGAACCGAATAAGGTAACATTAAAAGGAAAAATATGCTTTAATTAATAAAATTTCGTCGCAGAAGATCGGTCCGATTTTTTTCGAATGGCAAAAGAGTGATGGCAATTAAACTAATTCTGGAAGGGGAGGGGGATCTAAAGAGATGCCAGGTTCATTAAAATTGGCATCCAATAACTGTAGAGGTGTTAAATGGGTTGTGCAACCCATTTATTGACCCATTTATGGTTAAATGGGTCGTTAATGGATCAAGTTTTATTTCCTAAAACACCCATAATGAGTTTTAATGGGTCAAGATTAAGATATATGGGGCTTAAATGGGTCAGCTCTCTGACCCATTTAAGACCCATTTATTAATCCATTAAAAAATAACCCATTTATTTTAACTCAAAACCTCACCATCTCTCTCTAGTCTCTTCTCTCTTTAACTTTACAATTTTTTTTTTTATAAAAACCGAAAATATAATTATTTTTTATTTTAATTTTTTTTTTCTTTCTTCTTCCTCCAATCACCTGGCACGGCGATGGCCGATGACCGGCAGGCAAGCCTCGAGCTTGCCGACATCAAGCGAGCTTGAGCTCGCCGAATATGGCAAGGCTCGCCTCGTCGACGCCCGACGAGGCTCGAGCCTCGCCGATCCGGCGAGACTCGAGCTCGCCCGATGCTGGCGAGCTTGAGCTCCCCCTATGCCGGCGAGCGGCTCGCCAGATCTAGCGAGGTGGAGGCCTTGCTAACGTCCGGCAAGGCTTGAGCCTCGCCGATCTAGGGAGCCTCGAGTTAAATTTGTGTTGTATAAAACTATTTTAGTTTATATATATATATATATATATAAAATTTATAAATATTTGAAAAATTATTGATTGGATTTGTATTGTTTGGAAGTTTTTTAGTAATATAATCTTTAAAAAAAAAACATAAGAATAAGTTTTCCTAAATTTGGTTAAATATGAAAATATTTTATTAATATGGGTCGGGTATGTGTAAAAAAATTTACATTAGACATAAATGGGTCATAAATGGGTTAATGGGTCAATTTAGGTCGACCCATTAATGACCCGACCCAAACCCGACCCGACCCACCTGTTTAATAGCTCTACCGATAAGCAGCCGCATTGACATGAAACCTACGTATTATTTTAGCAAAATGGGAAATAAAAAAAAAATGGGGAAATGATAATTTTTTTTTTGTCGGTCCTACACTAATCCTACTCTAATACTCACTCTTAGACTTTTATCATGCCTCCTTGCAGGGCGTGGAAGTCGAAACCCACTCCTGAAATGAAATCGTTCCCACCTCAATCCCCCTGAGAAGGTAGGGATTTGAACCCCCAACCTCCCCCTTCCAAGATAGAAGGGTGACCACTGGGATAAACTCCCAGTAGTTAGGAAATAGAAAATGGATAAGTTAATAAAAAAGGAAAAATATATTTAAAAGAAAAAAAAAATGCCGGAAGGACGTCGTTCCCCGTTCTCCGCAGCCCCATGCACTTTGAAGTCCAAAAGGCCATTCGGTCGCGTCTCCGCCGTCGGGGTCACAGGGCTTCGAGCTCGAAATTGCTTCCTTCCGAGCAGTGCCCCACGGGGATATTTTTGTTCTCCTGTCATTAGGCGGGGCCCACCTCGAGCCCATGGACCACGTGGCACCCAAAAGCCCCTTCTCTCTTTTTTCTTTTTCTTCTAATAGTTTTTATCGGAAGCACCGAACCATTTGACTCTTCCAAAATTTCCACAGATCTACGGCCTAAGCGAACCTCGTATTTTAAAACAAATCTGAACCTATAATGCCAGCTCAAAAAAAAAAAAAAAAAATCACGAGGCCCCTTTTGTTCTTTTTCCCAATGAGTAGGGGGTGTTTGGCAAATTTTTGTTTCTGTTCCTCCAAACACAATTTTTGTTCTTTGGTTCTGGGGAACAAAAAAGAAGGGTTAATACCCTTAAAAACCCCAAACTGGTATATTTGTGACAAATTTACCCCAAATTATTTTTTTTACCATGAAAAACTCCAAACTGGTATACTTGTGACAAATTTACCCCGACTAACCATAAAAAACCATAAACTTGTACATTTATGACGAATTTACCCCAAACTAATTTATTTGACTGCAAAAAACTCCAAACTGGTAAATTTGTGACAAATATACCATTCGTTAAATTGGATTAATACAAAAAAAAATCACAAAAAATTGTAAATTGTGACAAACGGAGCATAAAATCCCAAATTGGTATATTAATCAATTGTTACGTGTCATTTAACTTAATAATTTGACAATAAAATTTAATAAAAACTAACAGAGGGTAAATTTGTCACAAGTGTACGAGTTTGGGGTAAATTTGTCAAATATATACCAGTTTGGGGTTTTTGGTGGTTAAAAAAATAGTTTGGGGTAAATTTGTCACGGGTGTACGCCGGTTTGGGGTTTTTCAAGGTATTGACCCAAAAAAAAAAAGAATAGAAACGCGTTTATTTACACTTTTGTTCCCAAGAACAAATTTGGAATAAAAATAAGAAATAGAAAAAATTTGTTTATTGTTCCCAAGAACACTTTTAAGAAACATTTTTTTCTTTTTCTTTTATTCTTCTTCTTCTTCCTTTTGCCGGTCATCGACCTTGGCTATGGCCAGCGATCGGCCAAAGAAAAAAAAAGGAAAAAAAAAAAGAAGAAAAATATAATAAAAATATTTAAAAATTAAAAGAAATAAAAAAATTATACAAGTTTTCTAAACATATTTTTGATCTTTTTCTATTCCAGGAATAGAAATTTTATGCAGTTATCAAACGCGTTTTTCTATTTGAAAATTATTCTCCGGAATAAAAATAGTTTTTTTTTTAATTTCTGTTCCCCGAAACAATTTTTGAATAAAAACGTTACCAAACGCACCCTAGAAGAGCAAAATCCTGCTACATTTACTATGGTCCCGACATTTTTTACAAATAAAAATTTTCTAGTATATAATTTTCTTTTTTTTTTTTTTTTGGCATGGTCCTCGCACCTTGCTCTCTAACATGATTAGATTGACTCTTATAATGCCGATCTGGTAGGTGGAGACCAAAACATCTCTCTTCCTTTCAAATTAAGGATGTAGTAATTATACTTTTGTTGTCATTTTAAAACCATTTTGCTTGGAAGCTCAACAAAAAGGAAACTCATTGGAAACATGCGGGCACCGGGATAGCGAGATCGTGAGGGCGAGGATCCCAGCCGAAAGTCATCGGTTGGGCCTTAGGCATGGCTGAGCTCCCGGCCTCTCTCTCGTAGAGAGATCGTAGACGTCGTCGAGGGTTCGGGAATCTTCGCACGGGTTTACACGAAGCAGCAGTTGCTAGTTGCTACAAGGTGAGGTGAGGCGAGGCGAGGGCTTGGCCCGTCCTCCCACTTTGGTCGCGAGTGGCTACCACCGCGCGAGGGCAAAGCAAGGCGCTGCCTTTGCACTATCACCTCTTCTATCGGATTTCATCTTCTTTTCTTTACTTTTCGAACTCTTTTTCTTTAACATGAAAACGACAAGGCATCGTTTTGGTTCAATGGCAGTTTATATAGCTCCATCGACTTGTTAATGGCCCTGTAGATGAGAAAATTAATGAAAAGGTCAGATCAGTCATTCCATTTTCATTGAAAGATGACATAATTTAGGAAAATTTTCAAATAAAAGCTTGAAGTGCTCTCATTTTCTCAAATAAGTGTCTAAAGTGAACATTATTTCAAATAAGGACCCGAAGTATCCTCATTTTCGCAAATAAAGACCTGAAGTCGACATTATTTTAAATAAGAACATTAAGTGATCATATCAATCTCAAATAAAGGCTTGAACTCACTAGCTATGAAAAATAATTTCATCTTTTAAATTTTTCCTTTCTTTCTTTATTTTTTCGTAAAAAATAGAAAAAACTAAAACTTAAGAAGGGAAAACACAGGCCTAAGTGCTCTCTCTCGCCTATGGCCACTGCCCCATCACTGATGGGGCGATGGCAACAACCAACAAGATCACTAGTGCTTGGGCAAGGGCAATGACCCTCTCCTAAGACTGGACGAGCCCTTGCCTCTAGTCGGCAAGGGTTGCGAACCCTCGCCCAAGTGCCGGCGATCTACAAGCCATCGTTGCTGCCCCACCGGCAATGGGGCGGTAGTCATAGGCAGGCGGGAGCCCTCCCGCCTATGTGTTCCCCTTCTTTTTTTAATTTTTCTTTTTTAAGTTTTAATATAATTTAATTTAATTTTAAATTGTGTTTGGACAAAAATATTATTGATCAATTGGAATTTTTTTTTTTACTAGCAAGCCGATGAAGTTAGGCTCTTATTTGAAATAGTTATAATTACTCAGGTCATTTTTTGATACTAATATAATCACTTTAGGCTCTCATTTAAGAAAATAAAAGTATTTCAAGTCCTAATACGAAATTTTTTGTTGGAGATATGTACAAAATCAAGCTAAAGATTGCAACCAATCAATCCAAGATTACAGGAGATTGTGATTATTTAATTATGTCAATTTGTGATTGGATTTGATTTCTTGAATATTCTTTTTCTTTAGATAGACATTTAATGTATTATAAAATAGGACATCATACAATGTAAATTTCATATACAAAGAATACAAGAAAACCTTGAGTCTTCTCTCGAGCTTGGCCTATATCTCTTTTTCTGACATGGTATCAGAGCCGTGTTTTTCAATCTAGCTTCCGCCAAACTCTCCGAATTGCCTCTGTTCTTTTCTCACAAATCAGTTTCTACAAAGAAGCAGAGGAATTCATCATGGCCAAGAATACTCAAGGAGAAATCTCAGTTGAGGAAAGTCCAAACTCACCTCAAAGCAGAAATCCAGCCAACCCTTCTGAAGATACTCACTCGACGGCTCAACATACTGCAAATCCGACACTTGCTCCAGTCAATGTTTCCGGCCCAACTCAATGGTCACCAGTTCCATGGTTTCCCTTTCATGGTCCGTGGGGAATTGGACCAGCTCAGTCGTGGGTTCCATACGGAACATCTGGAGAAGGATTTTTGAGCACTGGCGCAGGCTCTACAGACACAAGCATAAGACCTGAAACATCTTCGATGGGTCAGGGAGGGAATACCTACCCGAATACAGGACCCGGATTCCCGAATGCAGGATCCGGGTTCCCGAATGCAGGACCCGGCTACATGCCGTTTATCTTTCCCGCCAACGGCGGCCGACCGGAACCCGGTGACCCGTTCTACACGTCGCCGGGCGACGGACCCGAGCTACGGCTCATTTCCTTGAAACTTACAGGATCTGAAAATTACACTACCTGGGCTCGAGATCTTAGGCGAGCGCTGGTGACCAAGGAGAAGGAAGGCTTCATTGATGGCAGCATTCCCTTCCCAACCGATGAACGATTGCAGCAGCATTGGCGCAGATGCAATCAGCTTGTGCGGACGTGGATCGGCAACTGTTTGGCTCTTGAGGTGGCCGCCGGACTTCCACCAACTGAAGACTCGAAGACGATTTGGGAGGTGATCCGAGAGATGTACGGCAAGCTTGATCGAGCCAAGCTTTTTTCACTCACCCAAGCTGTATCTGACCTGAAACAGGGAAATCAAACTGTCACAACAGTTTTCAATCAGCTCTCTGCCCTCTGGAACGAACTCGAGGCTGCTGAGGAGAGACTCGAGGGATCGGAAGAAACCCTAAATCAGTACAGGGCCATTCGAGACAGAGAAAAATCAACTCAATTTTTGCTGATTTTAAATGAAAATTACTCACATTTCAGGTCCCAAGTGCTTGCAATGGAGCCGCCACCATCGCTCTGGCGGATCTACCAGTTGGCGGTCCAAGAAGAAAGCCAGAGGATGGCGGCGACTGGACTCGCGCGAATCGGAGAAGGAGCGGCGTTCGCAGCTCTCGGATCTGGCCCGTTGTTCGCGGCTCTCGAATCTGGCCCGTCGATGGCCGAAAACCTCTCACCAGGGTTCGCCGTTGCCGGATCCGGTCTCACTCCGGCCTTGGGGGCTGGTAGCTCCTCGCACGCTCTCTCTCCGGAGAATCCACCTTTCGGGTTCCATGGAGAAAACCCCTATCGCACGAATGAAAGGAAGCAGGAGGAAGGGAACCCTAATTTTAGGGCGGACGGCTCAGATCTGATCTTCAGATCTAACGGCCACTATTCAGCTAATGCCCTAGTCAAATCCAATGGCTCCGGTTCTTTTAGGGGATCGTACGGTCCAAAAAATTTCGCACCAAAAGAAAATATTAGAGGAAAAGGCAAATTATATTGCAGCTATTGCAAACGACCTCATCACACGGTGGAGACCTGTTGGAAATTACACGGAAAACCCGGGGATAGAGGAAAGAAGGAATCTTCGTTAATCAAGTCACCGGGCACAATGTCAACCAGCCCATTACACAACATCAGTATCAGGAAATAATGAAGGCCCTAAAACAACTTCCAGTTTTTGAAAAAGGAGCGGGTTTTTCAGGTACCTCATTTTGCCTAAGCTCTATTTCTCATGATGCATGGATTATTGACTCAGGTGCTAGTGACCACATTATCTGTGATGAGAGTTTCTTTTCTCATACTCATGCCCATATTTTCCCAATCACTGTGAAACTTCCAAATGGGAATACTACAAATGTCACAAAATTAGGGACAGTACATCTTAGCCCTTCCATTACCCTTAAAAATGTGCTTTATATTCCTCAATTTGAATTCAACCTTATCTCAGTATCCAAAGCCTGTGAGGATAATTCATGTCGAATCCTCTTCAACTCTGACACATGTCTTTTTCAAGCCCTTTCGACTGGCAAACTGATGGGCTTGGGTAGTCTCTCACAAAGGTTGTATTTTTGGACAAGTTTTCCCAAAAATATTGATTTATCATGTTTTTCTGTGAATAAGGAATCATTGTGTAACATTGCTACCAATGATAAAGCTATCATTTCTCATCGACGTTTTGGTCACGGTGCCTTCTTTCCACACCCCAAATGTGATATTTGTCCTCTCGCAAAACAATCACGTACTCCTTTCTCCACAAGCAAGTCCCATACTACAGAGAATTTCTCTTTAATTCATGTAGACATTTGGGGACCCTATCATACATCACATCGAGATGGGTCTCGTTTTTTTCTCACTATTGTTGACGATCATTCTCGTGCTACATGGATCTTCCTTATGCAATCAAAGAGTCAAGTTCTTTCTCATTTGAGAAATTTTTTCATCCTGACGAAATATCAATTTGGAAAATCTATTCAACGCATTCGAACAGACAATGGGAAAGAATTCTCTAGTCATGATTGTCAATCCTTATTTTCTTCATATGGAGTTCTACATGAAAGTACGTGCACTTATACACCTCAACAAAATGGGGTTGTTGAGCGGAAACACCACCATCTTCTAGAAGTTGCACGTGCACTTAAGTTTCAAGCCTTCATTCCTGAAACTTTTTGGGGAGATTGTGTGGTCACAGCAGCATATCTGATCAATCGCATGCAAACTAGGGTTCTTAATGGGCGTACCCCGTTTGAGATCTTATTTGGAAAGAAACCTGCAGTAGATCATTTAAGAGTTTTTGGCTGCTTGTGTTATGTTGTTGCTTTGGGTCCTCGGGACAAGTTGAGTCCCGAGCCGACGATGCATTTTTATGGGTTATCCAGCTTTCCGTAAGGGATATCGTGTTTTTGAACCATCGACGGGAAATTTCTTCGTAAGTAGAGATGTGGTTTTCCATGAGGATGTGTTCCCTTTTCAAGATGAAATATCTTCCAAAGACTCTTCAACCTCAAATCAGCAAAATAGAAATTTTCTATTTGAGGAAGATTTACCACTCAGTCCACAATATATATGTGTTCCGACTTCTTCGCAAGTGATCGAAACAAATGCAGCATCTTTACTTGCCTCTGAATATTTAGCTTTGGGCTCTACAGTATCCATTGAAGAGACATCCAATTCAGAACAATTATCCCATCAAACTAGTTTTGAAGAATCATCTCCTGCACCTGATCATGCTCCTCCAAGATGGTTGGGACGAACCATTTGTCCTCCAACTTGGACAAAGGATTATGTTTGTGCATCTCTCAATTCATCAAGTACACCATACCCTATCTCCTCTTATGTCTCGTTTGATTGTCTCTCTGCGGAACATATGTGCTGTATCAGTCGTATCTCCAAAGAAATGGAACCATCATCTTATGATGTGGCCGTTCGTGATCCATGTTGGCAAAAGGTTATGGAAGCTGAGTTACAAGCATTAGTAGAGAACCACACATGGGATATAGTCCCACCACCTGTTGATCGTAAGCCAATTGGCTGCAAGTGGGTATATAAGATCAAGTACAAGGCTGATGGTTCAGTGGAACGCTATAAGGCTCGCTTAGTGGCAAAGGGCTTTACACAACGTGAAGGTTTTGATTACCATGAAACATTCTCTCCAGTTGCCAAAGATGTCACTGTTCGTTCCTTTCTTTTTGTTGCTGCTTTTCGGGACTGGAAATTACATCAAATGGATGTACACAATGCTTTTCTTCATGGCGATCTTGATGAAGAAATATATATGGATCTTCCACCGGGATTACGGCGACAGGGGGAGTCTGGAGTGTGTCGTCTCCATAAGTCCCTTTATGGACTCAAGCAAGCTTCTCGTCAGTGGTATGCAAAATTCACATTAGCCCTCACAGCCATTGGTTTCAAGCAATCCAAGCATGATTATGCCCTATTCTCTTGGGCTAAAGGTACGTCTTCAATCTATCTGATGATATATGTTGATGACATACTTATTATGGGAAATGATGAATTGGGCATCAAGAGACTTAAGGGACATTTGCATTCTAGCTTCCGTATTAAAGATTTGGGATCTCCCAAATACTTTCTTGGCATTGAGATTGCTCGATCAGAGCTAGGGATTGCCCTTAGTCAACGAAAATTTGTATTAGAGATTATATCAGAAGCGGGCTTATCAGGATGTAAACCGGCTGTTATCCCTATCGATCAGAACATCAGGCTAACTACTGTTGACTATGATGTTGGATCTTCGTCTAAGATTGATGATCCTCTGCTTGAAGATCCATCCCGTTATCAAAGGCTTGTAGGGAAACTTATATATCTCACTATGACTAGGCCAGATATATGTTATGTAGTTCAAACACTTAGTCAATTCATGCATAAACCGAAGGAGTCTCATATGAATGCAGCCTTGAAGGTTATAAAGTATTTGAAGAAATGTCCAGGTCTTGGATTACTTTTTCACGAGATTGCAATCTCGAAATGGCAGCTTATTGTGACACAGATTATGCCACATGTCCTATGAGTCGAAGATCAGTCACTGGTTTTTGCATCAAGCTGGGAGAATCGTTACTTGCATGGAAAACAAAGAAGCAAACCATTGTATCTCTTTCATCTGCCGAAGTCGAGTATAGAGCTATGGCTAAAACAGTTTGTGAAATAGTTTGGATACGAGGCTTACTTTCAGATCTTGGGATACAAGTCAAAGGGCCAACAAACATATATTGCGACAATGACGCAAAGACTCAAACTTGCAGCAAATCCCGTTTTTCATGAAAGAACGAAACACATTGAAGTTGATTGTCATTATACTCGAGACAAAATCCAAGAAAGGGTAATCAAGACAAATGGAATTGGAACGTGGAACAGTCTGGCGATATCTTTACCAAACCATTATGTCAAAGACAACACGCATATCTACCGAGCAAGCTTGGCGTCTTGGATATATACCAGCCCGTCGCCTTGAGGGGGAGTGTTGGAGATATGCACAGAATCAAGCTGAAGATTGCAACCAATCAATCCAAGATTACAGGAGATTGTGATTATTTAATTATGTCAATTTGTGATTGGATTTGATTTCTTGAATATTCTTTTTCTTTAGATAGACATTTAATGTATTATAAAATAGGACATCATACAATGTAAATTTCATATACAAAGAATACAAGAAAACCTTGAGTCTTCTCTCAAGCTTGGCCTATATCTCTTTTTCTGACATTTTTGCCATAACTTATAAAGGAATCAAACTAGAGGAAGATGACAAGTGTTAAGACTTAGAACTTATTCGAATGAACTTTTTGCTTTTACTCTTCATGTGCTTTAATTTATAATTTTGATGAAAAAGGAAAAAGAATTTTTTATATATCGAAAGAAATAAATACAAAAATGTAAGAGCGGAGAAAAGTAAAAGGAAGAAAAAGGCAGAGACTCCTCGACAGCTCCTCGCCGCCCTCTCGTTTTTCCTTTTATTTTGTTGACCAATGCCTCAACGCCTCGCCCTTAAAACCAAGAAGAGAAGGGGCGTGGGGGAGAGGAGAGCCGCCTTGTATTCCTCGTACATGTTGTCTGGTCGGCGCTGAAGGCGAGCAGTTGCACGTACAGCACACGAGAGAGAGGGCGAGAGAGCGAGGGATTCGATTCAAACACGCCGAATTCAGGAAATAAATCCTTTAGTAGTCATGTCCCCTTTTGAACTTACAGTTATAAGGAAATAAATCCTTTAGTAATCATGTCGATAAGGAAATAAATCCTTTAGTAGTCATGTCCCCTTTTGAATTTGCAGTTATCCACACCTCTACGGAACGTGCCCCTGCAATCGCCTCAATTCCCGGCACCATGTTCGTTGATTTCTTTTCGTATTATATATATATATATATGAAAGCCGAATCGATCAAAACCCAACAGAAATAAACGAGAGAAAAGCAACCATGACTTCTCTGCGCGTTTCTCTTCTCCTTCTAGTCTTGTTAACAGCGTCGTACGCAAGCGCGAGGAAACTTTCAGGAAACACCGAAGAGGCGATGGTCGACGAGCCCGTGGTCAGCGTGGTGAGCGCACTGCCGAACGGCACACAAGCCATGCGGATCCTCTGCAACCGCGATTTAAATCTTGATGAAAAAGGAAAAAGAATTTTTTCATATATCGAAAGAAATTTAAAAAAAAAATGTAGGAGCGGAGAAAAGTAAAAGGAAGAAAAAGGGCGCGACTCCTAGTCCTCGACAGCTCCTTGCCGCCCTCTCGTTTTTCCGTTTATTTTGTTGACCAACGCCTCAACGCCTCGCCCTTAAAACCAAGAAGGGAAGGGGCGTGGGGGAGTGGAGAGCCGCCTTGTATTCCTCGTATGTATTTTTGGGTTCGTGTTGAGGAGGGGTTGTCCGGTCGGCGCTGAAGGCGAGCAGTTGCACGTACAGCACGTGAGAGAGAGGGCGAGAGAGCGAGGGATTCGATTCAAACACGCCGAATTCAGGAACGGAGTTGAAGGGACACATCAGACCCAACTGTCCTCTATTAAGGAAAAGGAAAGGAAAGGCTGAGAAATACAGAAAGGCACTCAAAGCAGAGACTGGGAGTGATACTGAATGTGAAGAAAGTGATGATGATTATGCCAATATTTATTTAATGGCAAAATCTGATTCGACTGCACCTTGAGACAGATACGACTTAGACAAGTGAGCTTGAGGTTAGTAATCTAAAAATTCCTGTCAAAGTTTCGAGATATATTGATGAACTATGTCTTGGTCTAAAAACCTCTCTTAAGAGGATCTCCGAATTAAAAATGGAGAATTTTACATTGAAGCAACAGGAGAAACTTTGGAAAGAAAAGTTTGAAAAGTTAGATAAGAATTTTACTATCTTGAAAGAAAACTCAGACTCTATTTCCAAAGAAAATAATCATTTGAAAAATGATATTTCAAACATATCAAAAAGATTTTCAAATGGTTCTGAAAAATTGGATAAGATTCTTTCGATACAAAGACCCTACTTTGATAAGTTAGGTCTCGGTATAACTTCTGAAACTATTCCACTAATTGATTTCCCAAAAGAATTAAACAAAAACCAACAAAAGTTGTTTATAAAAATCATTTTCAGAAAGTCTTTGTAAAACCTGTTGGCCGAAATGCTCTAAAATGTTCAAAGTGTCAAAGCTTAGAATATTTTGAGAAAGAATACCCTTTGGTTTGGAGACCTGTTAAAAGGGATTGAGCAAAGACTGTTTACTGCTCTAACTCTTCTAGACCCAAGATGATATGGGTAGCAAAGAAAGCTTAAATCTTTCCTAATTGCAGGTCACTATCAAAAGGAAAATTAAATGGTATCTAGATAGTGGTTGCTCAAGACATATGCTAGGAGATTCAGGTTGCTTCATAAAACTTGTTCAGATAGATGGAGGAAAAGTCTCTTTTGGTGGTAACAACAAAGAAAGGATTATTGGTCGCGGAACAGTAAAAATTGGAAGTCTATCAATCAACAATGTCTCCCTAGTGGAAGGATTAAATTATAATTTGCTTAGCATAAGCCAATTGTGCGATACTGTATTCAAGATCAATTTCCAAGAAGGAACGTGCTCAGGAATCAGTAAAGACTTCACTCAATCTTTTACTAGACGTAGACATGAAAATATCTATCTTCTGGATGTGAATCAAGAAAGATCACAATGCTTAATATCAGCACAAGATAAAGCTAATCTATGGCACAGAAAGCTTGGCCATACCAACATGAAGCAAATTGCCAAAATCTCTTCCAAGAAGCTTGTTCAAGGATCACCTATTATCAATTATCTAAAGTCTGATTTATGCACACTATGCGTACTGGGTAAACATGTTAGAAATTCTTTTAAACCAATAAATAAAGTTTCCACTAATCGTGTACTGCAGCTTCTGCATATGGATCTATTTGGACTCACAAGAACGCAAAGCATTAGTGGAAAAAAGGTTCTGCCTAGTAATAGTGGATGATTATTCACGATTTACTTGGGTCTACTTTCTTGTAAGTAAGTCTGAGACTTTCTCTCACTTTTCAAAATTTGCTAAGAAAGTGCAGAATGAAAAAGGTCACACTATTTCAAGCATTTGTACAGACCATGGAGGTGAGTTTGAAAATCAAGACTTTGCTAAATTTTGTGATGAATCTGGTTTTCAGCATAAATTTTCCTCTCCATATACACCAGAACATAATGGGGTTGTGGAAAGGAAGAATAGGTCTTTACAAGAAATGGCAATGACTCTTTTAATTGAAAGTAATATTTCTTCACGGTTTTGGGCTAAAGTTGTTTCAACTACTTGCTATATTATTAACAGAGTGTTTTTAAGACCAATTCTTGAGAAAACTCCTTATGAGATTTTTAAAGGTAAGAAACCAATTGTTTCATATTTTCAAGTATTTGGTTGTAAATGCTTTATCCTAAAGAATGCAAATGATCGAGTTGGTAAGTTTGAAGAAAAATCGGATGAAGGATTCTTTCTTGGTTACTCAACCGCAAGCAAAGCCTACGAGTATTCAACAAGAAGACTCGACCGTGGAATAATCAATGAATGTCAAATTTCAAAACTCTCCACAAATTCAGCCAATTCGCATCGAAGAATCGAATTTGCTCCGAGACTCTACTAAGTCTACCCCCTTGAAGTAGTTCAAAATTCAGAAGTAGTACAACACGTTGTTGATGAAGAATCAACTCAAGAAAAAGATCAACAACCTATCAGACTGTCCAGTAACTGGAAATATAAGTCTAGTCATCCCGAAGAACTTATTATTGGAAACGTTAATGAGGGAATTCGAACAAGATCCAAAAGGTGAGAAGAGTCTAGTGTTGTGGCGCTTATTTCTGAAATAGAACCCAAAAATATTGAAGAAGCCTTAGCTGATGAAAGCTAGATTGAAGCAATGCAAGAAGAGCTCAGACAATTCAGCATTAACGATGTTTGGGAATTAACTCTTAAACCAAAAGGTAAATATGTTATTGGAGCTAAATGGGTTTTCAGGAACAAAGTCGATGAAAAAGGCAAAGTGACAAGAAACAAAGCAAGACTCGTGGCTAAAGGATACACGCAAGAAGAAGGAATAGACTATGATGAGACTTACGCTCCTATAGCAAGGTTAGAAGCAATCAGATTATTACTTGCTTTTGCATGCTATAAGAATTTCAGGTTATTCCAAATGGACGTCAAAAGTGTATTCCTGAATGGATTTATCAAAGAAGAAGTCTATGTGGAACAACCTCCTGGATTTGAAGACTCAAAGAAACCAGACTCAGTGTTCAGACTGAAGAAGGCTTTATATGGATTAAAACAAGCTCCTCGAGCTTAGTATGAAAGGCTAAGTAACTTTTTAATTCAAAGTGGTTTCACTAAAGGAAAGGTAGATACTACTTTATTCATTAAAAATGAAGGTAAAAGCTTTTTACTTGTTCAAATTTATGTCGATGATATTATATTTGGATCATCTAATGAGACTTTGTGCAAGAAATTTTCTAAGTCTATGCGGGATGAATTCGAGATGAGCATGATGGGTGAACTATCCTTCTTCCTTGGTCTACAAGTGAAATAACCGAAAGAATGAATCTTTATTCATCAAGAAAAATATGCAAAAGAACTAGTTAAAAAGTTCGGTTTGGAGAATTGCAAAAAGACTGACATACCTATGTCAAATTCTTCGAAGGAGGGAAGAAAGTCGACCAAAAACTATACAGGAGTATCATTGGTTCACTTTTTTATCTTACTGCATCTACACTTGACATATTATTTAGTGTTTGCATATGTGCTAGGTTTCAATCGATTCCCAAAGAATCTCATCTAAGTGCTGCTAAACGTATCATTAAATATGTAAGCTTGGTTTATGGTATCCCAAAGAATGAGACTTTACTCTTCGTGGATATTCAGACGCAGATCTTGCAGGTTGCCGAATTGATAGAAAAAGCACGTCTGGCACTTGTCAATTACTCGGTAACAGGGTAGTATCTTGGTTTTCAAGAAAGCAAAGTACCGTAGCTCTTTCAACAGCTGAAGCAGAATATGTAGCTCTTAGAAGTTGCTGTTCCCAAATACTTTGGATAAAACAACAACTACGAGACTTTGGTATCGAAGACTCTTGTACCGAGATCAAATGTGACAATACCAGTGCAATCAATCTTACAAAAAATCTTATTCTTCACTCAAAAGCAAAACATATTGAGATTCGACATCATTTTATAAGAGATTATGTTCAAAATAGAGAAGTCTTGATACGTTTATCGACTCAAAGAATCAATTGCGACATTTTCACAAAGCCGCTTGAGAAAAGTTTATTTGAGTCTATTCGTTCAAGACTCAACATTTTATCTCTTGAAGACTGTTGAAGCTCGGACTCGATACTAAATCCAAAAGCATCGACTCAAAAGTTCAGACTTAGAAGACCAAACGTTACGACTGTAAGTTATTTCAATTACAGTACATTTATCCACTTAAATCGATATCTCGAAAAGGTAAGACCGCTTGTTAATCTCTAATTGATATTATTAAGGCAGTTATTTTTTTTTTTTTGAAAAAGATGGTTACCAATTTGTTTAATAAAGGCAGTTATTTTGAAAATGCATTTTTATTTTTCCTTTTTGTGACGTTTCATATACCCCATATCGTTTGCCTTTTATACAATTCCTCTTCCTCTTCTCATTTTACCCAAAAACCCTAGAATACAAATTTTCACTCTCTGAGATTTTCCTTCGAAAGTTCATCTCTTCAAGTTTTCACCTTTTTTGCGATACAAGTGTGAAAATTCTCTCAAAAGACAGTGACAATGTCGCATTAGAGAAAGTCCTCCAGAATAGCAAGCAGGGGACCACAAGGCTTGCGTGAGGGGCCTACGCACTTCGATCTTACTGAAGAAGGAGACTCTCCAAGTGGACAGGTGCATCAACATTCTCAACAGCGCACTTCTTCTGCTAGATCACATAATCGTAACCCTCAACATGTAGAGGAAAACATCTTTGAGGATGTAGAACCAGTAAGATCTCTTAAGCCAGCATTTGTTTATAGGCTTTACTTTGCTTTGAAAGAAGGGGGTTCTGCAATGACGTTTATTGACGAGTTTCTGAAAGAAAAATGTTATAAGAATGAGACTCATTTTCTGACTGTGATGGAACGTTTGGGTGTTGTTCCTGTTGGAACAGCGGTAAAGACTTTTGCTAACTTTCCAAGTGATCCACGATTTGGTGGTGTCAATCAGCCTGAAGGGAAAGATGATGATGAGAAAATGTTTGTGCATTTTAAGCCAAGAATGGGTGTGGCTGCAAATCTTCGAGGAAAGGGGGAAGAATTGTTTCGATCGGAGGAACATAAGCGTGTTTATGCTAAGTTGTCAAGCGTGGGGTTATGAACCCAAGAACCGTGGATTTTAATTTTCTTGATCTCGTTGAACATCAATCCGAGGGAGAAGTTTGAGAGACTTCAACTTGATTGATTCTCATCGAGAGTGAGATTGCTCATTCTCGAACCGACCGCTATTTCTACTCCAACCTCGTTTTCTTGATGCAAACAGCTTTTCATTCAAAGGTGAGGGATAAGGAATATGTGGTTGACACAGATACTCTTGCTGACGTTATTGGTGTGGAAAGAGGAGCTTTCTAATCTATCTTTGTGTCTGTTAGCCATGCAACTTTGGAGCTTGCAAAAGATAGAATCGCAGAAGTACGCCTCTCCTATTTGAGGATGAGTGCATCAAACATTCTGCTTCATAAAATTGTGATCAACTGTCTCAGACCCAAATTAACATCAAAGATAGATGTTTCCATTTCTGAAGCAAAGTTGATGTACGCCATCAAGATCGGCCATAAGTTTTTCTTGCCTCATACCATCATGTTCCACATGTATCGGTCTATGGTAAAGGACAAGGGCAAACTTCCTTATTCTACTCTCATTACTCGTTTATTTAGACATTTGAATATTCAGCCTCCCAACATTCTGTGTGTGAGAACCATTGATAAAATGGTAATTGGGCTGAAAATGATTACAAAGATGCGTCTGAAAGAACTCAGCAAGAAGCTAGAGCAGTTCAAGGAGAAAACCCCTGTCAAAACCAGACAAGATTCATCTGCTGCAAAGAGAAAAGGAAAAGATCCCATGATTGGTCCTACCAAGAGAAGGCGAGCAATCATCTTGCAAGATGAAGATGATGAGGATGACATTCCTATCTCTGCTTTTGTTTCCCAGCATCTTAACAAGAACATCAAGTTGGAGAAGAAACTGAGAAAGGGAATCAGGAGAAGGAATCCATACAGACAGAAGAAGAAGAAGAAACAGCTAGAACAGACTCACAGATACAGCCAGAAGAACAACATGCAGAAGAAGGTCGTGCAGATTCTCCAGTAGAAAAGGAGGATCAAAGACATCTTGACACTAAAGAAACATCTCAGTAAGAAGAATACTTCTCTCCTCCAGAAGGCATTGAAATAGGGGGAGATGTTCCAAGAGAAAGTATTCCTCTTTTGACCTTTACTAGTGCAAGTGTCAGTCGTTCTCCTACTGGTGCAGAAGATGTCCATGCCTCTCAATTTCTTGAGGAAGATCATGAGGCAACATCTCCAAATGTTGATCTTCCTGCTGATATTCACTCCACTGGCTTTACTCCATAATCAGACCATGCTGAAGCAAGCATGCAGACTGACAATTCAGGAGATTTTGGAAGACTACTTGAAATTCTTTTGGAGCTCAAAGGCCAGGTCTATACTTTAGGGTGCGAATTCTAGATACTGCAGAATGAGAATCGTGCCATGTCCATCTCCTTGCAAGATCAAATTCAAAATATTCATCTTCAGATTCAAGCAACTGCCAAAGGCATAGCTCTTGCACAACTACAGGAGGATTTGAAGAAGCTAGAGGAAATTGTCAAGTCAATGGAAGATTTTCAACTTGTTCGCGTTCCTCGAGCACCTTGACTTTTTCACCTTTTTATGCTGACAAAAAGGGAGAGAAGTTTTTGCAGATTTTTATTCCAAACTCTCAACTTTTGAACATATTTTGGATTCAATATTTTGATGTGGTTGTGATTTACTTTATCTTTGGTTTGGTTTTGAGCTTTGGATTATTTGCTTATTATATTACTTGCTTATTATTGCAATAAGCTATGAAGTTAGATAAAGATAGCTGATAAATATATGTACAAGACTAACTTGTTTTCTATGGATGCAGATCTGTATACAGGACAACTTTCACTATCTTTATTCTAATCTTTTATGAGATATCATTGCTAGCTTAAATATTGTATTGCAGGGCAATAGTATCCAAATCTGTAAGAAAGTTTTGTCACCATCAAAAAGGGGGAGATTATTAGAAAAATCCTCTTAAGGTATTTTGATGTCGACAAAATATTTCCATCAGTCTAATCAAGACTTGCAAACTCTACTGGCAAAGTCTAAAGATCAAAGTCTGAAGACTTCCAGACTCAAGTTTCAAAGTCTACTCTCATGGACAGTTTCCAGACCGACAAAGTTAAAACTTCTATTCTAATTGTATCTAGTGTGGTTTTGACTCCAACGGTTAAGGAATATCTCACGACTGGAATTAGCACTTCAAGATCTTCTATTCGTATTCGAATAATCTAGATTCTCTAGATTCACAATTTATACTTGGAATGTTCTACTTATGGAAACCAAGATCCTGATTGTATGGGCGAGCAGGATTGATGGGTATCAACATTTTCCTTGAGGAGCTCGAGATCTCTCTAAATTGATTCTGTCCAACGGGTTGATTGGAAGAACTTCTTTGGAATGTGCCAACGGTAATGGAGGCATAAAGAAGTATTTAAGGGAGACGCTCAAGTTGTTCAAGTGTGCGAGATAGAAGAATTCCAAAGTCTGAATCTCTTTATTATTTTGTGATCTTATTCTTCGAGCTATACTTGTAATCAAAAGAGAGACTGAAGTGTGGTGAGACCTTGAGGAAGTGTAGTAAAGTCTCTACACTGTGGAATCAAGGGCGTGAGACTGTAAATTCTCTTTTTGATTCTTAGTGAAATCCAGCCAGTGGGTTGTCCGTGCGGGAGAGTGGACGTAGGCTTGGTCTAAGCCGAACCACTATAAATCTGGAGTCTTGATTCTCTATCCCTAATCCTTTTACTTTACATTGCTTTCACTTATATCGATTATTGTTTTCGACTCCTTAGTCCATCATCTAATAAATCGTCTATACATTCTGTTACGTTTTATAAAATCATCTTAATCACCTATTCACCCCCTCTAGATGCTCGTACTAGTTCTAACAATAACTACAATATATTAATCAGCATGACTCGACTTAAAATGCTAAAGGCTGTCATGAGACAAGGACAGGTCAAAGTCGTCCTAACACTCCAGCTCCACTACTCCAATTTCAATTTCAAAGTATGATCCGATAATTGATTGAAGCAATTCGCCTCTGCTCCACCACCAATTATCTTTTCTTCCTCGTAACTCCGGTGGCGTGAAAGGCGCACATGAATGAATAGATAGACACAGAGAGATATCAGAGCAGGGGATAGAGACAAAGATGGCGGGTGGCAGTGGCGGAGAGGAGACGAATTTGGAGTACACGCCGACGTGGGTGGTGGCAGTGGTGTGCAGTGTGATAGTTACTATTTCCCTTACTGTTGAGCGCCTCCTTCAGTACACCGGCAAGGCATGCACTCAATCACCATCCCTTATGTTTGTAGTCTGTTTCTCCTATTTCCAGTTACAAGTGGTTGCTTTGCTGATCACCACCTTTGATTTGATTTTTGATGACTCTTATTGCTCTGGCACACAGTATCTGAAGAAAAAGAAACAGAAGCCTCTTTTTGACGCCTTGCTAAAGATCAAAGAAGGTTTCTTCGACCCTCCTCACTGTATGTTTATGGGGAAGGTCCACCAGCTAGCTAGTTTGGGTATAAACTGGGGATGGTTGTGTTTGTGATGGTGCAGAGTTGATGCTGCTGGGGTTTATATCACTGCTCCTCACGGTGTTCCAAAGTAGGATAAACACGATTTGCATATCCCAGCACTCGTCCAGCAAGTGGCTTCCCTGCAAGAAAAAAGATGATACTAGTACTACCCACTTCCAGACCTCTTTCTCTTCCTTCAATTCTGGGAATGCACACGGACTTCTCGCCGAAGCATCTGCCTCCACTGATCACTGTGCTCAACAGGTCTCCTCTTCCTGCCGATATCAATTTTGTTGCTTCTTCTCTATCGTGTCCAGTCTCTTCCCATCAGACACTACCATAATAGAATGACCCTCATTATATCTGGTGTTCAGCTTAGCTTCACTCCTGTACCCATGTTCAGGATGAGGACCTTTGAGATCCGTGATTCCAAATTATGATCAAGCTCAAGCCACTAGTTGTACCTGAACCTGACACCAATTTCTGGAAAAAACCACACGACTTCCTGGCTCTTCTCTGCATTCCGCAAGTATTATAAACCGTTTGAAGTTCCAAATTTATGATAACTATCGAAGTACTGCCTTAATTGCATTATCTCAAACAAACAACAGTAATAGCGTTGAGCGTCACTGACGATATTTTGCCTATACAATTTTCTACTCCCTGTAACATTACCATGCCAGAACTCAGTGGAGGAATTCTAACTGTTGTGCCTTTAATTGACATTGCAGGGGAAGGTCCCATTGTTATCTGCAACAGCACTCCACCATCTACATATCTTTATCCTTGTGCTGGCAATCGTGCACGTCACTATGTCTGCACTCACAATTCTGTTTGCCGGCACAAAGGTGTAATGCCCATTTATCATTTCGCTTACCAATCTTTGGGAAACCTTGGCCCGATATGGTTATGCCTCCTGCAACTATGCCTTTCTTCACTTTTCCTTGCGATTTCTGTAGATACGTCAGTGGAAGCCCTGGGAGGATGCCTTACAAAAGAAAGAATATGATTCGGAAGAGGGTACTGTTTTCCTGACTGAGTTCCCTTGACAGTGTTACAGTTTTTTTCTTCTTACACTTACAGGTCAAGCAATTCTAGCTTAGTATTTCTTTGCCACTGCCATCAGGGTCGTTACTAGGCTATGGAATGCGTTACTTATTTCATCTTCTACCTGTCATTTCCTTTGCCTAATTTTTTTTCTCACTGTTGTTTTATGAATGCAGTTCTACGAACAAAGTTCACAAGAGTCCAAGATCATGCTTTTATCAAGGGTCGTTTTTGGGCATCGGTAAAAACTCAACCTTTCTTGGCTGGTTGGTAAGTCATGAATCCTTAGAGGCTAGTACTTGCTCATTTATGGACGAGTTAGCATATGATACAAGTAATAGCAACTTGAGCTGTATAGTTTCCTCAAAGAAAAAACACAAATAACCAAATGTATTTTGACATTTTAAAGGAGAAAATGACACTAAAAGTGTCATAACTTTGTACCAAAACTTTTCATCAGATTATTAAGTGCTAATTTTGAATTAAAAAATACGATAATTTAAGTACCGACTCCGATTTGGGACATCGGAAATCCGACATGGTGATATTCTAACATTTCTTCTTATCAATGTTATTAAGTTAATTGAAAATTAAGAATTCCTGGGTCATACATAAGTAAACCCCAACTTATCGCTAACTTTCATCATATACTCTCCCAGCAATCATTCTTCAAGCAATTTTACGCTTCTCTGACCAAGGATGATTATACGACAATGCGCCTCGGTTTTATAATGATAAGCAGATTGGTCTTGACTTATCCGTTTTGACTACATGTATCTTTAGTTAATTCTAGGTTATTTGTTTTCCAAACTTTTATGTTGATTTGGAACCATCGTTTTAGACTCACTGCAGGGGAAATCCAAAATTTAACTTTCATAAATATATGATCCGCGCTCTTGAAGCTGATTTTAAGAAAGTTGTTGGAATAAGGTAAGGTGTTAGTCTTTATTTACTTTTATCTGTTTCTATTTCCTAAAAAACGTTTGGTTTTACCTTTCTGTTGGTTCCGCTAACCGTTGGAGCACCACTACTGTTGACATCTCCTTCTATAATTGCAGTTGGTACCTTTGGATATTTGTGGTCATCTTCTTATTGCTTAATGTCCATGGTGAGAAACCACATTAATCGCATATTGCAGTTTCCAAATTTACGCGTCATGAATACAACAAGGTTTACTTTTCATTACTGTAGTTTTTACCTCAGCAAAACATGGCTGAACACAATTTAGGCATGGTTTGGCATGGTGATTCTAGTCCTCAGATCGAGAAGGAATTTGCACGGAGTTCAATGGTCCTTTCCGGAGAAACACCTAGGCATTTTGCAATGTCATGGACATCATGACAGCTTTCTTGATCCTTCTGAGCATGCGAGAGTCAAGAGCAGTTAATATCAAGTTACCCGCAACATAATTCCCATCAAAACCCCTAAAGTAACGCTTAAAGGCCAATCCTATAAAAGGGGGATTTAACTGTAACTGATGAGGGGTTGCAATCAATTATGCAGGCTGGCATGCATACTTCTGGATATCTTTCATTCCATTTTTGGTGAGTAGAACCGTGTCCCGGCATTGGGCTGCTTAAGCCACATTGTACATCTCTTGAGAAATGAGTCATAGTGGGATTCAGATTATTGGTTATTCTATTTCCTTTTCTAGCTCTTACTTGCTGTCGGAACAAAGCTGGAGCACGTGATAAATCAATTAGCGCAAGATGTCGCAGAGAAGCATGCAGCCGTGGAAGGGGACTTGGTGGTTCAACCTTCTGATGATCATTTCTGGTTCCATAGACCTCGCATTGTCCTGCTGCTCATTCATGTCCTCCTCTTCCAAAATGCTTTTGAGCTCGCTTTCTTCTTCTTCATTTGGGTAAGGGATAAAAATAGCTGAATTGCCAAAAGAAAATAAGTGCTTACGATTACTTACTGGAGCTTCCATGGGGAAAAAACCTGGCAGGTTCAATATGGTTTTGACTCGTGCATAATGGGACAAGTCGGT
Source organism: Eucalyptus marginata (assembly GCA_014182565.1). Lineage (NCBI taxonomy): Eukaryota > Viridiplantae > Streptophyta > Magnoliopsida > Myrtales > Myrtaceae > Eucalyptus > Eucalyptus marginata. Next base: position 37,626,803 of record CM024593.1, on the reverse strand, counting down.
TTCATAATCCCAAGACTCGTGATAGGGTAAAAGCCTTCCTCCTCCTCATATGTGGATTTCTCCTTACCAGTATCACATGTATCTGAATGGCTACGTGCAATGTTGTCAGGGTGTTGGTTCAATTCATGTGCAGCTACAGCACCTTGCCACTCTATGCGATAGTTACCCAGGTGACCAATCTAGGCACATCGTTCTCACGGTTCATGACTATTTACTGCAACATGATATTGAAACTGATGGCATATTTACTTGCGTGTTTGCGCTTGGTTGTTAAAGATGGGAAGCTCATTCAAGAAGGCTATATTTGAGGAACACATACATGAGGGGCTCAGCGTCTGGACCCAGCATGCAAAAATGAAGAAGAATGCAAGAATGACGGCGAATGGCACAGGATCGACCACCCTCCCCGTGGACCCCAAAGTGACTTCACAATCCCTTGAGCCAACGAAAGAAGCTGAGATCCAATATGATCCTTCCTTCCAGGGACCAAAAGAGATGTAGCAACCATCTGAAACATTCCCTTCCAATTTCCATGTTGCATCATCTTTAGACCTCTTAAATGGGAAACCCGGCCTGCTTTCTACCCCAATGTTGATTATATTTCATAACCAGACACCAAACAACAGTCAACAAAAATGAACCTTCCATCAAGCTCTATTTTCTCCGAGACGGTCATTTCTCATTCTACAAGGTTACATGTGGTCGTTTAGATTTCTAGTTAGGAGAAGATTAGAGGATATAAAATCCAGAAATTTTGCTATATTCTATCAATTGTTCGTCGTAGTAATAAAATCGAATATATCCACATCATATTATATATATTGTATAGTATAAACAACATGTCAATACAAAATGAATCTAAAAGTTGCACAATAGATATGATAAAAATCTCTCATCACTCTCTAACTTACTTCATTTTTATTTGCTAATTTTTTTTTAAAATTTTTTTCCTATCTTTTTTTAATTCTTTTTCCCCCTTCCATCATTCTCTAATAAAATTTTATTATATAGTAAACTATAGTAATATATCTAAAATACTAAAGTCCTAAAATATGTAATATACATACTAAATATATATTTATATATTGATTAATATTATAAGATAGAAATAAATAAAAATATATAAATAAAAAAGAGGATTAAATAAAAAATGAAATTTTTCTTTTTTGTTATTTTGAATTTTTTATCAGAATTAAACTATTATTTATCTTCCAATATTATTTTAATTTTATAATAAGAAATTTGTTTTTTGAAAAAAATAACTTTTATATCATAGATATTAGAAATCTTATTTACCTTTATCTCACCTCTCCATAGAATAATTATATCCATGCTATAGCCCTCTTAAATCTTGACCGAACACCAAACATAAGATAAATATTATATCCTAAATTTTATTCCGATTGTCAAATTGTTCCACACATTTGGATTTTTAATACTCAAAATCCAATTTCTAGGCAATGAGTCAATAGTAAAAGTGAAATTTTCTTGGTGCGCATTGTTGCAGTCTTGCAGATCATGGAGTAGGATATTTTATGTACCAAGACAGTAAACTCAAGAGGGCAATTGCCTTCCATATATCTTCTTTGGCATAATTTATTACAAATACAAAAGGAGATACAAGATCAATAAATCGTGATTCTATGCTTCAAATTATTCCCGCCCAAGCTATTTTTGCTGTCATAGTGGAGCTGCAAAACCAAGTTATTTTGCAGACATTAACTATAAAAATGGTTTCAATAACAAAAAGTAGTGTGTTGGGAATAACTGATCCCCGAAAACCGGATTCGACACTAAATCGAATCCCTAAAACGAATGCGGAAGATAAGCCCGGGAATAAACACGTATCACCGATCGTAAAGCACACCACGGATTCGAGCGTACCTTGTTAGCCACAGATTAGACACCGACGCCGATATGAGGAAGAGAAACAGATCATGTTCGTTCCGATGACGTCAATTCGCCTTGAAGGAAGATGGCGTCGCCTCTTGCAAGAATACTTTCTCTTGATTGTCTTTGAGAGAGAGAATGAGTAAGAACGTTATTCTTCCAATAATTGATTGTGTTCTCTCTCTCTCTCATCCCTTTTATAGGTCCCTCCATCCACGGGCCTTATTTTTGCGGGCCGGGCTTTTAGGCCCATCATGGGCGGACGGGCCTTAAGCCCATCATTACCTTAAGCCCAACATAGGTGGACGGGCCTTAAGCCCATCACTAATAAAACCATCATCTCCCACTCGCACATGGTGGGCCGAACAAGTATTCTCTTTACCTCTCTTCAACATTCATACCGGTGAATAATCCGTGCGACCAAAGATACTTTGAGAGCTCGTTGCTATACATCTGTTAGGAATATATAGCAGCTCATATCGGGCGTCACACTCGAGTAGATTTTGTATGCAGTACCCTAGATCGATCGATCACATTTATATCTCTCTTGATCTCTTTTAAAAACAATATATATATATATATGTATTATATATTATAGTTATCACAAATGATTATCCCAAAGACAATCATAATTGGTCGACCAGTAAATACAAAACTACAATGTGATTCTCCAAAAATCGATCTTCCTCTTTCCTTCAAACTCTCAACTTCAGTTCAACTTGCTTTTCTAGTAATGTCCCATTAGATCGAATCATCTCATGACCATTGGCAACATTCTAAGATAGCAAACACTAAATAGAAATCTTGAGAATAAGTAAAAGTCATGAGAGCACTAAAAATTGAGGAAATCTTTTCCTCAAGAGTCTCATACGGCATAAAAGTTAAGATCAAACTTTTGCCACTCTTTATTGGTCGTCTCATGCATACGTAGTATGAAATACGTATTACGGTATTAACTCCTTTCCCATGGAGCGTATGTCTATACCATCAATACCGTACATATGATAGTTCGACATACCCAATGTCTAACTTGAGTTCACGTATCTACTCATTCACAAAATTCATCGAACTCACATCGGCATCTTAGACAGATAAAGTAAAATATGTGGGGTATTTTACTTTCGGACATAGTATATATCATGTCCTCATCTTAACACTCAGTTAAGGCGACATAATTATTTTAAGCTTGAGCTCTCGATTATCACCTAGATAATAAGCTTAAAAACCGTCTCATCTCTATTTATCACATAGTAAATAGAGGCGATTACCCGTGTGAGTGGGCTAATCTCTTATCTATCCGACATACTTTCTCAACTTAATGTAATGCACTTGAGCATTAAGATGCATAAAGATCAAACAAAGATTCATAGGCATTAATGATGAAAACATAAATTCATTAAATGTGAACAACTCAAGGAAATTACAATATTCAGTACATCAGACTCTTCGCAATCCTAGAGATTTTACATGACCACAAAACACATCTCTAGGTATAGGCTTTGTCAATTAGGATCTGCTACCATTCTATGCGTAGATATGTACTGTAAGTTCACATCCTTTCGTGCAACTTTATGTTTTACAAAATTATACTTGGTATCTATATGTTTGGTCTTGCCATGATATTTTGGATCTTTGGTGTACGTTATAGCTACTTGGCTATCACAATTAACTAATAATGGATTTGCAGCTTTCTCAATAACACCTAAATGATCCAAAAATCTCTTAAGCCAAACTCCTTCTTGTATTATCGCGATAATGCCACGAACTCAGCTTCTATCGTGGACTAGGCTATACACGTTTGTTTCTTATTGCTCCAACATATGGTGCCATTATTCAATAAGAAAACAAACCTAGAGGTAGATTTCCTTTCATCTAAATCTCCTCCCCAATCGTTTCATAATAGCCTTCGAGTCGCAGATCCTTTCCTTGATAACTCAACGTATAATCAGCAGTTCCCTTTAGATACCTCAGTATTCTCTTAACGACTTTCCAATGTGCTTGACCTAGATTGGATTGGTATCTATTCACCATTCCAACTACAAAAACATATGTCAGGTCTTGTACACATCATATCGTACATCAAGCTCCCAACAGCACTAGCATAAGGAACATATTTGTTCCTTTTCTTGTGGAGTCCTTGGACACAGTCTATGGCTCAATGCTTCACCTTTCGCAATAGGAGTGTCTATGGGTTTACATTCTTGCATACGAAATCGTTCAAGAACCTTATTTATATATGTTTCTTGCGAAAGAGACAACGATCTCTTCGAACGATCTCTTGAAATCTTAACTCCAAGAATGTATGCAGTCTCGCCCATATCTTTCATCTCAAAGTTGGAAGATAACCAACTCTTAACAGTATTAACAAACTCCATATTGCCAGAATAATGCGAATCGAGGTAAATCTCACTACAGGAGAAAACGTATCTTCATAATCAATTCCTTCCTATTGATTATACCCCTTCGCCACAAGGCGAGCCTAATGCCTTTCTATCGAGCCATCAGCCTTTCGCTTTATTTTGAGAACCCACTTGTTCCCAATCGCTCAAGCGTCCTTTTGGAAGATCAACCAGCCCTGACTTGGTTTGATTTCATTGACTCATTTCCTCTTCTATTGCATGAATCCATTTTTCCTTACTAGGGCAATTCAGAGCCTCATTAATATTTCTTGACTCATCCTCATCTTGTGGAGCAACCATAAAAGTTTCCCTTCAATGTCAAAACGTCGACGGGGAATACTTTGGCGACTTGTTCGCCGTATGGGAGATTGTACACTTTGCACATCATTCCCCATTATGCTCCCACTTGGATTAGATAATGATGATGTTGTCTCATTTTGTGGTTGCAATTGAGAATGAGTTGAATTCAATTTATCACTTCTCATATTACTCCCACTTGGACGAACTCCATTAAGATCATTACCTTGATCCAAGGTTTCAAATAGGGAGTGATCTTCCCCTATTTCGCCCTTCTTAGGAAATTCATCCTCTAAGAATGTGACATCCCGTGATTCAAATTCAGTTATACTCCCACTTTCCTGCTCACCTATGAACACATACCCTTTTGAGTGTTCCGAGTATCTTATGAAAATACTCTCCTTTCCTCTGGGACCCAATTTCCCAAACTTGTGAGAGGACTCATGAGTATAGGCAAGACAACCCCATGGCTTAAGAAAACTTAAGTCCGGTTTCCTACCGCCCATAACTCATATGGAGTAGAAGTAACCGATTTGGAAGGCACACGGTTAAGTATATAGGCAGCGATTAACAACACATCACTCCAAAAAGGTGATAGGTAAGTTAGCATGCGCCATCATTGACCTAACCATTTCCAAGTAGGGTTCGTTTCTTCTCTCCGCAACACCATTTTGTTGAGGAGTATATGGAATAGACAACCTGTCTTTCTATTCCTTTTTCATCACATAATTTTCTGAACTCATCAGATAAATATTCTCGACCTCGATCGGATCTCAATTCTTTTATTTTCTTGTATAATTGATTTTCTGCCAGGTTTATAAACCTTTTGAAACAACTTATTGCTTCAGATTTATGAGAAATCAAATAGACATATCCGAATCGAGTATAATCATCTATAAAAGTGATGAAATAAACAGCCTTATGCCTTCCTCTCACATTCATTGGACCACAGACGTCAGAATGGATTAAATGCAGAGGAAATTCAACTCTTTTACCTTTTCCAAATGGTTTCCTTGTCGTTTTCCCTACCAGGCAATGCTCACATATGGGCAAATCGACTTTTTCAATATTGCCTAACAAGCCCTCTTTGGCTAGTCTATTCATACGTTGTTGGCCAATATGACCAAGTCTAGCATGCCACACACTCACATCATTGTCATATTTATTAGTAGACGTGAGAAGGGAATAACAAACATTTGCATTAACATAATCAATATCTAATACAATGAAACCATCCAGAAAATAACCACAACCATAGTAGTTTGTATCAAAATACAAATCTACACCTCTATTATGGAAGTTCACATCAAAACCAAATTTAACCAACACTAGAACAGACACTAAATTTCGACGAATCTCCGGAGCATACAACACATCATGTAGGAATAACGTGCGTCCACCACGCATGTTCGGTTGGTGTGCCAATTCCTTTTACTTCAGCTCGGAGTTGTTTCCCACATAGATCTACTTAGTTCTAGTCGGAACTCGTCGAAATTCTACGAAGGATTCTCTATCCTTCGCTACATGGTCCATCGCTCCTGAATCTACAGTCCACAGAGGATTAGATTCAGTTAAGAATATAGAACTTAACACATATGCAAAGTTCCCAATAGTACAAAGGGTGTGTACCTTCTTTGGCTCGCGACAATTGCGGGCATAGTGACCCCTCCGGGTCACGCTTGTAACATTTCACCCTTGAGATATTCTTCACATGAGGACGTTTCCTCTTTTCCTCTCTTTTTGTTGGTTAATTCTTGGTTTCTTGCAAGAAGGACTTGATCCCTTGCTTTCCCACATATTGAACGAATCAATCCGCTTGCGCTTAGAGCTTGAAGCCCCTTCGAGCTTAAAACAACAATACAGCAAATATCTCGTATCCCGCTCAAATGCCTTGAGGCGATGATCGCCTAGCTCAAGGTGGCGCACAAAGATCCTCAAGATCTTCCATAACATGGTCAAGAGCTTTTAGTGCTTTTTGCTTTTCCAAAGACATATTGAATTCTCATATTCAATATTTCACTATTCTCGCCGTTCAATTTGTCCTCTTTGTTCAAATCAGCAATTATGTTCTTAGTTGCTGAAGCCATCGATCTGAACATATCAGACACATATGCATGAAATATTAATGCCTATCACTTATGCATCTATTTTGCACAAACCCATCATATTAGTTAATAATTTTAAGTAAGGTTTTAGAATCAAAAGGTCACTACGTTTCCAATCATCCTCCAAAAATCCTAACTTAAAACTATCATTAATATGATTGTCATATGCAAAATCAATTCTATGAAGCTACAAAAACTTCTATAACTACCCACAGCTAACTACCTACAAGCAATCAAGAATAATGTAAAGCAAATGATAATTGATATACAATACAATAATAATGCTTTCACATAATACAACTAACATATAGGTTGCTACATCAACAACAATCAGGTAGTAAACAAAAAAAAATAAAAATGTTCACAAAGAACACTAAATAAAACCAGCCATAACATCTAAAAACAAGGCATCATACAACTAATAGGGAAAGTCGCTACATGGTTCAACTTCTCTTTCTTTTTCTCTCGTAAAATTTTCAGGCATTCTCGACAGCCATGGAAAAAGACGGATAACCCTTAGGATTTCTCCTACGCACATTCATTCCCCGGCCTTATCGAAGTCATTCCTTGGGTCGTAGTCTTTGTGGCTCCAACCCGATGATATTCATCCACAAATTCCATTACTAGCTCCTTATATCCAAGAAATCCTTTGACCTCCCATAGGCGATTCAACACTCCTTGCCATTCGGTGGAAGAGTATTCATAAAGAATCGCACCATCTCGAATATCCGGCATGGGATAACCGTTCCAAATGACCTCTTGAATTTTGTTGTTGACCTCTATGACATGATCAATTATGTCGTCACTCTCCCATCGATAACCATTCAAATCGGCTATCAACCTTGAAAGCCTTTCCTTTGTTCATCGACATTGGCGCACGATGCGCGTGGCTTACTTGGGAGGCATTGTTCTGCAACAAATGCAGAACAAAAAAATGGATTACATTTAATCCACATAGACATAATTGAAAAAGAAACACATTCTTTTTTTTTTTTTGGGGTCAACGGTCAACGGCCGGTCAACGGTCAACGGCCGTCGTCGGTCAACGGTCAACGGTCAACAATCAACGGTCAATGGTCAACGGTCGGGTCGCCGGTCGTCGGACCGGTCGGCCGGTCGGGCCGGTCGGCCGGACGAACCGACCGGACGTGCCGCACGCATGCGCATGCGCTGGCTGACATCACGCGACGTCGGCTGGCACGTGCCGCGGCGTCCGGGTCGGCGTCGCGCCGGTCGGGTCGCCGGCCGGTGACCGTCCGGCCAACCGACGTCGATGCTGACGTCATCGATGACGTCAGCCCAGCGGTTACCGACCGTTGGGTGACGTCATGCTGACGTCAGCACGGTCGCCGAACCGGACGCGTGCCGTTCGCCGGCCGGCGCGCGCGCACGCGCGATTCGCCGACCGGCGCATGTGTGCCGCACGCGCGGGCGAACCAGCGCGGCCCGGCGCGTCGCGCCCACGCGCAGCGGCTTGTGGCGGGCCGCGTGTGGGCGCGTGCGGCGGCTTCCGGCGGCGTGCGACATGTCGCCGCACTCGTCTCGACGTCCCCTTTCTCCCTATGCCATCGAATTCGATTTCGACTTATGAAAAATCGAAAAATAGGCGAACAAGTGCTCGGGTGTCGGGATTTCTCGCCCGATCCGTACGGCCGAATTACTTTCGCGAAAAATCAATCAAAAACATCAAACAAGTCGGGAAAAACGTGAACTAGGGCTCGATACCAATGTTGGGAATAATCGATCCTCGAAAACCGGATTCGACACTAAATCGAATCCCTAAAACGAATGCGGAAGATAAGCCCGGAATAAACACGTATCACCGATCGTAAAGCACACCACGGATTCGAGCGTACCTTGTTAGCCACATTAGACACCGACGCCGATTTGAGGAAGAGAAACCGATCCCGTTCGTTCCGATGACGTCACCCGCCTTGAAGGAAGATGGCGTCGCCTCTTGCAAGAATACTTTCTCTTGGATTGTCTTTGAGAGAGAGAATGAGTAAGAACGTTATTCTTCCAATAATTGATTGTGTTCTCTCTCTCTCTCATCCCTTTTATAGGTCCCTCCATCCACGGGCCTTATTCTTGCGGGCCGGGCTTTTAGGCCCATCATGGGTGGACGGGCCTTAAGCCCATCACTACCTTAAGCCCAACATAGGTGGACGGGCCTTAAGCCCATCACTAATAAAACCATCAGTAGTGCATAATTCAACAATCATTACCCATTAATTTAAACCTTTCATGATTAATCAAGAAAGCGGTTTGAGACAACAGCTCAAACATAAACATCATGACGGTAACTGACTATTACACATATTCTGCAGCAAAATAGCCACCTATCTATACTTCCAATACACAAAAATCTCCTTTATCTTCCCTAGCGAAATATGCTATAATACGAAGTCTTAAACTCACACCTTCCTCCAGCCCCTACATGCTGCTAAATTCTTCCATGTGCACTACCAGGAGCTTAATTGCTTTTGAATTTTGGAATTGTGAGATGACCTTCCACCTTTGTCCTTGTAAGAATTTCTAGAAGCAATGGTCTTCCCTCCTCTATGAACAGCAGCAATTGCTCGCCGTCTCTGCTTGTTCAGGCGCTTTACCAACTCAGCATCATTCGCATTCTCCTCTTTCATCCCGCACCGGGTGGAAAAGAAACTCTCATTCAAGCTAACAAGAAAGAGCAATAAACAACGATAAGTGATGACTATGGAAAAACTTCTTAAAAAAACTTAACTCACTTTTCATTTCCGATAAACTACAGATGACTCACTGATAAACATATGTGAAAAAGCACCAAACACAACAATTAGTAAACACTATACTAGTCCATTATCCCCTCGAAAAAAACAGTTGACAGAAACACAATTACTCAAGCTAAAATTGCATGTATTTATCAACAAAAATTTCGAGAAGCAAATTTCCGAATAGCTCATTTTTGTAAGTTCAAACAAGACCAAATTTTGAGCTGCTAAATTCAAAGACCTCAAGCCAGAAACTTACTTGAATTAGCCATTCCATCAGGCGCCATTAAATGGGATTTTAAAGGAGAACATAGAGAGATAAGTTCATTTCGCAGATAGCTGGCATCTTTCAAAGCTTATTCATCATCGTCGTCGATGAAATTTGTCACAAGTACGTAGACTAAACACCGGAGTATAGTCGAGGTTCTCAAACAAGGAACCCAAGCCCAAAACTATCAAAATGGGCCCGAGCATCATAGAACACAACAAAGGTAGATCGAACTTCAAGATATCTCGCAAGCCGAATGTCTTCAATGTGATTCATATTACTCAACCTTCATGCTTATGTTGATAATCAAAAGTGCTGCCATGCACTATCCAAGACTACATAGCTAGTAGGCGAAAGCCAGACCCAATGCCTAAAAAATTTCACCATATATACTTACCTCATTGAAGTATGCCTCACAACAAGGTTCGTTGAGTTGTCCTTCACTCGCCTCTGTTTTCTTTGATTTCCTCCTCATTTCCTTCTACAATGTGCCATGGCTGGTCATACAAATAGCAAGATTAGGATAAATATTGAGTGAGTAAGCACATTAGAATTTAAAATAAATTTTAAGGTGGATCTCAGCTGACTGCCAGAAAATTAATACTGCATCCTCTAGTTAACCATCCGGGAAACAAACCGGGAAATTCTCATAAACGAATATATAAAACATGATTTCATCTTTTCCGGTGAAAAGTCACTCAAGTACTCCAATAGTCCTAAAAGATCTGCTCAGTTTTTGAAAATAAAGCACAAAGAAACAACATAGCTTCCAAGTAAAAAAGAGGAAATCTCATGCCCCGATGTTATAGGTTTCACAAAGTTTCAGCAATATTGATTTTCAGGCCTATCAAAGAAATGCTCGATACTAGTACCGATCCAGCAGATGCAAAATGTCAACATCTCTCATGATTGTTTCATCCATTCCAGCACTATCTTCTTCATCATCAGAACATATATCCTAGTCATTTTCTTCTTCGAAACTATATCAAAGGAATCCAATAAGAGAAGGTTAATATCACATCATGGACAATGCACACTTACAATACTCAATCAATGACACGCTAGGGATGAACTTTCGATTAATGTGTCAACTAGTTGCACAAAATTCTCTAGGGCAAGATGTAATTGGTTCCAGAAAATTTGTATATGCTGCATTTCAGAATGCGGCAGCTTCAAAAACACGTTTGGAAAGACACTGAAAATTATTTTACAACAAAGACAATGGAAAGCATGTTATGAACAAAAAAAGAGTTCAAAGCTGAAAATGACATTTTGGTGTATCCAGTATTTATTCATTCTAACAAAAGCACAGATCTTTGGAAGGAAAAAGAAAAATTCTATTTTACAGCTTTGATGGAATACAAGCATATACTCCCATTTTTCATCCCGTTAGAGAATTTTCATTTTCATTCACATGTTTCCAAGAAAACAGAAAACAAAAATTAAAATACTAGCCATAGTACTTCCACTTCCACTTCCAATCAAGGACCAAACATGCAAAGCCGGGAACCACAATGCAAGCAATTGGCGAGATATTATTTTGGCTTTCAGATGCAAGAGCATGAAGATGATCATGAGAAAAGAAGCTTGACAGAAGCCAAGAATGACAGAGTAAAATCCATGGAAGGAATAAGATGAAAGAGTTATAGAGGATAGAATATTTTTCAAAAGACTTTTACCAACTAGACACTGTCCTACATTGGAACTTGAAAATAGAATAGACAACCAGATTAGCATATCTCTAATTAGTGTGTCAGGCTTAAACAAAATCAATCAACAAGCTTAGAAAGTTTCAGCATCAGGTCAGAAACATGGTGCAGGTAGAATTTCTAAAAACTGGGAACTAGACCTATGTTATCCAATTACAAATCCCAAGAATTGGAAGACTAAATAGGCACACTCCTAAGTGGTCCAAGCATGAACCAGAATAATCAATTATGGTCAGCCACTAGGTCTAACACGAAATTAAGCAGTTGGATAACACAATGTTAACGATTTGCAAATCATCGTCATAAAAGGTGAATCACTATACCTTGTCCATATCATCTTGCTCTTTTCTAGTAAACCCACTAGCAGCAAGTTCTTTGTCCAGAAAACCAACAGATTTGCTTATTGAATAAAAACAAGGTCTACTGCTTCCTTCTGAATCTTCCTTTGAATTATCAGGATTATCAATCTGCTCTTCAAGAGAGACATTAAACCTGGTGGTAGATTGTCACAAGGAAAAATGGATCCACAATTGTGTTGAACAACTGAAAATGTGTTATATAATGCAGCATCTCACCCATAAAAACAAAAAACGTCTATAGGAGCCATAAAAGTTTAAAAGAATGGACATCAAATTATCAAAATAACATGATTCTACCAACAAGGAAATTGTAACATATTTTACTCACAGACAAAACAAATTTCACAAGACCAAATCTATGTCTCATTTAGATGAACAACTTTCAAATCAGACAACCTGTTTTATTATGAACTCTTTAGTCCGGAAGAATTGTGGCCAAACAGCAAAATAAAACGGAGAGGATAAGTAATCTAAAAACATTCCCATTAAGAGGAAAGAGCAATAAATGCGGGGACAGCGTTTCCATCAATAGGAAGAGAAGTGGACTCACAAATAATGCATATTGCGTTGGGCACTTTTGCAGGTAACTTGCTTACTATTATGGCAAAATATTTACTTTACTCCAATCAAACATTTGATTTTCTCAACAATGGGGGAGAGACAGAATGTCAGAGCCTTTAAAGACAAGAATTCAACTTTCTTTCCCAATAAAAGACGTCTGACAAAAACTGCTTCCTTTTTTCATCAAAGCACTTGAAAGTTGCGGAGTTATTAGGTTTCTCAAAACTAATTTCCTCCGTGAGTATTACACTATATAGTCATCATATTTTCACCACTATCCTAGAAAAAAAAGGAAGTGATGGCGAAAGATGAAGAATGCTAACCCATTCATCACTCAAGATTGAAATAAGTACCAAAGGATGACGTATAAGTAGATCATCATTTTATATTTTTGCATCATCTAAAAGGTCAAAAAGTAAGACGACTTTTACAATTTCACGTAGTTTTAGAATGCACGAACCTCTTGCTGAAGAACTTAAATATGCAATCAACATCGCGATCGAAGTACCTAAAAAACATAAAATAGAAATTTAGTATTTGTTGACACCTAAATTTTAGCGATCTGTTTAGTCATCATCGCATTAAAACTCAGGGATTGATTTTAACCCCTAAAAAAAAAAAAAAATTGTATAGCATATAATTTTAGGTACATTTATTTTTAATTTGCATTTACGATGAGCCGGTGATAAATGAGTTCGAATTGATGGTTCATAACTTTAATTTGATGAGTTAGGCTAAATTCACAAAGAGAGTAAATCGGCCCAAGTCTGTATCCTCGGGAAGATTTTACGGATTTATCTTTGTAAGATTTCAATTCAAAAATAAATATTGCGTTCGGAAAAGCAAATATTACGTTTGGAAAAGAAATATCAATTTGGAAAAATTAAAACCCTAATCTGGGATCTATAAATAGATTAAAACGCATATGGTTTTTGAAGAATGCCACACATTGAGTACACCGCCACATTGAGGGGGCTTTCCTCTCTATTGCTAGGTCAAAAAAAATTCAACGAAAAAAAGAGTGAAGAAAAGTTTTCACTTGGCTTTTCCGTTCGTCCTTCGGAAAAACAAAAGAGAAAAGCAACCTAGAAGAAAGAGGAAAAGGTTAAGGAAAATTCGAAGCGTGCAGCAACAGTGAGACAGAGGGCGAGAAGACGTGAAGAGACGGGCGCATCAGAAAAAAGGAAAAGGAAAAAAGCAAAGACGCGCACTGTTCGCGCACTGTTCATCTTCTTGGGCAGCATCTGTTCGCCGGCCATCGCCGCTCGTCCGTGAACCCCGCGCCGGACACCGCCTGCTGCCCGGGCCACCAGCTACCTCCGAGCTGCTGACCACCGCTGCGCCAATCGCCACCGCCGTCCGCCACGCTCACCGAGCCTCTGCCGCGTTTCCTCCACTGCCCGATCTGCTGCTGCCTCGCCGACGCCTCCGCTCCCCGTCCGCGAGCCCATCTGCTCTGCATCACTGTTGCAGATCGCGACGCCAGAACCGGCCGCTCCTGCTCATTCGACGTCCTGTTGCCTGAGCCGCTCTGTTCTGCTCCGCCTCTGCTCGCCCGTTTGTCGCCGGTGCCCAAACGCCGGTTGCTTCGCCCCTGCAACGCCTCTGCCCGCGACCCAGGACCGGTCACCGAGGTCCGACGCCCTGCAGCTCCCTCTCCGAGTGACGCCCGCTGCAACCCGAGCCTCTGCCCGCCTGCTGGTCCCCCTCGCCGGAGCTCCGACGCCCGCCGCCGCCCCTCACAGGAACGCCGGCGATCAACCCCTTGGCGACCCGACTGACGGCGTACCCACCACGAAGCTGCCAAGCATCCTTCGGAAAGGTAAAAAAAGGAAAAAAAAAAAAAAAAAAATCAAACTAGGTAGTTTTTTATTAATTTATTTTATTAATTTATTTTTTGTTTTTTTAGTGGTATTATTCCTTAAATGTATGATTGAGATTCCGGCATGAAATAGCTCTTCAAATTAGGTATTGTTAGTCCGATTTTCGAGCTCGAAATCCGACTCACAATCGCTTGTAAAATCGTCAATCCGATTTCACGCTTGAAATTCGATTTGCGATTTAGTTTAAAATTGGATATCGTTCGTCAATTTTTGAATATCAATTTATTTTTGTAAAAAAAAATCTAAAAATATTTGAGTTATGATTAGGATATTTTTTGTTTTAGGGTTATCTCGCAAATTTAGAATAAGGATTTTATTTCGAATTTCTAAAATAAAAAATCCAAAAAAATGCTTGCATTTAAGATGTTAGTTTATTTTAATCGTATGTTTAATTATTGGATAATTTTTAATTTCGAAATTAATAAAAAAAACAACAAAAATCATCATGCATATGTAATGTAGAATTAGGGCATCTTTTGTACGTTATTGCATATTAAGATAAAATTGCATGCTTTATTTTAAGTTTAGATTGATTTTTTAGATAGATTGCATCTTGGATTAGAGATTGCTAAATTAAGATAATATCTTAGTTTAAATTAGGGTTTGGCCTGACCTAATCCTTAATATAAGTTGGATATAATCTTAATCTAGCTAGTTAATTTTCACATTTTTTCTAATTTCGAATTTCATGAAAAATACAAAAAATGTCTTAGGATAAATTAGTTTCAATCTCTAGGATAGATTGCATTTTTTTTAAGAAAATAAAAATGTCATGTTTATATCATATAGAATTAGGTTCATATTACTTAGCGATTGTGGTTAGGTCCATTTAGCTAAAAATTGCTTGAGGTCAGATTGCATTGCATTGCATGACTCTCATTAAAACGTGAAAACAAAAAAGAAATCATGTGTTAATTAGAAATCATATTTAAGACTGTTGATGTGAATTCTGATTTAACAATGCAGATGCTTTTGCTGCTATGAGGTAAGTTTTGCATGGTGCTTGTCATGTGGATTCGATGAAACTGCAATTGTTACTTTTTATGGGGATATGATAGTGCCATCAATTTCATGCTTTTAATCTTCGGATTTATCTTGCTGGTCAGTAGACTCTATTAACATATCATATCTGCAGGTTGGAACAATTGCTGCTGGGGGCGTTATGACAACCTTATAGGAATGTTTGGTACAAAGCAGGTTCCGGCAGTTGGTGTTAGTCTAGGAATTGAACGAGTATTTGCAATAATGGAGAATCAGGTACTCATATTTAAGATCTATTTGTAATTCTACTTACTTCATTTTTCCCCTTCTTCTCCCTTAATGTGTTTAAGCCTTCTCGGAGATTGTAGGAACTTGTATCTTGACTTACTGTATTAATTGGGGAAGCAGTTCAATATTTCAGATGCCTTGCAATTATAGAGCTTACTAACCGAGATAATATTCCAGAAGGCATAGATGACCCACTATCTATTGACAGAAATGTGGATGCGTCAAAAGATTGATTATTTTGTGGCAAAACAAAAGAGTAATAAATTTGTTGTATAGGTGGTACTGACCATTTGAAGGTACTTTCTGGGATTTAGACATCACAAAGGCTATAGGAGGCTGATGTTAAATATCAATCGGAACCTTAGCTTGTATAGCATACCAGAGCCGAGACTTTGTTTTTATTTTTTCTGGGGTTCCAAAATTTTGCCTAGTTTTTGGTTTGGAACGTGATAGTAAGACTTTGAGTAATTAATTTCCATTCTGCATTTGGTTCCATCTCTTCTTATGACTACAATCACTCTAGGCTCGTCCTTAATCGTGAAAAGTAAAATTTTTGTTTGCTTCATTCTGATTGGAGTAATGTTAGATTACGTTTATCAAAGTTCTTCGAATAGTTATGAGGATAAATACAAAAAAGCTCTTATTGAAGCTTACCATTCTAACCAATTTATTTGTTTCTGTAATAGCATGCCTGCATTCATTTATGCTTTTTATAACTTGATCATTTCGAGATAATAATAGGCCTTCCTATATGAACTGTGAGTGAACTTAGTTGAGGAAAATTTTGATGAGTACTTTTGTTGATATTTCTATGCTAGTTAACGTGAGAGTTCAATTTTATAACCTCAGCAGTCGCTGGCCCTCTTCACCATTTTTCATATCCTTATACAGGATTGAAATTCCTGAGTAAAAAAAAAGAAAAAGAAAGGTCTGATGAAAGTAGTTTAAATTTTTCAGAATTTCATCTATTCTTTGCAACTGAATAATAGAATCATTGTTTTCTGTTACCTTCACAGACATCTAATTCTGACAGCTGAGCTTAACATTCTCTTTTAGCATCTCCCATTTTAGACAGAAGTTAACTACTTGAAAGTTTTAGATGTTCTGTGGATTTTCAGTTGTTGGATTTACATAATGTCATAGACTTGCCTCATTCTGCTGTAGAAATATGAGAAACTTATGGATAATGAGAATATCGTTAGAAAAATGTAATCAGAGAGTCATCTGATTTCTTTTTCACATCAACAGATAATTCGACCTACAGAGACGCAAGTGTTGATCGGATTTTTGGGGGATGACTTGCCCTTAGCTGAAGAACTAGTGAAGGAGTTCTGGGTGGCCGGATTGAAAGCAGAATTCTTGATCAATAAGAGAGTGATGAAACACATCAATTATGCCAAAGAGTACCGGATCCCCTGGTTAGTTCTAGTAGGCGAACGGGAACTGATTGAAGGTGTGGTGAAGTTGAAAGATTTCGAGAATGCCAAAGAGGAAGTAGTTCCTAGAAGCGCAATTGTTCAAGAACTTCTCAACCGTTTGGGAGCTGTGAGAACTTAGATTACGCTACTACTTTCATACTGAGCATGCTTTTGATGCCATATACAAGCCTCTATCGGTTGGAGGATGCTGCTTCCAGGAACAAGATTGAAACACTGAAAACGATTATTTAATATTCATATATACGCAGAAATTGTTTGACAGGACTTGCTATGGGAATTCTCTGCTGCAGGAGCAAAACTTTTTTCTTTTTCATTGTAAAAAAAAGATAGGGAGGGACGGTCAGCTTAAGTATCTCTTCTATTGTTTTCCCTATTTATCGAAATGCACTCCGTCATTACCCATGTCGATGTTGGAGGAACTTTCAACACAGACTTCTTTAGTTCTGTACTCTCAAGGTAACTGAAATTGTATAATTTCTTTTCCAATTGAAAGTCGCCTGTCTGGGAACTTATAAAATTACTTATTTATTGTGCTTCGAACTTCCCTTAAAAAATGGGAAACTTCAAAGAACTCAGTTTGGATCGTAGAAAATATCGAGAAAAGTATACATGATTCTACAGATCATTATGTGAATACTGAGGAAAGATTTCTAGTGAATTTGCGAGTATTGTAGGATATGCAGAAAGTAAAAAGTGGAAGGCACTATAGTCCATTTAGCTCTATGTAGTAAGGTGTCTACAGTTAATTCTAGAAAAGAAAGCTTATAGAGTACTGGCTGGAATGATAATATGACGAGTCCAAGCTAATGGCAAGACGAATACTTATAACGCAGAAGGCCAAATCTATCGGCATGAAATATGATTTGGGCAACCCAATTATATAAGGATTGACATGGACAATTTGGGTCTGCATGACAACGTTTTTGTTTCTCCCAATTTCTCTTCTTTTGTTCCTTGGAATAAGAAAAGAACAGAAATCCATTTGGTAAAACTTTTGTTCCCGGAAACAATTTCTCTATTTTTTTGTTCTTGGGAACAGTTTTGGAATAGAAACGAGAAATAAGAAAAAGTAACTTCTTGTTCCCGGAAACAATTTCTAGAAATAAGCCAATTTTTTTTTCTTTTATTTTTGTCGCGGCCACCTCCAACTGCCCGGAGCCACTGCTGGCGGCCGCCGCCGACCGCCGCCATCCGCCGCCACTTGTCGCCGCTCGCTGGCGCCAATCGCCGCCGTTGACCGCCGCCGTTGACCGCCGCCCGCCCGCCACCGCCGCTACACGAATGCCGGCCATCGACCATCATCGCCGACCGCCGCCACATAGGCCATCGGCCGCCACCAACCGCTAGCTGTTGGTCAACGGTCGGCGATCCGTGAGTAAGAATAAAAAATGAATAAATACAAAAAAGAAATTGTTTCATACCAAACGCATTTCTATTCTTTTTTCTATTTCTGGAGTAGAAATTTTGTGTAGTTAGCAAACACCTTATTTTACTTAGAAATTGCTCTCCATAATAGAAATAGAAAAGAACTATTTCTGAAAAAAAAAAAAAAAAAAAAAAAAAAACTCTTCCCCAGTCAAGAAACGTTGCCATGCGCAGTTTGTGTCGGAAAATGTGGATATTAGTGCTCATAATCTCGGCCGTGTATCTCAAAATTTCATACTATCATGCAAGCAAGATTAGTGAGCTGATCTAAGTTTTGTAAGGAGTCGCATATCATTTCTCGAGAAAATTATTAAAAAAGTTATAACTTATTGCACTTTGAAAAATTCAGTTTTAAACTTTTCAATTAAGTCAATTGAGTCTTGAACCTTTTCGTATTTTGTCACTTTAGTCTATCCAACTAATTTTGAACAAAAAATATTGGTGTAAGGATCTAGTTAGCGCTAATTGTCATTTATGGTGTATCGGTACTAATATGGATAACTTTTTTTAAATTTTTTCTGATTTTTTTCCTTTTTTTTTTCTTTTCTCCACTGCAAAGCTAGTGAAGGTGTTATGGGACGCCAAAGTGAAAGTAGATTTCTCAGTCCATAAAAGAGAGTGCAAAAGCGCATTGGTAACGCCAGAGGAAACCGGATCCCCTGGCTGGTGCTAGTAGGCGCACAGGTATTGAGTGAAGGTGTGGTGGAGCTGCAAGATATGGGGAATGCCAAAGACGAAGTAGTTCATGAACTTCTGAACCGTTTGAGAACTGTGAGAACTTAAATTACATTACTACTTCTATACTGTTCATCGATTTTTAACATTACCGGCAAGCAACAGTAGCTGTCATTAATGCTTATGATGCCAAATGGAAGCCTCCACAGGACCACAAGTTGTAAGATACTCTTCTAGCAACTGGGTAAAAATAATAGAAATAATCATTTAATAAATATATATATGTAGAATTTGTTGCCAGGACTTTACTATGGGAATTCTGAACGGTAGGAATCAAATCTTTTTATTTTATATTATGTATATATATATATATATATATATATATATATATATATATGCACACACACAAATGCATATACATATATAATAAATGGACAGGATCGAGCAATTAGCTCATCAACCTTTCGTAATGTAGGAGTCAAATCTATTTTCAATCTAGAGTTGTGTTTTTCACCATTTATTGAAACGTACTCATTGTCCCTAGAGCTTGACTCTAGCAGCTGTGGCCGTAAAAACATTCCAATCTATTTCACATTTTACAAAATAGAACTATACTCTCTTCTGCTTCTGTAATGGGATGGCATTCAATTTCCTACTCCATCAGTTCTAGCTGCTTAAATTATAAATTTTGCTGAGATTCCAAATGGAGCAGCTTGGCCCTAGGACTTGCTACCTAATATTATTACAAATAGCTACAGATTCATTCATGCAAGTGAGGAGCCTCACAATCATCACAACATGTTCAGGATTCTGGAGAGGAATGTTAGGAAACAAAAGTTTCTTAGAAGCTCATCACAAAAGAACTTTTCAACAGCCAATGTACAATCTCTAGAAGGAAGTGATGACATGTAGGTTTTACATGTGTCCTAAAGAGGCAGAATTAAATAATGAGGTAGCATCTCTTCATTCTTCCAGAATTTTCTCACGGATAAAAAGTTTCATGGTTGACTACCCAAACAATCTTGAGTTTCAAAAAGAGATTGGGTAGGAGAGTCCTCTGTTCTTCACCCAAGGGAAATGGTCGAGATTTTTTGTTATATACAAGAAAAGGGTAGCTGGTTTTTTTGTCGACAATCGGACTGGACATGCTAATGAGGGAGCACAATAGCACTCTCTGCACAAACGAAATTACTTTTGAATTTTAAAAATCTTAGATCGTCTCCCTAGAAGCATGGCCAAATTTTAATATTTTAAGTTCTACAAATCCTGATGATATCAAACTTACATAAATCCTGGAAGCAAGTGCAATGCCTCCTAACTGTTACAGAATAAAAAAGGTGAAAAATCAAATATGGCATGATGACATCTCAAGAGGTCCAAATGCAAGAAGATATGTAGCAAGAAAACGAGGGGGAAAACTGTCAGTACAATTGTTTCTCCTATAACATTAAAAATGCTTTTAAAAAAAACAAGAAAAAAGATAGCACCATTCCATTGTTATCTGAATGTTTCTTGGTCCAACTTTGAAGGAAGAAGCTTCAACATTTAAATGTTATTCAAAGTAGATATATTAACAGTCGGATCAACAGAAGTGCATATCATATTATGATGTGACTTGATGATAGGCACATTCACAGCATCCTCCACTTTAAAACAAATGGAGGCTGCATGATCTGACCAAAAGTCAGCATTGTTTGGTTCCTGCAATTGCCTAAGCTGGTTGCCTTCTCATTCCTTTCCCCACTTTATGGTCTCACCCATATTGTTTGTATATGACAAAATAGGTCATTATGTCTCTTGGCAGTTGACAAGTCAAAACATATTTAAAGAGTAACTCTTAACTTTTTTATGTACCAACTTTGCACAGAGTAAATTGTTCCCTTAAAGAACTGTAAAGTATAATTCCTGGAGGTTAATTGTCTCTAAAAATTACACTGAAAAACAGTACATGTGAACCTGACTTAATTGCGTCTAAATGACATCCAAAGAAAAATCATGTATGAAAGAGTAACTATATTCATAAGTGGTCCCTTACCAAGTACAATGAATAAAAAGAACGTAAACAATAGGGGTTCTTACAGGGGATATCCATGGATGAGTGACATAACCACACAATGCCTATTACACTCCACAGCATTAGGGACTGGAAAACCATGCTCTTCCAATGCCTACAAAGTGAAGCAACTCCGTCGCAGTTCGGTGCTAATCATCAATATCAAAAGGAAGAGCTAATGAATGCAGAGAAAAGCGAGGATATACCTTCATAAAAGAAAATTCTTTTAAGTGCAGCAAGTCTTGACAAATAGAGCCAATTATAACTTCTTCTATGCCTCAAGTAATCACGCTTGGATTTAACTGCCCTAAAAGTTCTACCAAGTCTGTGTAGCTTCATAGCAAGGATGGAACCATCCTCCTTGGCAACCTCAAAGATATCTTGCAACAACATAGACCATCATTGCAAATTATTAGGATTTCATTTTCATCATATATAACCTAAAGTAGTACAAGTCCTAGGGATCAAATTTCCATAAAGCAGAATCTGACA
This sequence comes from Eucalyptus marginata, assembly GCA_014182565.1. Lineage (NCBI taxonomy): Eukaryota > Viridiplantae > Streptophyta > Magnoliopsida > Myrtales > Myrtaceae > Eucalyptus > Eucalyptus marginata. The sequence continues at coordinate 37,605,229 of CM024593.1, read as the reverse complement.
GGAATTAACACGAAGGCAAAAACTTTGAAAACGATGTTACCAGACTCCTTCCCGACCCCAATTTGACGACCAACGGCAGTAAAAACTCCACGATTAACCATGGTCTTGATTGCAAGAAAATTATAACCAAGGTAGGCGAGACGAAACCCATCATCTATGTCCAGCAAAGAAGAAAAATTAGAAACAATGGGAATCCAAGGGACAGAGTCTCGAGAGTTCTCATATGGCTGCTTACATTTGGAAGAGTCATGGTGTACCAATTTGTGCTTAAGCAAGTTCTTCAAAACTTTGTACGTACCGCCATGCCTAAGAAAGATGTTGGAAATTGAAATGCCATGATATAGAAAAAACAATAATAAAAGAGTTTGGAGAGCAGACTTGAGAGAAGCGATGCGGTCCACAAGCTCAGAAGGGACGATTTCATGCCGACAAAAAAGAAAACATGTATAGATCGATGACATATAATGGAATGACCAACCTATAATGAACAAGAATTCTAACTATTGTGCCTTTCATGGATTTGCGTCTCTTCTTCATTGGCAATAAGCTCTTTGAGAGCAAGCACAACACCAAGCTCTTTTGGAGCAGATTCCTGATTTTTTCCCCTTCGTTTTTTAGGAACAGCATTTTTTAATCCTATTGGTCTACCACGCTTCAAGTGTAGAGGATTTTGATCCATTTTAGCATGTCCTTTAGGAACAACTATTATAGCTAAAACATTTGCATATGGAATTAAGACTTCATTACCTTAGTAGCATCATTAAATGCATTAGCAAGTCTATTGACCATAGCCTATAAATGGATTATGCATTGCACCTCGTTCTCCCACTTAGGAGTCCTTAGGTCTAATTGAGATAAATTTTTCTTATTCCATGAGAAAATCTTAATTGATTTTTGCTTTGCAGTCATGGAAGTTGTTGGTATCCCAATTGATGAAAACATAATCTCATCGAAATGACAATCTGTGAATCTGGCAGTAAAAAGATCAGTAATTGGTTCCAAGAACCTAATCATGGACGGTGAATTAAACCCAATATAAATGCCCATATGGCGTTGGGGACCCATTTTCATTATTTTGTTGGTTCTACAGGCACCTATACTGTACAACCAAATGTGCGTAAATGTGAAATATTTAGTTCATAACCAATAACCATTTGAATGAGAGATTGTAAAAGACTAGTAGTGAGGGGCGATCTTATTAGGGCTGCAGCATGCAAAACTACATGACCCCATACTGTATCGTTGAGATTCGTTCTCAATAATAGAGTGTGGGTAATGATTTAGATATGTTTCATCAAGGATTCTGTCAATCCATTTTGAGTATGAACATATGTGATTGGGTGCTCAACCTCAATTCCAAGTGAAGCACAATAGGTATCAAAACTTTTTGATGTAAATTTACCAGCATTATCCATCATTATGCTTTTAATTGGATAATAAGGGAATTATATCCGGAGCTTTATAATTTACATAAGTAAACATGCAAATGTAACATTGCACATAGATAATAGGCAAACATGGGATCATCTATATGATGTGTTCACTAGTACTATAAAATATCGAAATGGTCCACTTGGTGGTTGTATTGATCCACAAATATCATCTTGAATTCTTTGCATGAATAAATGGGATTCAATATTAACCTTTATTATAGAAGGTTTGGTAATGAGTTTTCCTTGTGAAAAAAGCTTCACAATTATAATCTTTGGACAATAATACATTTGTATTCTTTAAAGGGTGTCCTTTTGTATTCTGAATTATTCTACACATCATTGAAGTGATAGGATGACCAAAGCGATCATACCACAGTCCAAACTGATTAGGTTTTACCAATCTCTAGGATATAATGGCGTAGGTTTCAATGGCCTTAATCATAATACAATACAAACCCATAGAAGAAGCTTCTAACTTCTCATGGATGGTCTTCAGGCCCTTCTTATAAGAGGTAATGCCAATATATTTCTTATCTTGCTCATAAATAGTCTCAATACAGTACCCATTACGACGTATATCTTTGAAGCTGAGCAGATTCCTTTTTGATCTATTACTTAGAAATGCATCCTCAATATGCAAGATGGTGCCATTTGGCAAAACAATTGTAGCATTCCCAAAATTATCAATGATCGGAACATGACTTGATATTGGCCCCGTTTGGTTCAACTTTGGGGAAATGGCTTTGCATTTCCCCAAGTATCTTTGAAAGAATGAGCATTTTGGGAAGGGAAGTGTGTTTGGAAACCATTTTTTGTGTATGTTTTGCAAAGCTATTTCAAAGTAAAAAGAAAAATGAAAAAAAAAAAAAGAAAAAGAAAAGGGAGGAGGAGATGCAACTGGGTGATCGTGGGGGTGCGGTTGGTGGCGGTGGCACTGGTGGTGGCGGGGAGGCAGTGGTGGTGGCGGGGAGCAGCTCGCTTAAGGTCGCCTCGGCGACGCCCTGGGTGGCGCCACCCAGCTGCCTGGATCGCGCCGACCTCAGGCGACGCCCTGAGTCACGCGACCCAGGGCGTCGCCTGAGGTCGCGCGGCCTCGGGCGGCGTCGGGTTGCTCGACCTCAGGCGGCGGCGCCTAGGTCGCTCGACCCAGGTGATGCCCGAGGTCGCCCGACCTCAGGCCACCTCGCCTGAGGTTGCGCGACCTCAGGCGAGGCATCCCGGCAGCCCGCTTGCGGCTGAGCGCCGCCAACCGCGAAACTTGGCCGACTCTCAGGCGGGGGAAGAAGAACCGAACGGGGAAGAAGATGGTGGGGAAGAAGAATGAACAGTGACTCTTGGCATTTTGGAAATGCCAAAGCTGAAAGCAGCCCTACCCCAGCATTGGGCTTTCAACATTTGGAATGCCTACATTCCACCAAAGAGCATTCGAAAGTTCTGCCAAACACAAAAATTTTCCCCCAAGGGGCTTTCGGGGCCCAAAGCCCCTTTGGAAAGTCCAACCAAACGGGGCCATTGTATGGATATGTGCCTTACGTAATGTCGTACTTGAGAAAAAGTGTCTACTAAGAAATATGATATGTGTTGATACACTATCAAACAAACAAACATTTTCATTTTTTTTGGTATTTTCCATTTACATTTATGTTGACGATTTCAGGTGTCAAGTATCATAAAATTTGCATATTAGTTATAAAGTCAAATAAAATGTCAAAATAATAAATATTATATAAGGTTCATAAGCATTTTATTATATAACCATATTAGAGAACAATAAAAGGTAATACATTTAAAGAAAAGCAACTAGAAAAGAAATTTTTAGAATCATAAAATTTGAAATCCAAGTCGTCATCCACCAATCTGATGCCTCATCAAAGTAATCAGAGGTCCTCAAAGAAATCAGAGACATATAAGGATGTGTTTGCTACTTCAAGAGTAAGAGGAGTCCCATCGATAGAAATATTGTTGGCCTCAACAGTGGTTATGGCAGTAGGATTGATTTCAATGGCATGAGATTTATCACGCTTGCTCATATTTTTTAAAGATGCTTAGTATAGATCAACAAAGTGCTTTAACGTACAACAAGTAGTGACTTGTGCATAGTCATGTTACAATGATGGCAAATACTTTCATCAGTCACATTCTTTGGTTTCTTTTCTTTGTCACAATTCACGCCAAAGTTAGATTTCCTAAGACGATTAAATTTCTTGACATCCCTTCTAAGATTCTGTTCTTGCCGCGCTTATAGCCCTTAAAATGGCCAGCATTTTTTTTAAAGTTAGCATGTGTTTCAAGCAATACTTTTGAGCCAGTAGGTCTAAGATCATGATTTTTGAGCAGCAATTCATTAGTTTGCTTAGCAATGAGGAGCACAGAAATTAATGCAAAGTTTGTAACAAACTGACACTGTCAGTATTGTTGTTGCAATACAATATTTGAAGCATGGAAGGTGGAGAAAGTTTTCTCTAACAGTTCTGCATCAATGAGCTTAATATCGCATAACTCAAGCCGATAAAGAATATTAAATAAAGCGGAATTATAGTCAGATATTGATTTAAAATATTCCAATATGAGATTTTGCCAGTCATATTATGCTTGAGGGAGGATAGCAATTTTGGTATGATCATACCTATCCTTCAACCTCTTCCACAAAGTCTGAGGGTCTCGAATGGATAAATATTGAGTCTGCAAGCTCTCATGCAAATGACGACGAATAAAAATCAGTGCATTTGTTTTATCTTTTGCATTTGAGGTTCCGACTCTTGTAATTACATTAGCGAGACATTGCCCTTGGAGGTGCATTTCCATGTCAAGGCAATAGGATAGATAATTATTTCCACTCACTTTCAGAATGTGGAATTTGGGCTTTTTAATATTTGCCATAATTCTTGCAAAAATAAATCTTTAAATTCATTAGAATGATTTTCAAATATCCACCATCACTTTAAGAGCAAAAGGATACTTTTAAAATTGAAATTGGTTTCAGGTCAAGAAAAAAAAATGAAGAATTGATAGGAGAAGATGAAGTATAAGTTGATTAATGAAAACAAATAGAACACTTACCTTGCAAAAATCACTTACTCAATTGGTAGATCTTCGTGCTGACAACGTGTTGTAAAATATCGCGTCGCAAATATAAAATAGAGAGAATAGAGAGATTAAGTAGAAAAAGCTAGAGGATAAAATTTTATTTTCACTATCATTTTTTACTATGACAAAAACTAAACTCATGTTTATAATAAAACAATGATGCACTTATCATTAATGTCAATATATTGAATAATACATATATTGGATAGGGAGATAAACATTCATTGAATAGAGATGTGTACTTAGAATGTATGATATAAATGTACTATAATAAGTACATTAGATAAGATAAATATAATGAATATTCATTCATATATTTCATTCATTCACGTATTTCATAACAACGGCATTATTATAACGTGGAGAAATGCATCTCTCTTGATCTTGGTAAATTTAACGTCTTTAGACTCACATTGAACCGGTGCTCTTGACCATTTCTTCAAAATCAGTCAAATTAATAATCTCTCTTAAGCTTCCCTCCTTGTTTCCATTTTATTCCAAAGTAAGATGAAAACATCATAAGTGTCATAACTTTCACATAGTACTCAACTATTAAGTGCCGTAACTTCTATAAAAGATTCTCTCAAATGTCATAACTTTTGATCGATCGCTCAATGCCGAAAAGATTAAAAAACTTATGCTTGAATATCAGAAATCCGACGTGGTATAACATTTGTGATGAATGTTTTTAAAAAGTTATGATACCCAAATGATCAATTGATAAATTATATGGCACTCAAGTAATGATACTTAAATGAGCACTATACATTAATTATGATAGTCAAGTGATAAAAAAAAAATTATGGCACTTGAATGAGCATCGTATGAAAATTATGGCACTTGTATGTTATCTCCAAAAGTATATGCTTCCTCTTGTTTTTAACATATAAGTCTGAGCGATGATAGGATAGAGTGTTGCAGCCGCCCACCAGTCTACTCAAACAGAGATAATTGAATAAACCATCCTTCATTTTTTTGTTTGGTTGTAGAATCCTTCGCTATACTCGGACGATGAAATTATTTAGATAGAAACTTGTGTGTTGGATTAAATTCAACGAGATCATATGCCTAGTTAATATTCCTGAACTTTTACACCTGAAGGTTTCATAGAATTCTAACCTTGTCGATTAGAAGAACAAAGTGCAAAAATCCCCTTTCAGCGGTTTCCAATTGACCTCCTCATCTAAAGCATAAAGAGTCCTCCCAACCATTGCGTACCGAATTGCAAGGAATTAGGCTTAGCAAAAATAGAGCGCCACGCGATTATTCCTGCATATAAGTAGATCTCCTCCTCCCACGGTACTATTCAACTACCACCAATCTGCTTCCGTCTACGAGTTCCTGCTCATTGTAAATTGGTACTGTGAATGAGAGAGGCCAGCAGCGAGATACAAGCTGGAATCCAACTATATGTTATGCAAATGAAGCTATCTCTCCCTCTAGGTGATGCGTGTGTGTGAGTGAGTGAACGGAGATTGTTTGGTAATGTGAAGTTTCTTCTCTGTTCCCTATTTTTATCTTTTGTTTTTATGGTTCAGATGGACTTGCAATGACTATTGTGTATGCTCCCAAAAGTATATAAAGCAAGGAATTATACTTTCAAAGAATCCCCTTGGAAATTCAATTCAATTGCGAATAATATATAGAGATCATGGTTTCCAAAAGCCAAAAAAAAAAAAAAAAAAAAAAAAAAAAATTGAGCCAAATGGATGCCCACAGTACAAAGTTATAATAGGCTTCTCATCTAAAAGCTCAACAAGATTAGATGGTCTTGTCACGGATTCGAAGTATACATCTTAAAGTTTTGCTCATTGGACCCGGCGTTATTGAAAAACTATTGTTAAACACAATAAAAGTACCACTCGAATTGAATTGTCAAATGGGAAAAGAAAGAACGGAGTCAAAAGGAGGCGTCTCCAATTTGTATTTTATTTTTATTTTTTCATGCGTTCCAGGGCCAGATGAACAAAATGCGACAAAATTTGGAAAAATCTAAAGGCACATATAACAAAATAATATCCGCCGGAGCAGAGATTGTTGGATGCAAATTGCGCAACCCCAAGATCTCCATAACCGGAACAAGAACATGCATAATTGAGTAGGAAGATTAACGCACCTGTTTTGGGATCCATCAAACATAAAGCGGAAGCAGAAAAGGGATTTCCCACATATCAAGGGGATCCACGCATAAAAGTCCTTCTCCTCTATTGCCCTCCGTATCATTGGCTCAATGAGGCGGCCCCCTCACGTTTAGCGTTAGGTAAACGCCCCTTAGGTGAGGATACATGTGAGAATTAGGGTTAGAGGAGAGACTTTTAGCACTATTTATAGAGTTTCCAGCTAGGCCTCATTACGGGCCGGCTCAACTCGGCCCACACTAGCCAGCCCATATTAGACTAATTAAGAAACATTCTATCTCACCTGACCAATCCCCGTAAAACGGTAAACATTAAACGGTAATTACAATATCAATTAATGTAGTCCACATTAGGAAAACGCTTACATTCTCCCACTTGGACTATATTAATTGAAATCGTACTGTATGTGCGCACATTGGTCTAGAGATAATTCTTAATAGTCAATCATATCCCATAAAGTCTCAAACACCGAATCATGGCGGTAACTGCATGTATACACACAGAGCCTTCCTTGGTCACGAGTGTTCTCAACTCTATTGATATGGATCCAATATGGTAGTGTGTCAAATGGATAACATCTCTCATAGAGAGATCTCATTTGTCAGTCACCATTCTCTTACCTTAAGCGTCACAACAAAACTTGTGCCACTAGAGAATGCATTTATGGTTCCATGAACCCACATATGTCTTGTCCTTACGATCAACCATTCTTTATGTATAACAAGACATATGGACAAGGCTAATAACCGGATGCCCCTAGCCTTCACTCAAGGTTTATACAATACCTTGAGACTTTATCAATATGTATTCAACGTAATAACAACACATTCAAAAATACTTTATTGAATGCAAAAGTTGATACATATCAAACCGTTACCAAATGTAACGAACACAAATGAAACATTTATCAAAGTAAAGCCAAAATAGCTCCCACTAAACAACAGCATCTCATGATGCTCCTAGGCCCATGCTCATGACATGTCGCTTAAAATACACATGGGCGTAGACCTTTAGTTAGTGGATCTATTACCATATCATTTATGGAAATATGTTATATTAAAACGTCACCAATCTGTACCGTTTCCTTTTGATCAAAAGTTTTGACCACCATATATTTAAACCCCTTGAGATCTCTGTAGTAAATAAATAATACTACAAATTTGTTATCTCAATATAACCATATGGGTCTATCCATAAAGTTAAAACGATTAACTCTTTCATGAGGTTCCGAAGCCTAATAGCCCAGGTAACAGTCTAAAAGAATGTTACAAACTCTACTTACATAGTAGACATAGAACTTTATTTACTGCACTTCATGCTAATATAAATATGTATTCTGTTATTAATCTCATGTCATCATAACAGCTAGCAAAGTTTACATCTAAATACCCTACTAACGCAAGAATTGAACATATCCACATATTAACATATAATCTCTTATCCTCTTTAAGTACCTTAAAACCTTATTGGCAGCAACGCAATAATCGCGTTCTGAATTTGATTGATGTCTGCCTAGAAGTCCCATCATAAAGACGATATTTAGTCTAGTACAAATTTGAGCATACATTATACTTTTAAATGCACTAACACAAGGTACACCCTTTAATTAGATTTTCTCAATATCTAAATAAGGACAATGTGATAGATTCAGTTCATCACCCTTAACAACGGGGAGCAATTCCGGCTTGCAATGATGTATATTTAATATTTCCAATATACAATCAGCAAATGTCCTTCGAGAAAATCTAATATAATATGGCAAAAACAATCCTTACAGACCTTAGTACAAAGGATAAAAGATACCTCAAGGTCATTACTTGTAAACAAAATATCATGTACATAGAGTATGAGAAAAATAAATTTCCTCCCACGACCTTGCGGTATATTGAATTACTTTGTTCCCAATTGAACAAAATAACAACACTATGAAACTTTTAATAATATTGTCGGAAACTTGCTTAAGGCCATGAAATAAGACTTTTCAGTCTACACACAAGTTTACTTGAATTTGCTGCAAAATCTTTCGATTGCACTATATAGATTTTGTATCTATTTGGCGTAACTCCATACAAAAATAAACTATCAATGCCATGTTCACTCTGAAAGAATCTATAAAGAAATAATTATTTCTTCACTAACTATCCACCCCTCTTTTAGAGTAAAAATATTATTATCCTTTTTTTATGGCATCTAATCACATACTTAATTAAAAACAAGAAACGACATTTATATAAGTTACTAAAACAACCATGTAATGGATATTGTAATCATGCTCTCACAAATAGACTATATAGTCGATGTCATAACCGATCGTCTTTCCCTAACAAATCTCCTTAATAAAGCTGCAACCACTTCATTCTCGCACTTGAGAGGTTTAAGAAATTTCATTATAAACTATATCAAGAATAGTACCTTAAACCTCAACAAGTTTAGTCTATGGTATAGGAGATTCCATAATTATCTGTATAGGTAAAGACAAAAACACAAGTAACCCCCATCATACTATTATCTTTAATAGTCTGAGAGCAGCTATCCTCTACAATTACGTTGATCTTAAGAAACTTTAGAGTATGTGATTTCATAATTCTTGTACCTTCTTTAGGGTCATAAAATTAATACCCCTTTTAACAATCTGGATAAGATACAAAATAATTTCGAGTGGATCTAAATTCCAATGTACTTAATATTGGATTAGATAACCTCACTCCTACATGATAGCTCTAAATTTAATATGATTCAATCAATTTACGTCCAGTCCATAACTCAAAAGAAGTTTATGAAACAACTTTGATAAGAAATACGTTTTGTATGTGAAAAAATTGCTTTCAAAATATCAACCCACAGTAGACCGATAAATTAGTCTTACTTATTACCATGTTAATTATGGTGCAATTATGCCTTTTGGCAAATCTTTTGTCGGGATTTTCAGGCATAGTAATTAAATTACCACCCCATAATATACCAAGTATTTGACAAATGGCCCTTTAAGCAATTCAGTATTGTCATACTTGCCAAAATACTTACCGCTGCAATTAGGCGACAACCTTCAAGACTAATTTTAACCAGTTTATTCTTTATCTCGGTCATTTTCCTTAAATAAAAAAACTTTTGGAAACAACTTTTTAACCATATACGAGATGTATATGTCATTAGGACTTAAACATAATCTTTGCAGATATGTCCTAATTTCAATATTATACAAAACATAATTTCAAGCAACTAAGGCTTTCATCATATTATAGCGGTGCAGTCCGCGGAGCAAACCTCTTTTCAAGTGTTCAGAATGGAACGCTTCATGGACGATAAGCAATTTTTTTTTTGCATTCTCAAGCAACAAATCATATGTCCACAACTTAAAATTTGAAGCAGTAAAAACCTCAATAACAGTGAAGTTATTAATTACAGAAAAAGTGACTAAAATAACAAGCAATGTATATAATTAGCATCATGTGAGCACTTTGTGTAACTTGACGTACAAGTACACATCCAGAGAGTTACATGCAAAATCATATAATCACCTTTGGGCAGAATACATGACATGCAATTGTACACTCCCCACATGATAGCGGTTATGAGAATTTATTCCAATCTTCGTGAATTCATCACCTTTGGGCATATGAACCACTAGGATCAGTCACTCCTCCACCATACCATCATGTATCCCTCCATGAACTAATACACAATCACCTCCTTTGGGAGTATGATTACACATTAGATCAGGAGACATCCCAATCAATATACGATACCGAAATTTCTCAAACCCAATCAAGCGTGCCACTTTGGCGGTCACTACTCAATTGAATTCTTGAAACTCTCTCATACCAAGGATATAAATTTTACTCCTCACATACACCATATACATGTGATTTTAACTTTAGTGATAGGGGTAGCAAATCACCAAAATTACATATTATGCTAATTACATTGCTTTGTTCATTAATAAAATCTTTATTATACATATATAAATATATAGCGAACCTGAAAGACAGATTCCAATGAGATCAACGATCACAACACAGTAACACAAGAAATTTCACATAACATAGAAGAAAACATCTCTTGTGCACCCAGATAACATATTACTATAACAACATAAAGAAGATAGTTGATTCAAAGGATCTATCACAAGTTAACATCAATAGCAATATAAGATACCCCAGATCGACAAGCTTGATAGCTAATCTACTATTGCTCATGAATTTCATAAGGCAAAACATGACTCCAAGGCCAACAGCTAATATATTAGCCAACATTTTTTAAATAACAAAATTATCATTGTTATCAACCAATGACCTATTAATTGAGTCAAACCAGAGAACCAAATATCTAAACTTTAACAATATATACTATTGCTCTGTGTAAAGGTTGTCATACTCCTTAATCATAAAAAATATTCAACTTAATGGACATTAACCAGTGACCAGATGAGTTTATGTACAATATGCAATGACTTAACTGACATGCATTACCCACATTCAACAAATGTGTTAATTAGTACAATCATGGTCACGGGTTCTTAAAACGTCAATCATGCAAAGGTTACTAGCATGTAAAGGAGTATGCATGAGTAACAAAAGTTTCATAAATTTTCTTGTGTCTCATTACCTCAATACATACTTCAAATACTATCACATAATGGTTGTATCTCATTAAGCCAACTTCAATTCACAATAAAAATTAATTTTTATTAATGAATCACACCATTATAATGTTCATGTGATAACATATCAGTAACCCAACACTTGTATTTCGAAAATCACAGAAAAATACAAGAAAAATACGCGAAAATACAATAAAAATACGCGTATTTAGGGCTTTGTATGTATTTTCACATCCATAAAATCATCAAAAATATAAAATAAACACACCACAAGATAGAGGATGAAGATACGAGTCCAACGCCGCCAACCACGCGCCGATCCAACGCTCCACGCGCCCGCACGTGCCGCCTGAGTGCGCGGCGCGTGGAGCACACGCGCGAGCCGCGTCCCGCGCGTGGGGGTGTGTGAGGCCTCCCCCAGCGACGCGCCGCCGACCGTCTTGCTCGTCACGTCGAGCCCAGTCCGAATTTGTGATTTAATTTTATTTTTATTGAACAAAAAATCTCGAAAATCACAAATTAGGGCAAAAAACTTATGCGTTCGAGTTCTAGGGTTATGGAGGCTCTGATACCACATGTTGGATGCAAATTGCGCAACCCCAAGATCTCCATAACCAGAACAAGAACATGCATAATTGAGTAGGAAGATTAACGCACATGTTTTGGGATCCATCAAACATAAAGCGGAAGCGAGAAAAGGGATTTCCACATATCAAGGGGATCCACGCATAAAGTCCTTTCTCCTCTATTGCCCTCCGTATCACCTGTGGCTCAATGAGGCGGCCCCCTCACGTTTAGTGTTAGGTAAACACCCCTTAGGTGAGGATACATGTGAGATTTAGGGTTAGAGGAGAGACTTTTAGCACTATTTATAGAGTTTCGCCAGGCCCCCTCATTACGGGCCGGGCTCAACTCGGCCCACACACTATTTCAGCCCATATTAGACTAATTAAGAAACATTCTATCTCACCTTAGACCAATCCCCGTAAAACGGTAAACGTTAAACGGTAATTACAATATCAATTAATGTAGTCCACATTAGGAAAACGCTTACAGAGATATCCAGAGACACCAATTTCCGAAGAGGAAGGAGCTCGCAGCGTGGGGTGGGGAGTTCCCCCCGTCGTCTTCTCTCATGTCATCATGCCAAACCTTAACCAGCATCGTTCTTCCTTCGCATCGTTCGCCTGCATCTCCCTCTTCGCGGTCCCGCCGCTTGCCGAGGATGTCTACTCATCCCATATTCCCTGATCATCGTCCCCTTCACCTCCTTCTCAAATGCCACGAATTGCCGGTCGAGATGGAGCCCTCATCGTTGGAGAAGCATGAGGCCGACTACGACAACGACGACGACGACGACGACGACGAAGCGAAACCAGAGCGGGTCGTCCAAGTCCCCCAGCAAAAGTACATCCCCGTCACTAAGGCGCAGCTTTTGGACGCCATTTTGACGACCGCGTTCGACGACCGGGACCAAGCCCTTCAGTTCCTCAATGTGTCTCGGTAAGACTTCCTCTCTACTCGTCATCTTCACCGTCCTAACCGAATCGCGAAAACTCGATGGTACTACCTCACTCATTTACTTCCGTTGGACGCCGACCAAGGTGTTTGGACGCCATTATTCATGCTGAACATAAGGTCGTTCTAGAAGACAAGCGGGCTGATTATTCCATCATTTCGGGTTTCACGGGAAAGGAGGAAACGGTTGATGATGGGAGGCAAAGCCAGCTCGTCGCCGATGAGATGAAGTCCGACGCGACCATGAGCGGCGAGGAGGGTAAGATAGAAATTGAGGAGCAATTTCCTCTAATGCCCTCTACTATGTTGAAGAAACTGGTCGGTTCTTCCGAAAACAATGGGAGGAAATGCGGTGGTGATCCATCCAGGTTAGTTATGGTGCCACATAGCAGCAAACGTGCTTTAGAATTCAAGTGAATTAAGTTTCTCACTGAGTCGCCCGTTCATTCGTTATTCCAGTTCATGCTCGAGGCAAATCGACTCACAACGACCATTTTTGTTAGAGTTGCTGTGGCCACTCGTTTCCAACGGGCTTTCATGCAACTTCTTTGTACTGCACAGTTTGAAGAGATATCGACTAGCGATTTAATGTTGACATCCGCATTGAATACTGACTATCTTCTAGACCTCCTACTTGCTTTATTTGTCAGTGAGTAGATTTAAATTCTCAAAGCATCGTAATAACGGATGTTAAATCCTTATGATAAAAATTAGGGTTAAGCTAAAGTGCCTAATAGGTTAGCCATTGCACTAATCCATTGGCACCATATTATTCTTTATAATTAGCTCTTTTGTATCGAAGTGTAATTTTCTTTCCTATTTTTTACAAATGAATTGTTTTTTCAAACCATAAACATACTTTCTTGTAAAGAATTTTTACTTCTTTTGTTGATAGTTAAAGATGAAAGCCACAATTGTAAGTTTGTAATGGGGATGGTCAAATCTCTTATCATTTTAAAGAAAAATATTTTCAATTCAATTATTTATGCGAAACAAAAGAATAATGAATTTAGATTCATAAAATCGACATGAACTAACTGCTCTAGAATGAATTCAGTCGGGACTCAAACCTTTGGCCTCGGTTCGGGGGGTGGAATTGGACTTGTTTGTTGACCTTTTGCTAAGTTGTGTTTGAAACGGGTGTTTGGTGCAATAACATTTAAGTTTTGAGTTCGCGAGAGGTCATTATGTTTCTTAATTATAGACTCGACAAATTATCATAAAATTTCATGTTAGGGCTTGAATGAGACTCAATATTGCCTACTCTCGACGGATTCGAGTTGGATTTGCATACATTGAAAATTAATGTGTTCCTTTTTCCTCACGCAAATGTGACTCGACCACATATGAATTCTCAAATCTTAGCCTATTAAGAAAATTTTAATAGCAAACACAAGATCATATTAAACTCGAAAGTTATTTAGGATTCAATCAATCAATGATTGTGAGAGCATATAATATAACTTTTCCATATATCAACATGCTAGACCTTTCTCTAGTTATCTTCTTAGAGGGTGACATGTCATGACCATTCCACGTGTGTCTATATGTATATGCATAATTAATTTTCTCAAGTTATTGTTTTGACTATCAAAAATGTCAAATTAGTATATTTATAATAAATTTATCCTCTATCGATTTTTCTTAAATTTTTCATCAAATTGCTAATTTTGATGATACGTAATAATTGACGGTTTTATCCTCCGTTGGTTATTGAAGTGTATTTTCTCGCGAAAGAATCGATTTTCTTAAACCAAAAATTTGTTCTACCAAAAAAAAAAAAAAAAAACCAAAAATTTGATTTTCTCGGAACCTTTTTATTCCCCCTCGGTTGAAAAAGAGGCTAATTCCCCTTAAACCCCAAAACCCTACCAGCGAGCCTCCTCCACATTCGCAGCCGCGTCGGCCTCGTCAATGGCCGACGGCGGCGAGACCACCACCACCGCGGTGGTGACCTTGGGAGGCAAGGGTTCCTCCCTCTCTCCGTCCTCATTGCACGCGGTGTCCGCCGGAACCGCCCGCGTGCGCGTGGACTCGTCGGCGCGCGATCGCCTCGCGTCTTCCCCGCCGGCCGCCAATCGGACCGATTTCCAGATATCCTTCCCTCCTTACTTCACCGCCGCGGAAACGCGCGCTTCTCTCGCGGTGCTCCTCAACAAGCTCCTCGTGTCGGGAGGTCCTGGCACGGGCACGGCGCTGGTCGATCTCGTTTCGGATTCCTTGAATTCCGCGGAGGGGTACACGGGTTTTGGAAATCTCGCCGTGACTAATGAACAAGTGTCTATATCGGAGAAGGCGCATTCCAGTTTGTATGGGATTAGCGCGCTTTTGGATCACTTGTCGACGGCCTTGTCCACCGCGGTCGATGCGGTTGCTGCATTGTCGTGCGAGGCCATCAAAGCCGACGTGGCGGTCTTCAATCCGACGGATTCGGGCGATGGGTTCGTCTCGAAAGATGAGATCGGGGTTGCCAGCGACATGAAGGTTTTGCTTAACGGGTCTAAGTTGGTGGGTAAGGTGGAGAACGAGGCAATCTCAAGCATTCCCAAAGCTCATGCAACATTGAGAAGGGTGGTGAAATCAGTGCATTCGGAGGTGCGAGTGTACCTGAATTCGTCAGTTAGAATACAGAAAACTGGGTCTACTGCTGATGGCGCGGCGGATTGCGTTGTGAATGTGTTGTTGCCGCTGGCTGATGTGCTGCTGAGGATCGGTAAGAGCTCTTTAGGCCGAGCGAAGATGGATTTAGATGCGATTGCTGCCGATGCCCTGAAAAGCAGCTTAACAGGTATGTTTGAGAAGGAGTGTGCGCGTATGGATGATTTAGAGAATGAGAAAAAGGTGCTCACGGATGCATGTAACGGTGGAGAATTTGAGAAGTTTGTGCATGAATTGTACGTGCTTTGTGGTTGTGTCTGGAAAACAGTGGTTTGGGAGGCAATTACCGCAATTGTTGCCCTCGAGGGAAGTGAATTGATTGAAAAGGGAAAGCATGAGGAAATTAACGGAGTGCAAGCAGATAAGAAAAGTGAGAAGAAGAAGAAGGTGGTGTTGGGGAGAGGGACAGCTGTCTTGGTGCAATTGATTAAGGATAGATTTCAGAGGAACGGAAGTGACGAGTCAGTTTCTCTAGAGAAACTTGTAAAAGATTTATCACTGTTCCTGGACGCGAGGGGCCCAGAATTTGACCATTTCTTGAACAAAGTCAAGGACATTGTTGACAGTAACGAGAGTAGAAGGCTACCCAAGCTTCCCAAGGTAATTTATTCAAGCTATGAAATGATTGGTATGATATCAAAAAAATTGCTTCTATCTCTTCTTTTTTCAATAGCACTATGATTTGGGGACTCATGTTTGATAAAATTTTGTTTTCGGAAATAAATTTTATTTTTTTGAAAATAAATTTAGAACAGATTTAAGAATTAAAAAAAAAAAAAAATTGATTCTCGGAAACAAATTTAAGAATCAAAACTAACTCTTTTTCTTCCATTTTCTTTTCTTCTTTTCTTTTTTTTTTCTTCTTCATCAACCGCCCCGTCTGCCGCTGCCGGTCGCCGGCGATATTCTCGCGAGCTCGCCGGAGGCAAGCCCAGCCACCGGCGAGGTTGGGCAAGGCCCGCCTGGCCCCGGCGATGCTCGCCCACCCCACCGGCGGCCAGGCAAGCCTAGCCACCAGCGAGGCTGGGCGAGGCCCGCCTGGCCCCGGCGAGGCTCGCCCAGCCCCACCGGCGGCCAGGCGGGCCTCGCCCAGCCCCAGTGAGTCCCGCCTCGCCACCAGTGAGGATCGGCCTGGCCAAATCTGGCGAGGCCGAGCCTCGCTGGTGGCCAGGCGAGGCTGGGCGAGGCCCGCCTGGCCCCGGCGAGGCTTGCCCAGCCCCACCAGCGGCCAGGCCGGCCTCACCCAGCCCCGGCGAGTCCCGCCTCGCCAGGGCTGGGCAAGCCTCGCGATGCCCAGCTCAGGACGGGTGGCCGGCTTGAAGAAAAAGAAAAATAAGAGAAAAATGAAAAAAGTATAAAAATTATTTAAAATTAAAAGAAATTGATTTGGAACAGTGAGCACGGTATGAAGTGCAATTTTATTCCAGAATAAAAAATTTTAGACGGTTACCAAACGGCTAAAAATACCTAGAATTTGTTCTCGGAAACAGAATAAAAAAAATTATCTCTGATCAGAATCTACTCCCGGGAACAGAATCGTTACCAAATGCGTCCTGATTTCTAATTAAAGTAGCTAGTGGATGATTCTTATCTTGCTATATGACTTATTCGTTCTGAAAACTTTGAATGGAGTATATCTCATTCATAATGTGGCTGCTTGATGACAAAAGGCTGGGCAAAATAATTTACTAATGGAAATTTTGGTGTTTTGAGCGAGAGGGGGGGAGAGCGAGAGAGAGAGAGAGAGAGAATATCGAGTTATGTAACTTACAGAAATATCGAGCTTTTCTTGAGATATTTGTTTGGTCCACACAATTTTTCCGGGTCTATCAAAGCTTGCTCCTTCTACTCACATACAAAAGTCATAATTATTCTTCTTACAGACAAGGTCATCTTGGTTTAACTTTCACATTTGAATTATCTTATCTATGAGATTGGAAGCACTTAATCTTGCATCAAAAGCTGATGACTTCTACCATTTTGATTAATGTTAACTACTTTCAACATCTATCGGGGATTTCAGTCAGTTTGAAATTTGCATGGTATGGTCCATGCAGGGAACTCGTGATTTTGGGAAAGGACAAATGGCAGTAAGAGAGAAAGCATTCTCCATCATAACAGAGGTTTTCAAGAAGCATGGTGCCACGGCACTTGATACTCCTGTTTTTGAATTGAGAGACACTCTGATGGGAAAATATGGCGAGGACTCAAAGTTGATATACGATCTTGCTGACCAGGTAAATTTCGAGGATATTTTATTGCGTTCACCTTACTTGCTATCTTAGATGTATTGATGGTTGATATTCTTTTGCATGTCATGCTTAAGAAAGTTGTTAAAGTTGATAAACTCCCTTGCACTGCGAATGTAATGTTCTCACTGACTTGGAGAGCCAGGGATTGGCATAATTGATTCACTGTATTAATGATACCTATTCTTTGTGTTGCGAGTCATACTCATGTTTCTACTTTACATCTAATATGACGAATGATCTTTTGTCTTCCCTCTTAAGGCTATTGTCCTTTTCTTTGACAGGGTGGAGAGCTTTATTCTCTACGATACGACTTGACTGTTCCATTTGCAAGATATATGGCTATGAATGGACTTACATCATTGAAGAGATACCAAATTGCTAAAGTATACAGGAGGGATAATCCTTCTAAGGGTAGATACCGTGAGTTTTACCAGTGTGACTTCGACATTGCCGGGCAAAATGTAAGGATGGGGCCGGATTATGAGGTCATAGAAGTTCTTGTTGAGTTGCTTGATAAACTGAATATTGGAGATTATGAGGTAAACATCCTCTTGCTTGTCCTCCCCCATCCTTCACATTGTTTATCTATATCCTGAAATTTAGAAGACAGAATAAAAGTAGAAACAAAAAAGAAGCTCAAACTGGAAAATGACAAAGAATGCAAAATGTTGATGGTTAAATGGGTGACACTTGTCTACCCTCAAGGATTGTCCTTTTATAATGTAATTTTCATATCTTTGTTGTTGATGTTCAGGACAGCACTTTATTGTTTATGTAGAAATTCGAGAAAGATGTTGCACTTCGGTTGTAAGTTTCTGACTGTTTTTATAGTTATTTTCAGGATTTAATGATTGCCGGTAAAAATTTAGTTTCTGGTATTCAGACTTGATATGTACATGGAAAGAGAAGTTCTTTATGTTTGGCATTTTTGTCAGAGTTTGAATACTTTCTCTTCACCTGTTTATCTTTTTTTTTAATTTTTTTTTAATTTGTTGATAATGATTGTTCTCAGATAAAGCTGAACCACCGGAAGTTATTGGACGGCATGCTGGAAATATGTGGTGTGCCACCAGAGAAATTCAGAACTATTTGCTCAAGTATCGACAAGTTAGATAAACAGTCATTTGACCAGATCAGGAAGGAGATGGTAAGAAATTATACCATCCTTGTGGTCATGCTCATGTCTAAATTAGGAAAGTATTGGTGAGAAATTCTTTAGTAGCCTTGCATGTATGCTTGTGTTGGTGAGAAACCAGATTTTGTATGTGGTGTTGTGAATGTCATTTTCTTTGTGAACTCAATTTTCGTTCGACTTTTTTTGTACAATATTTTCAATTGATTCTGATGGAGGAAAAGAGAGCATTGGGTGATTCAAATGTGGACATACTTTAAAGCACTTGGTAGAGCTCTGTTTTTATAATTATCTGTTGACAATCGATTTGCCTTTCGCCATTGGAAGACATTAATGTTTCTCTCTGGAGGGAAGAGTTTAAGCAAATTTAAGGCTCCTCAAATGAATGCATGAGTCCTGGAATATCCAGGGAAGTTGAAGGTAACGTGCGTGTGTTTTCATTCAGTAAATATCAGCTAGTTGTGTTTTGTTCCAATTCACTGCTTATGTATGAATATGTACTCAGCTTTCGTCTATTTGATGGGGCTCTTTAACAACTTTATTGTTGGGTTGTTTTTCATGACCTGTGGTCATTATGGAAACATGTGTTCTTTGGGTGGATAAACTGATATTTTCACTATGTTTTATTGTTAAAAACATAAGCCCAAATTTCTGCTAAAATTTCTTAACATCGTTTAGGTGGAGGAAAAAGGTTTAACTGCTGAGGTGGCCGACCGCATTGGCAATATTGTAAAGGAAAGGGGTCCACCTCTGGAATTGTTGGCAAAGCTTCAAGACGAGGGGAGCAAATTTTTGGAAAATGGAGGATCTGTGGATGCTCTGAATGATTTGAAAATATTGTTCAATGCCTTGGAAAAGTCAAAGAGTATCAACAGAGTTGTTTTTGACTTGAGTCTTGCCAGAGGTCTTGATTATTACACAGGGGTGATTTATGAAGCAGTTTTTAAAGGGGCCATGCAGGTGACTCTTTGCAAGCGCTTCCTACTTAATATTTCACGTATAAGCAATTTCTATCTGGCAGTTTTGCTCGCCAAAGATAGGACATAGAAGTAATCCCTTTTGATTACAAAATGGAGTTTCCTTGTAGTTGCTGTTGTCTTGTCCCCGTGGTCATTTCTACACTTGTGAAAGAGTGCGCGCATGCTTGTGAGAGAGAGATGAAAGATATGAGGCGTAAAATCTGCTAAGAGATGTTGATGAGGTCTCATTGCTGCATTGTCTGCATCTTGATAGGATACAGAGGTGCAAATTTTCATGTTATTTTGTTAATATTCACATAAAAAATCTGGAGCTTAGTTACAGAATGTACCAAAGGCTTCTCTATGGAAATAGTGATGAACTGAATAATTGCACCGCCAGAGATATTTAGAAAAGCTACCAATTTAAATTACGATGCCAGGTTTTGAAAGTGAATGTGAACTGCCATCCACATTTCGGAGCCTTGTTTTTGCTGGTCTTACACAAGTATTGCTGCTTTGAAGCTCCAATGGAACAAATATTTGCACTTACCACTGTTTCAAGAGATGAAAGAGTTGTGCTTTAGTGATGTTGGATGGTGATGTGGTTGAATGTGGTAGATATAGCTTATAATCCATTGCATGGTGCTTGTCACGTGGATTCGATGAAACTGCAATTGTTACTTTTTATGGGGATATGATAGTGCCATCAATTTCATGCTTTTAATCTTCGGATTTATCTTGCTGGTCAGTAGACTCCATTAACAGATCATATCTGCAGGTTGGAACAATTGCTGCTGGGGGCGTTATGACAACCTTATAGGAATGTTTGGTACAAAGCAGGTTCCGGCAGTTGGTGTTAGTCTAGGAATTGAACGAGCATTTGCAATAATGGAGAATCAGGTACTCATATTTAAGATCTATTTGTAATTCTACTTACTTCATTTTTCCCCTTCTTCTCCCTTAATGTGTTTAAGCCTTCTCGGAGATTGTAGGAACTTGTATCTTGACTTACTGTATTGATTGCGGAAGCAGTTCAATATTTCAGTTGCCTTGCGATTATATAGCTTACTAACCGAGATAATATTCCAGAAGGCATAGATGACCCACTATCTATCGACAGAAATGTGGATGCGTCAAAAGATTGATTATTTTGTGGCAAAACAAAAGAGTAATAAATTTGATGTATAGGTGGTACTGACCATTTGAAGGTACTTTCTGGGATTTAGACATCACAAAGGCTATAGGAGGCTGATGTTAAATATCAATCGGAACCTTAGCTTGTATAGCATACCAGAGCCGAGACTCTGTTTTTATTTTTTTCTGGGGGGTTCCAAAATTTTGCCTAGTTTTTGGTTTGGAACGTGATAGTAAGACTTTGAGTAATTAATTTCCATTCTGCATTTGGTTCCATCTCTTCTTATGACTACAATCACTCCAGGCTCGTCCTTAATCGTGAAAAGTAAATTTTGTGTTTGCTTCATTCTGATTGGAGTAATGTTAGATTACGTTTATCAAAGTTCTTCGAATAGTTATGAGGATAAATACAAAAAAGCTCTTATCGAAGCTTACCATTCTAACCAATTTATTTGTTTCTGTAATAGCATGCCTGCATCCATTTATGCTTTTTATAACTTGATCATTTCGAGATAATAATAGGCCTTCCTATATGAACTGTGAGTGAACTTAATTGAGGAAAATTTTCATGAGTACTTTTGTTGATATTTCTATGCTAGTTAACGTGAGAGTTCAATTTTATAACCTCAGCAGTCGCTGGCCCTCTTCACCATTTTTCATATCCTTATACAGGATTGAAATTCCTGAGTATAAAATGGAAAAAGAAAGGTCTGATGAAAGTAGTTTAAATTTTTTTCAGAATTTCATCTATTCTTTGCAACTGAATAATAGAATCATTGTTTTCTGTTACCTTCACAGACATCTAATTCTGACAGCTGAGCTTAACATTCTCTTTTAGCATCTCCCATTTTAGACAGAAGTTAACTACTTGAAAGTTTTAGATGTTCTGTGGATTTTCAGTTGTTGGATTTACGTAATGTCATAGACTTGCCTCATTCCACTGTAGAAATATGAGAAACTTATGGATAATGAGAATATCGTTAGAAAAATGTAATCAGAGTCATCTGATTTCTTTTTCACATCAACAGATAATTCGACCTACAGAGACGCAAGTGTTGATCGGATTTTTGGAGGATGACTTGCCCTTAACTGCAGAACTAGCGAAGGAGTTCTGGGTGGCCGGATTGAAAGCAGAATTCTTGATCGATAAGAGAGTGAGGAAACACATCGATTATGCCAAAGAGTACCGGATCCCCTGGTTAGTTCTAGTAGGCGAACGGGAACTGAGTGAAGGTGTGGTGAAGTTGAAAGATTTCGAGAATGCCAAAGAGGAAGTAGTTCGTAGAAGCGCAATCGTTCAAGAACTTCTCAACCGCTTGGGAGCTGTGAGAACTTAGATTACACTACTACTTTCATACTGAGCATGCTTTTGATGCCATATACAAGCCTCTATCGGTTGGAGGATGCTGCTTCCAGGAACAAGATTGAAACACTGGAAACGATTATTTAATATTCATATATACGCAGAAAATGTTTGACAGGACTTGCTATGGGAATTCTCTGCTGTAGGAGTAAAACTTTTTCTTTTTCATTGTAAAAAAGATAGGGAGGGACGATCAGCTTAAGTATCTCTTCTATTGTTTTCCCTATTTATCGAAATGCACTCCGTCATTACTAGGGGTGAGCGTGGTTCCTGGGTAGAACCGGGAACCGGAGAACCGCACCGAAGGTTCCGGTTCAATTCCCGGTTCTAAAGGGACCGGTCCCGGTTCCCGATTCCCCTTTTCTGGGAACCGGCGGTTCCTGGTTATGGTTAGGGCTAAAAAAGCCCCAAATCAGTCCGGTTAGGGCTCAAAAAACCCCAAAATAAAAAATTCACTCTCTTCTTCCACACGACACTTTTAAGTTTTCACTCACAGTTCTCTCTTCGCCCATCCGTTCTCCACCTATGCTCGATGCCACCACTACTCGCCCTCGACGCCACCGCCGGTCGCCCTCGACGCCATCGTCGCTGATCTATGCTCGAGGGTCGAGGCCACCTCCGCTCGCCCTTGACGGCACCGCGGCTGACCTCTGACTTGCTGTTTGCCCTTGACACCACCGTCGCTCGCCCTCGACGCCACCGCTCGCTGATCCCTGCTCGAGGCCACCTTCTCTCGCCCTCGACGCCACTGCCGCTGACCTTTGGCTTGCCGCTTGCCCTCGACGCCACCGCCACTATCCCTCAACGGCACCGCCGCTAACCTCTGGCTCGCCGCTTACCCTCGACGCCATCATCGCTCGCCGACCTTTGCTCGACGCCACCGTCACTCGCCAACCTCTGCTCGACGCCACCGCTGCTCGCCCTCAACGCCACTGATGACCTCTACTCGGCGAGCCACCAGTGACCTCTGCTCGAGCCACTTCTTGATTGACATGGGATCATTCTACATGCATGTTGTTGTGGGCCCTCATGCACTTTTTTCTATTAATTTTTTTCTGAGCAGCGTCTTCTGTTCTTTTTTGTCCCGTTTCACTAGTCAACGTCCCCCCCCCTTTCTTCCTCTCTTCTATTGTGTCTCTACTGTTCTCGTAACTATTGTTCAGAAGGCTTGAATGGTTGAATTGAGGTTGCAGAATTCACTTGAATATCACGGTGGGCAATCTAACTACTTGAAAAGCACAGGGAGATGATTGCTATGGTCTATAGGAATGAGAGGATAACCCAAAAATTTTAAGGATCGATAGATTTGGAATTTAGAACTCACAACAATAATCTTGCTATTATTGTCCTTTTGATGTCCTTGTGGTGATAATCTTTCAGGTGTATTGTCAAGGGTAGGATGTTTTGTATTTCTTACTTATCAGAAAAAAGAAAAACATTCTTGGAGTGTTTCTGCTGAAATAGTGGATATTCTCTCCAGGAGGCATTTCTTTTGTCAATGTGATTAATGTGATGTACGGTGATGGAGAAGTATAGTGGGGGAACTTGTGGTATGTTTTTCTGGAGTGGTGGCAGTCTGGTAGATTGACATAAATGGTCGTGGTCGATTGCGGTTATTGGTTCACAGCGCATGTTAGCTGTGGTTTGGAATGGATAGCAACTAATGTACAAGACAAAGATTGTGCAATTGGATGAACTTGACCGTGATTCATTTGAAAAGAGTGATTGGCATGAGAGTAGCATTTTATGTTCACCGTTGCCCGGTGGCATTAAATATTTGGTGGCAAGATGTGATGAAGTATGTGTTGGTGATTGAGGTAGATAGGTTCATCTGCAGGACAAGTTTCTCTTTGGAATTTCTGGTTATACATTGAACATTTTCTCTTGAGGATTTCTCCCTTTGGCTAGAGAAACAAAGAGTTTGGTTGCACTCCTCAGTTTACTTATTCACTTTTTTTAATGTGTTATGCTGCACTTGGTGGCAAAGGCCAAGTGGAGGTTTGCAAATGAAGGCAACTTTGATCTTGTTATATATTAATAGTGAAATCCTAAAAAAGTTTCGAGTCTGAAACTAGATCAAACTTTTGGGTGAGTAGCCAGCCTAAAATAGCTTAAGAAAAGCTTTAATGATGCAAAAATTGCTCAATAGCTTCGTTCTCACCATATGTGTTGCTTGGCTGTTGTGTACTGTATTTCAATGATGATAACTATTTTCACCTATCAAGTGTCATTCTTGCTAGAAATAAGTGGTTTTGGGTTTTGCATATTGTTTAAAAATACACACACACTAGAAATATGAATAATGGCTTTCTTTCAGTTGGTTAAATGAATTTTCGTTGATGTTCTCATGATGCCTCTTTATCTTCTGGTAATGATGAATTCTTGGGCTAAACTTTTTATAATAGAGACAATCAAAAGGTTCATCAGGTAGAAACATCATTGCTTCTAAAATATGTTTTCTTAATACTTTTTTTAATCTTTTATGCATGTAATAGATTTATATAAATGAAATAGCATGATTGTTCATTTAGTTTTGTTCAATAGACATACCATCTCTTTTGGTTTTTTCCGCACCTCTCTCTTCCTCAGCATAACGGGTGAACTTTCTTGCGGTGGCAGCTCGCCCAAATTGTTTTTTCTTCTTTTGACAAATACTTTTTTTAATCTTTTATGCATGTAATAGATTTATATAAATGAAATAGCATGATTGTTCGTTTAGTTTTGTTCAATAGACATACCATCTCTTTTGGTTTTTTCCGCACCTCTCTCTTCCTCAGCATAACGGGTGAACTTTCTTGCGGTGGCAGCTCGCCCAAATTGTTTTTCTTCTTTTGACAAAAGGAATCTGTTTGTAGTATACTCATTATGCATATGTACTTAAGTAAGTGCTGATCATCACTTTGTTATAGGAGTTCACATCTATTATTTTCTGTGAAACTTTGTTAGGTATCCAGATCTATAGGAGATGCATACTTGAAGAAGCCCGAGTTCTCTCTTGATCCTTCTTTTCCATGGTTTCACCTTCGAGCCCCTTCGTAGGCTGTGCATTGCTTACGGCCGAACCGACCTTATCTTTGAGAACTCGAAGACCTAGTGACAAATTTCTCATATTTGCATCGATGGTCTCTGGGAACACCTTTCCAATCGGGAAGCTGTTGAGATTGTGCATAATAACCCTAGAGCGGTATGTTGATTGTCAATTGTGGTTTTTCATTTTAAGATTTACACGCATATTGATGTTGTCACCTTCCTTTACTTTTCTTGTATGATAGGGAATTGCTCGAAGACTTTTAAAATCTGCTTTAAATGAAGCAGCCAGGAAGAGGGAGATGAGATATGTTGATCTTAAGAAGGTTGAAAAGGGAATCAGACGCTTTTTCCATGATGACATTACTGTTGTTGTCATCTTCCTAGATCATGAGATGCTAGGTCAAAAGATATCAGTCCCAGAGCTGTCAGTCAAGGGCTTTCTCAACACTGTCTGACCATCAAATTTCAACATCACCTGTAGATTTTAGTGAGACAGCTTTGCAATCTTTCTGGTTCAAAGGTAGGTGATGAAATGAACAGACCGAAATTGGTCTACTTTCCCATGGTTCGTGCTGTATTATGTTTCTATACAGCATTGGTATGTTGTATTTCAACATAATAGACTTAGCTTATGTATAAAAGTGATGTATTATGTTTCTATATAGCATTGGTATGCTGTATTTCAACATAATAGACTTAGCTTATGTATAAAAATGTCGTATTATGTTTCTATACAGCATTGGTATGCTGTATTATACTGTGTTAACATTGTTATCAACCAAATTAATTATATTATGTTATTGTTGAGTAATGCGAAGTTAATGTATCAAGATAACACATCAATGGAGGTGGAGGGACATTAGGAGATGACTCCGATCACGGAATTGGAGTTTTCTAGAGATGAAAATGAAGAAGAGGCACCCCCTATCATGAGTGCCACGAGTAAGATACCTGGTTCTCATCTTCCTCAGGATAAGAAATATACATCCGAATGCTGAAATTATTATATGAGAATCAATGATAAGGATGGAAAAACAAATCAAGTAAAGTGCATTCATTGTGGGACCATGCTAAAGTATCGTGTTCCTAACGGTATTTCTGCGATGAGGAAGCACTTGATCACATGCAGGAGGTTTCCCCGTAATGTAGATAAGAGACAGAAATTCTTTGCACCACGTAATGTAGACATGGCTGGCAAGTTAGGAGGAGATTCTAATACTGGTAGTATCTTATCGACATGGTTGTTTAATCAAGAACGTTGTAGGCGAATGCTTGCTTGGTTCATCATCATTGATGAGCAACCTTTTTCTTTGGTTGAGCGTGTTGGATTTCATGAATTTGTCAGTGAGTTACAACCTCTCTTCAAACATATATCACGTTTCACAATGGCAAAAGATTGCATGAAGTTGTATTTAGATGAAAGAACTTCTTTGAAGAATTATTTTTGACAGATTAATTCTAGGATCGCACTCACGACCGATACATGGAGTTCCATTCAAAATCTGAATTATTTGTGTCTCATTGCATATTTTATTGATGAAAATTGGAAGTTGCATAAAAGAATCATCAACTTTGTGGTGATGCATAGTCACAGGGGTAGGGAGATTGGGAAAATGGTGGAGAAATGCATTCAAGAGTGGGGAATTGAAAAAAGGTGTCCACAATCACTGTGGATAATGCTAGCTCGAATGATGGTGCAATTAACTATTTGAGGGATAAATTTTCCAAAGAAAAGTCGTTGATATTGGATAGTAGTGTTTTGCACATGAGGTGCACAGCTCATATATTGAATTTGATTTTGAGAGATGGCTTGACTACGGTACGTGACTCCATTGCACGTATCCGGAATGTGGTTAGGTATGTAAAGAGTGCAGGTAATGATTTAGATATGTTTCATCAAGGATTCTGCCAATCCATTTTGAGTATGAACATATGTGATTAGGTGCTCAATCTCAATTCCAAGTGAAGCATAATAGGTATCAAAACTTTTTATGTAAATTTACCAACATTATCCATCCTTATGCTTTTAATTGGATATCAGGGAATTATATCCAGAGCTTTATAATCTGCACAAGTAAACGTGTAAATGTAACATTGCACATAGATAATAGGCAAACATGGGATCATCTATATGATGCGTCCATTAGTACTATAAAAAATCGAAACGGTCCACTTAGTGGTTGTATTGGTCCACAAATATTATCTTGAATTCTTTGCAGGAATAAAGGGGATTCAAAATTAACTTTTATTATAGAAGGTTTGATAATGAGTTTCCCTTGTGAACAAGCTTCACAATTATAATCTTTGGACAATAATACATTTGTATTCTTTAAAGGGTGTCCTTTTGTATTCTGAATTATTCTACGCATCATTGAAGTGACAAGATGATCAAGGCGATCATGCCATAGTCCAAACTGATCAGGTTTTACCAATCTCTAGGATATAATGGCGTAAGTTTCAATGGCCTTAATCATAACACAATACAAACCCATAGAAGAAGCTTCTAACTTCTCATGGATGGTCTTCAGGCCCTTCTTATAAGAAATAATACCAATATATTTCTTATCTTGCTCATAAATAGTCTCAATACAGTACCCATTACGGCGTACATTTTGAAGCTGAGCAGATTCCTTTTTTATCTATTGCTTAGAAATGAATCCTCAACATGCAGGATGTTGCTATTTGGCAAAACAATTGTAGCATTCCCAAAATCATTAATGATCGAACATGACCTGATATTGTGTGGATATGTGCCTAACGTAATATCGTACTTGAGAAAAAGTGTCTACTAAGAAATATGGACGTGCGGACCCCTAGAGTGCCATAACTTTGCACAAAGGGACACTTAAAATGCCATAACTTACGAAAAGTACACTTAAGTGCCAAAATCGGAATAAAATGGATCACTTGAGTGCCAATCCGGCCAAACTGGCCAAAACGCTGACGTGGCATTTTTCCGGTGAAGCAAGCCCAAAACAATGTCGTTTTGCACGCTGACGTGGCCAAATAATGTAAAAACGGCATTGTTTTGGGCTGACGTGTAAAAAAAAATATATAAAAATTAATTAAATTAAAATTTAAAATCAAATTTAGTTAAAATATTAAATTTTAAAATTAAAATTAAAAAAAAAAGGGAAAGGGGGAGGTGGCGAGGGATCGCCCTCGGCGCCACCACCGCCGCGCTACTGCGCCGCCGCTGCTAGGAAGGGCCGGTGACGGCGGGCGGAGGGTCGGCCAAGGGCCTCGCCACTAGCCACTGGCCACAAATCTAGGGAGGGTCGCGGCCCTTGCCCCGATCTGGGGCGAGGGCTCGCAAGCCTTCGTCACCGTTTGGCCGAGGTCGCCGGCCCCTGGCCAAGGCTCGGCGACCCCAGCCGACCCTCCCCCCGCCGTCGCCGGCCCTTCCCGGCAGCGGGGGCGGCGGCAGCGGCTGAGGGCTAATCCCTCAGCCACCTCCCCACCTTTCCTTCTTCTTTTTTTTTTTTTTTTTTTTAAAAATTTTAAATTATTTTTTTATATTTTAACTAAATTTAATTTTAAAATTATTATTTTTAAATATTTTAACTAAATTTAATTAATTTTTATATTTTTTTACCACGTCAGCCCAAAACGACGCCGTTTTTGCATTATTTAGCCACATTAGCATGCAAAATGGCATCGTTTTGAGCTCGCTTCGCCGGAAAAATGCCACGTCGGCGTTTTGGCTAGACTTTGGCCGGAGTGGCACTTAAGTGATCCATTTTTTTTCGAATGTGACACTTAAGTGTATCTTTCGTAAATTATGGCACTTAAGTGTCCCTTTATGTCAAGTTATGGTACTTGAAGCGTTCTTTTACCAAGAAATATGGTATGTGTTGATGCATTATCAAACAAACAAACATCTTCATTTTCTTGGTATTTTTCATTTACATTTATGTTGATAACTTCAGGTGTCAAGTATCATAAAATTTGCATATTAGTTATAAAGTCAAATAAAATTTCAAAATAATAAATATTATATAAGGTTCATAAGCATTTTATTATATAACCATATTAGAGAACAATAAAAGGTAATACATATAAAGAAAAGCAACTAGAAAAGAAATTATTAGAATCATAAAATTCGAAGTCCAAGTCGTCATCCACCAATCTGATGCCTCATCAAAGTAATCAGAGTCCCGCCGATAGAGATATTGTTGGCCTCAATAGTGATTATGGCAATAGGATTGATTTCAATGGCATGAGATTTACCACGCTTGCCCGTATTTTTTAAATATGCCTAGTATAGATCAACAAAGTACTTTGACGTACAACAAGTAATGACTTGTGCATAGTCATGTTACAATGATGGCAAATACTTTCATTAGTCACATTCTTTGGTTTCTTTTCTTTATCATGATTCACACCAAAGTTAGATTTCCTAAGACGGTTAAATTTCTTGACATCCCTTCTAAGATTATGTTCTTGCTGCGCTTATAACCCTTAAAATGGCCAGCATTTTTTTTAGAGTTAGCATGTGTTTCAAGCAATACTTTTGAGCCAGTAGGTCTAAGATCATGATTTTTTAGCAGCAATTCATTAGTCTGCTCAGCAATGAGGAGCACAGAAATTAATTCAAAGTTTGTAACAAGCTGACGCTGCCAGTATTGCTGTTGCAATACAATATTCGAAGCATGAAAGGTGGAGAAAGTTTTCTCTAACAGTTTTGCATCAGTGAGCTTAATACCGCATAACTCAAGCCGAGAAACAATATTAAATAAAGCGGAGTTATAGTCAGACACTAATTTAAAATATTGCAATATGAAATTTTGCCAGTCATAGTGTGCTAGAGGGAGGATAATAGTTTTGGTATGATCATACCTATCCTTTAACCTCTTCCACAAAGTCTAAGGGTCTCGAATAGATAAATTCTACAAGCTCCCATGCAAATGACGACGAATAAAAATTAGTGCATTTGCTTTATCTTTTGCATTTGAGGTTCCGACTCCTGTAATTACATTAGCATGACATTGCCCTTGGAGGTGCATTTCCATGTATGAGTGATGATAGGATAGAGTGTTGCAGCCCGCCCAACAGTCTACTCAAATAGAGATAATTGAATAAACCATCCTTCATTTTTTTGTTTGGTTGTAGAATCCTTCGCTATACTCGAACAATGAAATTATTTAGATAGAAACTTGTGTGTTGGATTAAATTCAACAAGATCATATGACTAGTTAATATTCCTGAACTTTTACACCCGAAGGTTTCATAGAATTCTAAAGCATAAAGAGTCCTCCCTACCATTGCGTATCAAATTGCAAGGAATTAGGCTTAGCAAAAATAGAGCGCCACGCGATTATTCCTGCATATAAGTAGATCTCCTCCTCCCACGGTACTATTCAACTACCACCAATCTGCTTCTGTCTGCGAGTTCCTGCTCATTGTAAATTGGTATTGTGAATGAGAGAGGCCAGCAGCGAGATACAAGCTGGAATCCAACTATATGTTATGCAAATGAAGCTATCAAAGTAGTTGACACAATTGAGTTTCTTTTATGCGACATGATCTCTCCCTCTGGGTGATGCGTGTGTGTGAGTGAGTGAACGGAGATTGTTTGGTAATGTGAAGTTTCTTCTCTGTTCCCCATTTTTATCTTTTGTTTTTATGGTTCCAGATGGACTTGCAATGACTATTGTGTACGTTCCCGAAAGTATATAAAGCAAGAAATTATACTTTCAAAGAATCCCCTTGGAAATTCAGTTCAATTGCAAATAATATATGGAGATCATGGTTTCCAAAAGCAAAATAAAAAAAATAAAAAAAATTGAGCCAAATGGATGCTCAGTACAAAGTTACAATAGGCTTCTCATCTGAAATTCAATTAGAGCGAGTCGAAAAGCTGAACAAAATTAGATGGTCTTGTCACGAATTCGAAGTATAAATCTTAAAGGTTTGCTCTTTGGAACCGGCGTTATTGAAAAACTATTGTTAAACACAATAAAAGTACCACTCGAATTGAATTGTCAAATGGGAAAAGAAAGAACGGAGTCAGAAGGAGGCGTCTCCAATTTGTATTTTTTATTTTTACTTTTTCATGCGTTCCCAGGGCCAGATGAACAAAATGCGACAAAATTTGGAGAAATCTAAAGGCATATAAAAATAAAATAATATCCGCCGGAGCAGAGATATCCAGAGACACCAATTTCCGAAGAGGAAGGAGCTCGCAGCGTGGGGTGGGGAGCTCCCCGTCGTCTTCTCTCATGTCATCATGTCAAACCTTAACCAGCATCGTTCTCCCTTCGCATCGTTCGCCTGCGTCTCCCTCTTCGCGGTCCCGCCGCTTGCTGAGGATGTCTACTCATCCCATATTCCCTGATCATCGTCCCCTTCACCTCCTTCTCAAATGCCACGAATTGCCGGTCGAGATGGAGCCCTCATCGTCGGAGAAGCATGAGGCCGACTATGACGACGACGACGACGACGACGACGACGAAGCGAAACCAGAGCGGGTCGTCCAAGTCCCCGGCAAAAGTACATCCCCGTCACTAAGGCGCAGCTTTTGGACGCCATTTTGACGACCGCGTTCGACGACCCGGACGAAGCCCTTCAGTTCCTCAATGTGTCTCGGTAAGACTTCCTCTCTACTCGTCATCTTCACCCTCCTAACCGAATCGCGAAAACTCGATGGTAGTACCTCGCTCATTTACTTCCGTTGGACGCCGACCAAGGTGTTTGGACGCCATTATTCATGCTGAACATAAGGTCGTTCTAGAAGACATGCGGGCTGATTATTCCATCATTTCGGGTTTCGCGGGAAAGGAGGAAACGGTTGATGATGGGAGGCAAAGCCAGCTCGTCGCCGATGAGATGAAGTCCGACGCGACCATGAGCGGCGAGGAGGGTAAGATAGAAATTGAGGAGCAATTTCCTCTAATGCCCTCTACTATGTTGAAGAAACTGGTTGGTTCTTCCGTAAACAATGGGAGGAAATGCGGTGGTGATCCATCCAGGTTAGTTATGGTGTCACATAGCAGCAAACGTGATTCAGAATTCAAGTGAATTAAGTTTCTCATTGAGTCGCCTGTTAATTCGTTATTCCAGTTCATGCTCAGGCAAATCTGACTCACAACGGCCATTTTTGTTAGAGTTGCTGTGGCCACTCGTTTCCAGCGGGCTTTCATGCAACTTCTTTGTAATGCACAGTTTGAAGAGCTATCGGCTAGCGATTTAATGTTGACATCCGCATTGAATACTGACTATCTTCTTACTTTGCCCATATATGTTGACTGGAAGAGAGCTTCTAAGGCCAATGCTATAATTTACAGGTAAACACATCCCAGATAATGGTGTTGAAAGTTTGATATTTTCACCTATCTTTATACCGAGTTTCCAATTGCCTACTGAGATGATGTATTACTGTCGGACATTTTTTATTCCAATGACCTTGTTGCAACGCAATCCAACTGTTGCATGGTTTCAACTGATGTACAATGCTGATGACATGACATATGATTGCGGCATGCCATTGTTTATGGTGCTTATACTGTGTTCTCTTTGTCAATTTTGTTTTATTCTTGTTCTATATGTGTTTTGATTGCAAGCACTGAATTGTGCAGTTATTTGCCTTTGATTCATTATGTACTAGAGTTCTTGCTATATATCAGCTTATCGGGTATGTGAAGAAGCTGCTTGGATTTGATCAAAAAAAAAAAAGAAGCTGCTCAGATGAGAGTGCATGTTCCTGTTCTTACATACAAACGCTTGGACAAATTGGGACTGTGGAATCCTGATACAAAGCATATTCGTAATGCTAAACGGATAACTACATTTACAAGTGTGTTGTTGCTGATCCCACTTAGTGGAATAAGAGGCTAATTTCTCTTACAACTAAAGCAACCGAGAAGTTTGGCTATACTTCTATTAATTTGGGTTTCCATCATAGAGCTCTGCCACTATATCTCGAGTTATCTAGATTTTTACTCTGCCAGTGTAGAAGAAATTTAGATTGTACTGCTAATTGCTTTTATATTAATACAGTCCAGTAAAGAAGAAGAAGGTTTTGGACGACTTAAATAGCTTCTTTATTAATATAATGACAGTAAAATTTTGTTTGTCGGATCTTTTTAATTGTACTAAGTGAGGACATCAGTTGGATATTGTTTGCAGTCAATGGATCTTTACCTTAGTTGTGAGAAAAATTTGAAACTTCTCTACAGCAGTGTGCTATATGAAGATGCTATATGAGGATGTTGTCTTTCTCATTTGTGATCCCTTCAGTGAATCTATGTGGATGACTTGCTATTGGCTTACATTTTCTTTCCAGTCTATCATTATCAACTCATATCATACAGGCGGGGTTATGCAACTGAGAGGCAGAAGGGCCTACTGCTAGTTGAAAAATTGGATTACATACAGTCCAAAATTCTGCAAGGAATTCTCGTTACCATATCAAAACCATTGGGGAAGCTTGGCGCGTGGGTGATTGAGGTCATTCTTTTCTCTGCAGCATGTTTCTACACCCAAGGACCTCATGTTTTCATTACTGAATGCCTAGATATTAATGAAGGCTGTATGGGTTTAATTCAATAGAACTATGCCTTTCATGCTGGAAATCTATTTTCTACAGAACAATAAAATCTGAAGAACATTTTGGATATCAAAAATATAGAGTGAAGGTTGGAAATTTTGAAAGATGAATCTTGTTTCAGAAAGAGAAAATGAAGGAGAACGGTTTTGAGATGGAAGTTCTGGAGCAAAACTAATTTGATAGGAATCTTCTCCTTTTTTTTTTTTTTTTTTTTTTTTTTGGTGCTGAAAATTCTGAAAAGTTCATTGTGCCTGTTATCCAAGCTTTAGGTGAAAGTAGACTGCAGTTTCCTTGTTTTTAACGAAAACAATCTTTTATTATGTCACAAGCACTCCCTGTAACCTATTATTTCCCATGAAAAAAGAAGATGATAGTTTGTAATATTTTTGGTGAACCGGACATACCCAAACGTTCTTTGAGGCTCGTCCTTCAGGTTCTGCAATTTAAGAAATGTGGTTCTTTTTTTAACATGTAAATTCTACATATTGCAATTCTTCTATAGGAATTTGCTTCAAGATGTGAAAGAGATAAAATTATTATTATTATTATTTTTTTTACTTATGTCAAGCTGTACTGCCTTACCATAAATGCATCATCTGCTTTTCTCCCTTCAGAGAATATGGCTTAATTTTATTGTGTTAAACAGAAATTGAAAGGTTCTTATTCCACCGAAGAAATCAAGGATTGGACAAAGAAGTTTAAGCGTTGGGTTTTAGAAGCTTCTGACTTGCAGAACTCAGATTTTCTAGAGATCCTTGATGGTACATTTGAAGTAGGGTCACAGTTAAATCAGGAGCTCCCTATCTGGCTTGCAGCCCAAAAGGCAGTGACACGTTACAAAGGCATCTTATCATCAACTGGACCTCGTGGAAGGCTTTTAAGGAAATTGCTTACATGGACTGGGCTTGTGCCGCCAATGCCAGAAACCCCATTTGAGTTCAAGGGTGATAACGACGAATCAGAACCTTATTTAAGGTTTGTGAACTCAATTTCAGTTTTCTTCCTTTCATCGAGTAAATTCTTCAATATCTTATTGATCAAATTTTGAAACTAGAATGCATTTTATTTGACATAATAGATTAAGTGTTTATGGTCATGCAGGCCAATCTCCATATCCAGGATTTCACTTAGTGATGTATGGAGGCCAGTTACAGAGAAGTCTTGGACAAACAATGTTTGGGAAGTGTTGAAGACCGGAGTTTCCATTCTCCTTTCGCAATCTATCCTTCAGGTATTCAGCTTCATGAAATTTGCTGCTTTTTCAACATTTTATACTTTCATTGAACTATCCTTTTAAGTTGTAGGTTATTGACTAGGTTATCAAAACAAATTGCACTGTTGAGAGTGGCAGTGAGCACGGTCCTTTTTCATTCTGTCAGGCGCCAACCTAAACAAACTACATTAATACGGTTTACCAAACCAAACCACACCAAGTTCATTTTGGTAATTTTTATTTCACCCTATTTTTCAATGAAAGTTAAGCTGCTAACTTCCTTTGTTTTATTCGCAAATTTGGTGGCAAGCCAGACTCTGTTCTGCTACTTAGTGTATTTCTTCCCCTACAATCAAAAGAGATTTCCTCTCAAATCTATGCAATGACCTACTTCATTTTGAATAGGCTTTGGTGAACAAAAGCAATAAGGCTATAGTGGTCTACATTTATGAATAGAGAGAGAAACCATTCTTATATCTTGAAAAATCCCATTTGAATGTATTTATCATTTTTGGTCTGATGTACTCGTGTTATGGCTGTACTATTGGACGACTATGTGCACTATTAGGTGGTTTATATCATCATCTAAGCAAGCTTTTCACTGCTTGTCTTTTTCTACTGTCTTAATTAGGAAGCAGCCTTCCAGGAATTGGTATTGCTCTATAATGAAGAAGTGAACGAAAGTGATGTGCAAGGTGAATCTGAGTCATTGCGAGTAAAGATCTATGAGAAAATCCCAATTCCAGATTTGCCGGTAAACACTTCTGATTTCTGACATTACCATGTTTGTCAATCACTTAATAGTTTCCACATGAATCAATAAGCTCTCAACTTCTAGAATTGAATTCGCTTCATTTTTCCATTTGATTAGGTTATCTTTCCTCACAAAAGGCTATCATTCCGTATCATAGACACGGTATGTAGACAGTCTGCTCTCATCATGTCTTGAATGAACTTCTTTTAACTTCTCCAGATTTAGTTCTTCCTTCAGTGAAGTAGATTAGAGCGTAATAAAGAAAGTGATCTATCTAAATTTCTTCCATTCACATCATCCACAGCTTCTTGTTTAATTGCCAAAACCAAAATTTGCTACCTGTTTTACACCATTTCAAGTAACTTCTATGGTTCAAATGATAAGAACAAAACTTTCATGGTTAATTACATTTAAAAATAAGCAAGGTACAAAGGATGTATATCCACTGGATAAGAAGTCCTTAAAACCCAATACTTATTGAAAGTGTTAAGTTGCTCAATATTTGACGCTAATAATAATTTAGGAAAGGTGTTGAGTTGTGTTGAAATAAGAGAAGACAAGCCCCCAATCTTTTATTTGATACTCCCAAGAAATGCTTACTTGTAGGTGGTTTGTGCTTACATGAAAGAGTCACAAATTGCCCTATGACTTAAATTCTGGCTTGCTGTTGACTACATATTATGGGTTGTCACCCTATATTCTTGATGTTAGTTGGAGAGTTTGGATTAGCAGTGTGCACCAAGTCCACTTCAAGCCAAGAATCGGCTAAAACCATCCTCATCAAGTCGAGTTCCAGGTTGGTTCCCAAAGAAATCGGTCCAGTTCTCAATACTGAAACCATGGAATTGGCCTTTATCTGGTTTGACTCCCGGTTCTTATGTTAGAACCACCTATGCGACCTTGGAACCGACCAACCAAGCTGGTTTCTAGGCTTGAACCAATCTAGAACCAGCATTACACCTTATTTGAAAAAAAAGGAAAGTAAGTTGCAACCAAGAGGGATTGGAACCCAATACCTCAAGTATGAGGTATGTGCATAATACCTCTAAGCTAACAAGAGTTTACTTGATGATATCTTCAAAATATATATATATATATATATATATGGCACCTATGACCTGATTTTTGTGAAAGTAACCTGGTTCTCAAGTAACCGACCTGAAATCGGTCAAGTGTGAAAGATTCGGTTCCTGATTGCAGCATCAGAAATGAATTACCCAATTCCTGAGTAGAGTCTCTCTTGTGAAAATCAGATCATAGATGTTGTATGTTATTTTCCATTGCTCATGTCCAGGCCAGTTGCAGATCAAGTGTAACCAATACCTCTAGGGTCAGCACTAGGTTCTAGCCTTGAAATAGACTCATCCTGGAACCAATCACCCATAGTCTAGAAGTCCAAGCAGCAATGTTTTTATAAATCTGATTTTTCAATCTCAATCTTCCCTTCAATGATTTCAAGAACTGATACTCCACCAATTGTTGTAGGGTAACAACGTTCTGTCCTTTTTTGTGGTTATTTATTATTCAAAATCTGGCAGCATACCTCCAATGAAATCTTATGTACCTAAAAAACGTGTGCTATCTGCCATTACCTTCACATGGCATTTTCTTATCCTAGTTGAACACTACACCTAGTACTTGTGACCCTTGGACATTGGAAGGCCTTACCCTGACTACTTATGTGAGAATTTTTGTGAATAGAGTAGTTGCAATTTACATATTTTCCTTGATCCAGTTGTGACATTACAGCATTGTCCAATATCAGATTATTGATCAGATATACACTTTACTTGTAGGTGCGCTTGGACATTGCCACAGTAGTGGGACTTCTGGCCTACATTATAAACTACAAATTTGAAGATATATTATCCTCACCGTATGGAATTCCTGCCTTTGCACAATTCTTCGCCTGTTTTTAAGCATCCTCCTTTCAGAAGATAGGACGTTGCACATAGGAAAGAACCTATGCTCTATTTTTTGGGCATCCTGTAGTCTTCTATGGAATGGTGGAATGCATTTTATATGTTTTTTTCTCCAACTAAAGTCTCAAGCTGATGCTTTTCTACAATTCATGATAGCAGTTGTTCATCTTAATTTAGTTGCATCATTCTTAGAGATTTCTCTCATTAAGTCACCTTAAAAGTTTAAGCATCAAAGATGCCATTGCAACATGAACTGAAACCAGCTTTTTGTGTAGAAGAGTCCTGGAGGCCTTGCTGGGGAAGACATAAAGTGTGAGAGATGTGCACATATGTTATAGGATGGCTCTGAAGTTCTAGTTTGGTTTGGGAAGGAATGGATGGATATTCTTAGGAGGACTAGAAGTTCACAAATCAACTGGTAGCATAGTTTGTACGGATAAAAAATTATGTTTGTGCATCAGAACTTAACAAACAGTGGATAAGGACATTGGCCATCCTGGATATAAGGGAAGCACCCAAAAAAAAAAAAATATATATATGATCAATTTTCTAAGTGCTACATTTCTCAACGTTGGGTTTCATGACACAAAAGAAAGTTGGGGGTGTTTGTGTCATAGTGGGCAAGTTTAGGGTTTTTGGTGACAAAAGAAAGTTTGAGATATTTGTGTCACAGTGGGCATAATTTGAGGTTTTTTATGGTATTTGCCCTATATTACAAAAAATACTAATGAGATTTTTATTGCTTCCGAGCCTTTCAGTTGTCCTATCATAGTGCATGCAGATTTTCCTAAAGATTGGTTATATTGGAATTTCTGTTGCTATTTTTTGGCCAAAAGTTTCAAGATGACAATTTTTAAGCTTTAGGGGTATCCTTTTTTAACTAGGATTTGTCCATTACCTCATGATCTTTGATGAGACAAAATGAAAAAAGATGGAAGTCTCTTGCTATGCTCTGGAAACTGCTGTGCCCTTTCGTTTCCGTGGTGGGTGGACTGCAGAGTCTTATGACTCTTGTCAATGCAAATATCGATGAAATACATTCCACTGCATTTCCCTCAATGTCATTTCAATTGGATTTTTAATTCTTCAGTCAAGAGCACTGAAGGATCAGTGTCCTCTGTGTACCGGTACAATGTAGTTAAAGAGATACCATAGGAAGTCCAGTTTCTCTGGGAGATCAGCTGCAAAATTAGACCGCAAAGATTAGATGCAAAGTTTGATTATTAAGGTTGGTTATATCGTATAATGAAAGCCTTTGGTTCATTGACTAACATGGAGGTGAAATGCAATTAGTGAATACTACTAATATTATGCAATTGTGTTCAAAATGCATAGTAAATAGCAGCAAGAAATATGACGTTAAATCGAAACCTACATAAAGTATTAAAGGAGCTTCAGCCGGTTGTTCAAAATCTTGACTGGGTTGGCTTGGCTATGTGGTATAGTGGAGCAAGAAAAACAATAGCTTAGGGGACTAAGAGGAAACAAGAGGATCAAAGACGAAGATTGGTTACCTACTCTTAACGGTCAAAGCAAACCCTTCCAGTCTGAATTCTTTATCTTGAAATGACTTCATTGTTGCTTCTGGATTGAACTTTTGTCTCTATGATGAATGTTTCAGAATTTGCCAATTTTTGACTTTGACATCTGCTTTTCAGAATACTCAATTTTTCCACTAAAACTAAATGTAGGTCAGCAATATTTCTTGATGCAATTGCCATTAGTGCCCTTGTTATATATCTGATTCGTGTAGTGCTGGGTTACAATCAGACACGAGAGAGGTATCAAGTAAGTGAATATAACTTACTTTTTGTAATGATTTGACTACAGAAGCATGTTTTTTTATTGTTACTGTTAGTTGAGATTATACTAATGATATCTTTGATGATCTGTTGTTGCAGTTATTGGTGAACAGGACTCTTTACGAGAAAACTCTAGCAAGTGGATTTGGCTCTGTTCATTTTCTTTTGGATGCTTCCGAACAGCAACAGGTAGGATGATATTTTTTGCTTTCAGGGCATGAGATTAGCCTATTATCAGCAGTACGTATTTTGAAACTATGGACAAATGGCTTCAGTTTTTAGGTAATCAAATCTTCGACTTTTTGCCATTATATTATGCCACTTGGTCTTCAAGTACATGAGCACATTCTTTTGGAAGGACTTAATGCAATAAAGGGAGTAAAGACAATTGTTCGAGAATCAGACTGGATATGTTGGTTGGACAAAAAATAATATTAAACCCGATCAGTACCTGGCTCTGTTGAATTGGGAGTAAGCTGGATTAATACTGTCCCCTTTCTCGATTACTTTCCAAATTTTGTCAGGTTTTCAAATCATTTATATTAGCAATACAGTAAAGCAAAGCATTTTAAGAGTGAAATAGGAATATTTATTCTTAATTCCACAATTCACCATCTTTGATTGCTGCATGCAGTATAAGGAAGCTATTTTGGCCTATGCAATCCTACTAAAAAGCAAACCAAGACCAGGTTTGCTCTTTCTCCCATTAATGTTTGGTGTGTTGCTTCATCTACTGAGTTTGCATAAAGCAACTGGTCTAAATTCCCCAGTATGTGCTGCATTAACATGGTTCTAGTAACACCTGTGAAGTTGCTTTGTGTTAAAGTGTTGAAGTCATGTTTTGTAATCGTGTCAAGTTGTGTCATTGGAAAGCACTATTTTTCATTAATCATGCTCTAAAAACTCATATATATTAAATTAATTCATGGCAATGAGCAACTGGCAATGTGAGTTAGTTGTTTGATTCCAGGATCCAAGCGGACCCACTTAAAATCTTTACTGAACTATGATCAGCCTACTCTAGTAGTGGTGTACCATCCAAATCTCCTCCGAAGTCGTTACCTTAACCGCAAGGGAGGGATGCTAAGGAACTCCTACTATTTCAGTTAGTCTAGCTATGTCATTCTTTCTTTTCTATCGGTGTTGGAAATTGCCAGCCTCTTTTCTTTTCTTTTCTTTTCTTTTTTTTTTTTTTTCATTCATTTTTCTAATAAAAAGCTAGTTTCGGAATGAGCCAGCCTGTGATGTAGAGTGATTGTGTAATATGTACATATAGAGGAGAGGAAACACATAACTTACTTGAGTTGATTGATGGGGAATAGCTTTGGTAATGTCAGATCCAGGC
Source organism: Eucalyptus marginata (assembly GCA_014182565.1). NCBI lineage: Eukaryota > Viridiplantae > Streptophyta > Magnoliopsida > Myrtales > Myrtaceae > Eucalyptus > Eucalyptus marginata. The sequence continues at coordinate 37,564,341 of CM024593.1, read as the reverse complement.
GCTGCATGTTGATGGTTAAAGTTTGCTTTAGCGGCTGTTATGGACCAGGTTTCCAGCATGTTGAATCTATAGGATAAGTGCAAGCATAATCGCTCTACCAAAGCAGCTATCCTTCTTTACTTTCTGAATTAGCATCACTTGAAAACCTAGGTGCATATTCACCAGTCGATCAGGTGCAATATCTATATAATTAAGACTTCCGTCTTTTCCTTCCTGTTTGTAAAATTGTTGATTGCATGAGGGGTTTTCTCTAAGCAATGCCAAAAGCATTGCTACTTTCTATTACTGGTCCTTTCAATATCTGAGGCTCCTTGAAACTCTGAAAGAGTTTGAATTGTCGTAGCCCTTTTCCTGCTTCACGCCTGTGTTTGCACAGGACAGTCTACTGTCCTTATCTTCATCTCTTACTTCGAGAGACACTATTCAGTTTTCAATTAGGAAGAGAAGTTTGAAAACTTGTTGCTTGAAAAAATGAGTCTGCTCATGCTTGTGGAGCACCTCATGCTAACACATAGCCCACTTTCAACGAATATCCAACGAGTTTTTGCCTATTGCAGCAGCGGTTTTATGAATTTGTAGTGCCCGCATACTCTTTGGAATACCGGCTGCATTTCCTGAGATCCCTTTGACTATGACATGCTTCAAAAAGTGGATTATCCTATTATACTCACTTTATATACGTGCAGTCAGTTGATCTTTGACATCTTTCCTTCAGATTGATAGTATGTATGAATAGCCTTTACAATGAATTAATGTACGTGTGAAAGTCTCTGTACTTTTTTACTATATATCACCAACAGTTGTGGTAAGTGCAGATAGATGCTCGCCAGTGCATTGGAGACAAATGTGAGAAATTCATGTACGATACATTTAAAGTAAAGGTATGCATGTTTCCTATTCATGCGTTGTTGTTTGCATCCTGTGGCTTAGGGATGTCAGCCCCATGCAGGTTGACATGCCAGTTGATAAAGCGATGGACACTTTGATGAGGTTAGGTCTAGTTAGTGAAAGACGTATCAATGGAAGTGCCTCACTGCAGGCCATTCCCAGCGTAAAAGCATATGGGGCCCTTAAGGTTCGATGGAATAGTATGCTTAGCTAAGGTTGTTCAGCTAATTGTCCAAGTCTTGTTGCTAAATCTATTTTGTAAATCTTATAGTCTTGGTTGTGCAATATCTCAATATTGCTATTTTTTCAGCGTTGCTATCTGTACCATTTTGCATTTGCTCTCTTTGAATGCTGAGCTCATATTGTTTGGTGGGAAGGAAAGGGTTATGAAACATTTATCTTCCATGCATGCTCATCAGAATTTGATATCTTATTATTTGGGCTTGGTTGGGAGATATCTCAAATACTGAGTCAGCACTGACATAGTGCTGTTAATGTCTATTTCAAAGTGTTTGCGTGGTAAAAGAGCTTGAAAGGCCATACGAAATGATAATTATACTTTCGCAATGAAGTCATATGTTTGGAATGTGTACCTTGGTCCATGCAATGTTGTGTGTGTTTTCCTAAAGGGATATACTGGATTTCGGTCGTCATTCGGCAGTATCATAGTAGGAATTCTTTAATCAGACGTGCATTTCAACCATCAAGCCAGAAGACCGTGAGTCATCAAACGAACTTAGAGAAGGAAAACATTTTGCAATCATCTAAGAACTCTTGAATTTGTCTAAAGGGAGACAAATTGATGAAAAAAATTGCAGTGTATGCAAATCCAGTTTGGATAATATACAGTAATGTCAGAAGTACATACCAGCTGCTCTTCTGTTTTTATGAGCGGCTAATAAATTCAAATAGAAATTCACCATCGGCTGCATAAAACCATGTCAATGTGGTAGCACTTTCTAGATAGTTTCGCTTTGCACAGATATTCTCCATAGTGGCATCTGGGCAAACTTCCAATGTGGTTCTCATTAGTCTAGTCTCAAAGACTAAAGAGGTTGAGCTCTGGTGAAAACAAAGGCTCCTCCACCACCAACAGCGCGCCCCAACAGCATGTTGTTATCTAAATACGAGAGATGGTATAATCCACCAACTGATCGCCTGCAAGTGGATTCAGATTCCCATTTGTATAAGCAAACAGGGAAACACATGAGGAGTAGGATTAGGGTAACGTGCAATTACCTATCTTGATTTCCTAAGGGGATCTGAGCCTTAAAAGTACGAATAAACTGCAAGATCTGCATTTAAAAATCCTTAAGCTCCCATGAGAAAATCTCGCAATTTTACTATGGTAAAACATTTAGAAACATGATCCAGGCAGCCTTGTCGGTAGCAACTGCCATTGTAACTAGGAATGTAAAGGTTCCAAAGTGAGTAGGCAATCGAACATTCCCTGAAATTAAATTGTTCATAATTTTTGGAGAAAGAACAAACTTTGCCATAAGCTGATACAAAAGTTACTAAAGGGAAGGGGAAATTTGCTTTCAAATACAACAAGAAAGCGTATAGTGGGCTTAAGGGTGAGAAAAAACCATCTCTAGGAGGGATCAATCTCGAGATAACTTGGTGACGGAGAGTTCGATGCCGTGTTCAGGTTCAATAACCAACCTAAGAGCAGGGGAGTGGATGTAGTTGGGAGAAAGGGTGAAGGAGAAGTTGGAGAGAAGCTGGGCAATGAGAATCTTGAGCTCCACCATTGCCAGGTTCTGCCCGAGGCACACGCGAGGTCCTACTCCGAAGGGCATGTACAAGTGCGGCAGCTTACAGGCTCCCGTGATCCCATTGGCGAATCTCCCCGGGTTGAAAGAGTAGGAGTCTGGCCCCCATATCTCAGGGTCCGTGTGCAGTGTTAACACCATCGTCCACACGTTCACTCCCTCTGGCACTTTCAGGTCCCCGAATTTCAGATCCGTCAAGGCCTCCCTCGACACCACTGGCACGGGGGAGTATAGCCGCAGCGACTCGTTTATCACCATTGTGAGCTGTACCCAGGACAGAAAGGTTAACACATGCCGATGATCATGAAATCAAAACGTTATATTATGTGCACTCTGTCTTAAAGGTATGGGGAAGGCGCACCAGTTTCATCTTACGGATCATATCAGCATCAGGAAGACGGTCCCCACAAACTTCAAGAACCTCGGCACGCACACGATTTTGCCACTCTTGACTGCAAGCCAGCAGCATGAGGCACCATGTCGCAGAGACGGCAGTGGTCTCATACCCAGCCAAGTAAATGTTTTTGCAGTTGTCGACAATGAAGCGGTCCATGGCCTCCTGGCTCAAGTCGCTGTTTTTGGCATCCTCGAGAACCATCTGCAGAAGGTCCTTCTCATATGCAGTTTCCATCCTCTCCTTCACCACCTGCAGTATCAAACTGCGGACCTCCTTCTCCAGTGCCCAGGCTTCTCTGTTACTCTTGGTAGGGAGGTATCTGCGTCATTGCATAAACAGAATTGATTAAAGCAGCTGAGCGACAGTGGATTTTCCTTTTTCCCTTTCTTTTCAAGGGGGTGGTATGGAAGGGAAGGCTTAATTGGAGGTTTTTCGGGAGAAAGAGAGATTTAACTTCGCACCTCATGCCAGGAATCCCAACGGAAAGACCTTTCTTGGACGTGGCCTCTTCGAGAGCCCTCAACTTGTGGAAGATCTCCTCTCCTTTGGCAAAATTGCTGCCAAAGCAGGCCCTGGAGATGACATCTCCGGAGAAACTTCTCATGTGCTGGTCGATGTTAATGCTGGCTACTCCACCGGCTGCGTCCACTTTGTTCTTCCAGGACTTCAACAGTGTCTCTGTGGACTCGTTTATGAGGTTTATCATTCCCTGCGAGCGGGCAAACTCAGAAATGTTAATTTTAAAAAGAAAAAATTGGTGGTGGTGATGGTGATATTGAAAGACATCAATCAAGTTAACATACCTTGACCTTCTCCATGTAGAGCTCAGGAGCGAGGATCTTGCGCTGATGAGCCCAGTGGGGGCCGTTGGAAGTTAAGATGCCTTGACCCATCAAGGGACCCCTCTCCTTGAACTGGTATGAGGGCTTACCCAAGTCCAAGGATGTGCAGGTGGTAATCTCCCTCACCACGTCTGGTCGGTTCACATAGATTATCTGTGTGTTCCCAGCGAGAACGCAAATGTATCTCCTGTAAAAATCATGAGACATCAGCGCATGACATCAGCCTGATCTGATTGTCCATGTCCGAACCACAAACTATCGATCCAATTCATTTAAGAGTGGGGGAAGGAGAAATGATCTGATTCAAGAGTAGTGAATTACTCCTGTTTTATTAATGAGTGAGAACTTGTCAAATGATATTTAGCGTGAATGTGAGAAGTGATTTCGGGGCGCTGGAGTCATTTTGGTTGAGTCCAATCCTGATCCAGCTCCAGTGGAGCTACCCAGCGCCCGCATGGGTCATTATCAAAGAACTACCAATAACCCCAAAAAAGAAAGAGCATACATTGGTAGGGGTTGCAAGTTTTAAAAAATGGAAAAGGGCAGTGAAGGAACCTTCAACCTCTATCGCCCTGTGCCGTGCGGTGTGTCAACCGACATGATAGGCTTCAAGTTCAGCCTTAAGGTAGAGAAAACATATGTCACGGCGATGCACGTGGTCATCCAGATCTGACTAGGAAATCTGAGTAGCACCGATCTCTAAGCTTCATAAACTCTCTTATGATTGTACGAAAATCTTGCGTCTAATTTATGTAGTTTGGAACATGGAAAATCGAAACACGTGAATATTGTTAGATTAATTGTGGAAAAGAGATGAAATTCCCATTAATGGCAGCCAGGAGGTGAACTACCGTATTGTTTTCTCCACTTGTCAAAGAAGGGGAAGAGGACAGCAGCGCAATCATGGCGGGCAGGGGGCTGGCCGGGCGGAGTCATGGGAACGGAGGAGGAGGAGGAGGATCTCGCCTTTTTTATCTCCATGATGTTGCCGAGCAGGAAGGTGGGGGGCGGTCCATTGATGCCTTGTTTCCTCAGCAAGGACCTCGACTTTTCCGGTTTCACCACCAGCGCGTTGTACAGCCTCAGCAACACTCCCATTACTCCCACCACGGCTATGGATATCAGTGCCTTTGCGTTCGAGTACTGCAAATATTCCATTGCTGATGATCCTCCCTAGTCCTAATGGGAACGTCACTCCGGAGGTCACAGCACCAATTGGGAGGTTGCTAATGGGTTTTGGTCGGATGAATTGGGAGGTTGTGATGCTGTTGCCAGATGCTAACAAGGCTCAGTTATAACATACAAAGGGTGACGAGGACAACGCTGTCATAAGAAATGTTGGAATTATGACAATTCTGCTTTATTACTCGGTCACGCTGACCATGTGGCCATTAAAAGAAAGCAATAATTTAAAGATCGTAACACGCCGAGCCGGTCCCGTCAAAGTGGAGTAAGAAAGTGGAAATCACACTCGCGACCGGCATGATTAGTCCGAGTGAGGACAACCAAGTGAGGACAACCAAGCACTCATTTGCTTCATGGACTCTGGATTCTTTGGAGATAGACACCGGAGCTCATCACGCTGACGGGGTGGGCTCTTTTTCTTACCTCTCGAGTCCCCACCAAGGAGTCGCCAGGCTACCGGCCAAGTCTGGGCGCCCGAACAAAGCTAGTCAGGCTCTCCGTTAACACTTAAATTTTGGCGACTAAACCATTCATTTATTTCTTACAAAATTAGGGATTAATTTTTAATCCCTAAACAAGAATATTATAATTAAATTGTATAACATATAATTTTAGAAGTGTTTTTTATTTAGTTTATTGCATTCGCTTGTAAATCTTCATGTTGACCGAGAATTGCATACGTTACGCATGTGGATTGTTTTGAAATTGGAAAGATCATGAGCAGCAGGGCTATTATTCCATGAAAATCTCTTATATATGGGGAATTGGTGTCGTGGTCTCAATATAGGAAAGGGTCTTCTCTAAAATATGAGAAAGACAAGTCATCTACGCGGATAATATTTGCAAGAGATTTTCCTTGTTAGATTGGAAAAATCAATAGAGAGAGAAAGAATCATGGACAAAATCAAGCCAAATATACTAGGACGTTTTCAAATCATATTACCACAGAGACTTACCTCATCTCAGATCTTCCCTGCACGTTAGTACAATTCATATAACACATAAGTGCAGTAATAACACTCGATCCGTTGGAGCGTCTCAAATCACATCTCCGTCAATCACCATATCTCAGTCAATCAACCCATCAATCTACTACAGAGGTCCCAATTATGAGACCAAATCGTTATGACACGTCCTATACCATGTCACACAATTTCGTCCCATAATCCGGCACATATAACTCATTCAATCATGCATTCCAATTGATCATGGTCACACAAGCACGACCTATCATGCGTTTCAATTGATTATGGCCACACAGGCACGATCTAACCGTCACACAGCGAATCTAACCGTCACACAACAAATTTATTCATCACACAGCTAGGCGTCGTCTTGCCCCATCGAGCACGACAATGTCTACCTCAAGATAGCTTTCCACATAAGAGCATCGTCCACCCGACACACAACGGGTGACGAATTCTCTTAACCAGCACACGATCATCCAATCTTAGCTAAGGACATTGTACTTTGCACTTAAACGCCTCAATTAAAATAATGTGCTTAGCCTATTTTCATAGTGTTAAAAATACCCAATAAAATAATTGCGTGTGGGTACACAAATCAATTTAAACCAAAAATACAATATCTTCCTTTTTAAAAATCTCACTACTTAATATAATGTCAATGTCCATTCGAAACCGATGCCCCGGTATTTTCTGAGTAAAAAACCAAAATTATCCAATTTTGGGATAAATACCCAAAATTACAATTTCCACTCAATTTGCACAATATAGCATTCAATCATAGAAACTAATCACACCATTGCAATCGACACGAGAATTCCGGTCATCGGCTATTTCGGTATAATTTCCGGAAAATATTTAATAATTAAATAAATAGCAAAATTAATTAAATAATTACATATTAATTTGATAAATACAAATTTAGGCTAAAAATTGTTAATCTAACCACCTATTGAACTAATTAAATTATCCTAACCATTCTAAATGCAATGCCACATAATAAACTATATAACTACAATTTCTAACCACCTAATTCACTAATTTAACTAACCTAAATTAACTAAACAAGCTAATAACTACACTAATCTAATCTTAATTTAATCTAAGCATCCCTTAAGCGTCATTAGCACCCTAATGAGAGTTTAGTGCATAAACTCACCGGTTTAGCACGAAAAGCAGTTCACAACGGCGGCGGCGCGCGACGACGACCGAAACTCGAGCTTGCACGGCGGCACGAACGGAGGACAAACCAAAGCTGAAAACGGCCCCACAGTCCACGGCCAAAGCTGGCGGTGGTTCGGTCTTGAAGGGGCTGGAGCGTGAGGGAATTCTAGTGCTGTGGACAAAGGCGTGAAAGTTGGGTGGTGGAATTCCGGTGGTGGACTGATGCGGTGGCATCGCCGCGGGAAGAGAAGACGAGATGGTATTGACGAGCTGTGGAGTCAGCGTCTGGGGTTCTGCTGGTGGTTGACTCGGCGGGGTAAAGACGTGAGGAAGCGTTGGTGGTCAGCGAAGTTGACGGTGGTGATGCACGTAGAGTGGAGAAGATGGGACGTCAAGGTTGGCGGTGGAAATAATGGGATGGTGACAGGTGGGCTGTGGAGATGATGATGAAGATGGACGTGCGGCAACACCAAGATGAAAGGAAATGAAGAAACTACAGAAGGACAGAAATGGGTGGCTTCGGCGAGGGTTCACGCATGCAGAAAATAGAGAGGAAGAGAGAGAGAAAGGGAAACCAATTAGTCAAAGCAATAGCCAATCAAACTCTTGAACAAATGTCCAATTTCATTTTTGAAATGTCCACAAAAGTCTTGATGCTTCATCTTCTTTGTTCCCCAAAGTCAAGAACCCACCAATGGCCATTTTTCCCTTTAATACTAACAAACAAAATACTTTGGGCAGCATTTAAAATGCCCATACGAATTTTCATTTTGTTTTTCTTTTTGCCGAAAACCGATTTTTGCTGAAAAATCCCAAACTCGACGGAATTTCTCCGAAAGATGAGACGAGGTCCCTAAAAATAAATCGTGACACGCTCGAACGTTCGATTCGCGAATTCAATTTCATGGTTAAAATCGACCGAACGTGATTTTAGCACGACCCAATCTACCAAGTAGCTTTTAGGGATTTTATCGCGTTTGACCCGTGGTCGATAATTTCGATCCACATTTGTGCATCTCCGACTCAATAGCAACTCTCGGTTGTCATAAAAATCTCAAGATTTCAATTACAGGTACCGAGTACCGAATCGACGTAAAAATTAGGTTAGTGCCGTTGGATTCGACGCGAATTTTGCAATTAAGTGAAATCACCCACAATTCAATCGCATGCTTCCGTCGAATCGACCTATATCCAATCACTAATCGCTTATACCGGTGCCGTATTGACCCTTGCCGATTATCACGATCAAGTAGTCGATTTCTGATCGAATTCTCAAGTCTGCCGCGTTTATATCCCTTAACGGCTTCACCTGATAGATCAGTTAACTCGAGAGTGATCAGCTCTGAGAAAAAGGACCATAGGCGCGTCGACAAAATGTCCATTTCATTTAATCAAGACGAGGTCGAAATTCAAGATGTCACAATAAAATATAAAGCAATTTAACAAATTGTTAGTGAAATAATCAAATATAGAGAAAGAAATAGACTTGTATATAATCTTTCTTGCCAGCGTCGATTTGGATGTAATTTTATCCAATGAAGACCTGATTGGAAATTTAAACTCCTCCTACCAGATAAGATCGACCACTGAAGTGACATTCACCGACTATCGTCATGGATGCTCTATGGTATTTATAATTTTTTGTTTAAACCCTGTTCGAATGTGACGTGGCACCATAATCCAAACTATAAGAAGTCGAGAGAGAGGAATTTGAGAGAAAGAATTATGGAAATTTTCCTTTGTATTTACTACTTTGATTCAATGTACATTGTTCTATTATTATAGTACAAAGTGTGTACAAAACAAGTAACTAAATATATTACAATTTTGTATCCGATTAGATACAATACATAATTGATCTTTGGATGATACTCTGGAATCTTCTTGCGTATCTTCCAACACTCCCCCTCAAGCTGGTGGCTTGTAGATATCCAAGACGCCTAGCTTGCTTAGGAGATATGCGTGCTGACTTTGACACAAAGGTTTGGTGAAAACATCCGCCGGTTGTTCTTCTGTTCGAATCCCTGTGTCTCGATTATCCCTTCCTGGATTTTTCCGGTGTGAAATGGCAGTCTACTTCTATGTGTTTCGTTCTTTCATGAACGATTGGGTTTGAGGCAAGTTTGAGGGCTGCATCATTGTCACAAAACAATTTTGTTGGCCCTTGAACTTGTACTCCAAGATCACGAAGTAATCCACGTAGCCACACTATCTCACACGTGGTCTTTGCCATAGCCCAATATTCTTTCTCTGCTAAGGCTAATGAAACAGTCGGTTGCTTCTTTGTTTTCCATGAAAGTAAAGAATCCCCAAACTTGACACAGAAACCAGTTATGGACCTCCTACTCATTGGACAAGTTGCATAATCCGCATCACAATATACTGTCATTCTCATATCACATTTCTTGGATAAAATGATCCCAAGTCCAGGACATTTCTTCAAATATTTTACCACTTTGAGTGCAGCATTCATGTGAGACTGCTTGGGGTTGTGCATGAACTGACTGAGAGTTTGAACAGCAAAAGTAATATCCGGTCGAGTCATAGTCAAATATATGAGCTTCCCAACCAGTTTCTAATAACTCATTGGATCTTTAAGTACAGGATCAGCATCTTGAGAAACTCCGGCATCATAATCTGATGTGGTTAGCTTGATGTTCTGCTCAATTGGAATTACAGCTAGCTTACATCCTGACAATCCTGCTTCTGATATAATTTCCAAGGCAAATTTCCTCTAGCTGAGGGATATTCCTTGGTCTGATCGAGCAATTTCTATTCCAAGAAAATACTTTGGCAAACCTAGATCTTTTATATGAAAGGTAGAATGCAGGAATTGCTCGAAACCTTTGATGGCTATCTCATCATTGCCCATAATCAGTAAATCATCTACATATATCATCAAGTATATAGATGACGTACCTTTAGTCCATGTGAAAACGGCATAATCAAATTTGCTCTGTTGAAAACCAGCAGCTATCAAGGACTCAGAAAAATTTGCATACCATTGTCTGGATGCCTGCTTAAGCCCATATAGGGATTTGCGGAGACAACATACTTTATCCTCCCCCTATCTCCGTAAACCCTATGGAATGTCCATATAAATCTCTTCATCTAGATCTCCATGAAGGAAGGCATTGTGAACATCCATCTGATGTAAGGGCCAGTCCTGATAAGCTGCTACAGAGAGGAAGGATCGGACTGTAACATCTTTAGCCACAGGAGAGAAGGTCTCATGATAATCAAATCCTTCTTTCTGTGTGAAACCCTTTGCTACCAACCTGGCTTTGTATCTTTCAATCGAACCATCAGCTCGATATTTGATCTTGTAAACCCATTTGCATCCAATTGGCTTACGATGTGGAGGTAAACTGATGAGTTCCCATGTCTGATTATCCACCAGTGCCTGCAATTCTGCTTTCATAGCATCCTGCCAACGCTGATCTTTGCTTGCCTCATCATAACTTGAAGGCTCGCGTTCTTTAGAAATGCAGGTAATGCAACATCTATGTTCTTCGGATAATCGATCGAAGGAAACATAAGAAGAAATTGGGAAAAGAATACCTGGATTTCTTACTCCACATATGTAATCTTTAGTCCAAGTTGGTGGACAGGTGGCTCGTCCGGAACGTCTGGGATGAACATCATCAGAAGATGGTTGGATTGCTGGAGGCTCCATAGGAAATGACTAAGTCACTGGAGGATCCACAGGAGGTGATTCTAAAAAAGTTCTTGTATCCAAGTGATGATCCGTGTCCGCTGCCAAAGGTGTTGGGGCTGTAGTAGATATAGGATCAGTATTTATATTATCTGAATATGGATACAGAACATATCCCAGATCATGAACAGATTCTTCGATATGATGATCAAGAGAATGTCCCGCTCTATCTTTGCTTGATTCCTGGGCAGCAAAAGGAAAAGAGTCTTCATGGAACTGAACATCTCTACTAACAAAAAAATCACCTGTAGATGGATCAAACATGCGGTACTCTTTCTATAGGGTAGGATACCCCATGAATACACACTGACAAGCTCGTGGACCCATTTTATCCTTAGGTCCTACTATAGAAGCATAGCACAGGCACCCAAAATCCTCGATGATGAAGATCCGGTTTCTTCCAAAAAGAAGTTCGAAGGGACTTTGACCGTTAAGAATCTTGGTCGGCATACGGTTGATCAAATATGCTGCAAGTCAAAATACAATCTCCCAAAAAATATCGGAATAGAAGCCTGGAACTTTAAAGACCGGGCAACTTCCAACAAGTGACGATGCTTCCTCTCCACTATTCCATTCTGTTGTGGTGTATAAGTACATGAACTTTCATGTAGAATCCCTTGGGATGATAATAAAGCCGTGCACTCATAATTAAAAAATTCTTTCCCATTGTCTGTTCGAATTTTTTGGACAGTTTTCCCGAATTGAGTCTTTGACAAGGAAATGAAGGTTCTTAAGTGTGACACGACTTGACTTTTGGATTGCATGAGAAAAATCCATGTGGCCCTTGAATGATCATCCACAATGGTAAGAAAGAATCGAGAACCATCATGATTTAGAGTATGGTATGGTCCCCAGACATCAATATGAAGTAAAGAAAAAACATCAGCTGCACGACTGTTGCTTATTGGAAAAGAAGTACGCGATTGCTTTGCGAGAGGGCAAATGTGACATTAAGAATAGGGAAATAAATAACTATGACCCATTCGAGAATGGAAAATGAAATTTTTATCATTGGTAGTAGAATTACACGATGATTGCTTATTACAAGGAAATTGATCTTGATGCTTGGCCGAACTTCTCCAGAAAAATAATCCTTTTGATAGATTACCCCATCCCATCAGTTTCCCAGTCGAAATGGCCTGAAATTGGCAACTTTCAGCATTGAAGGAAACTTGACACGAATTTTCCTTACAAGCTCTAAACACGGATATAAGGTTGAATTGGAACTCAGGAATATATAAGACGTTTGTGAGAACAATTTGAGAACTAAGATAGACTATCCCAGTTATAGTGACATGAGTAACGTTGCCATTTGGCAATTGTACTACAATAGGGCTATCTAGTTCTTCATTAATGGCAGTAAATAATTTCTTCTCACATGCAATATGATCAATGGCTCCAGAATCAACAATCCAAGTATTTCTTGATATATTGTTTATCAGACGTTGAGAAATACCTGTAAAACTGCTCCCCTTCTTTGGAACTTCTAATTTTTGTAGTGCCTGCATCAACTGCTCATATTCACCATGAGTGATAGGTTGATTCGCATCTACCTGTTTAGTGATCTGATATGCCGCTGCCAATATCTCCTTGCCCTTTCTTTCTCAGTGCGCCATGCAACTTCCAGCAATTTTCAACGTGTGATGGGGTCGTTTGCAAAATTCACAATACAATTTTCCCTTATTTTTTGAATTCGGCCCATAGGAATTAGGCCCATAGGACATCGGCCCATGAGAATTCTACCCATTCGAATTGGGCCGGGAAGAATTCGGTCCATAATTCCTCGCAAAATTCCCGCCGTTGGATGCTTTAATGACAGGGAATTCTCCACCGTCCAGATCTGAGGAGTTGCGCGCCTATCGTGAGCCGTCCGATCGAGACACGCGATCGTGGCCGTCCGAAGAAGCCCCTTTGAAAGGCTTCGGTTCCACCATGAACCCTAGAGCCGCATCTCCTCTCTTTTCTAGGGTTCGCAAACCCCTTTCGATTCTTGCGGCCAGGGCTAGGGTTTCTGCCCCTTTTCCTTCTATTGAGGCAAACCTTTGGCTTTCCTCTTGCACAGAAAGCTGGAATATACAGCCGATCGAAGGCGCAGGTTCCATGGCAAGTATCTGTGACCTGAAATAGAGGTAAGATTCGTTAAGGATGAGTAAAAAACGAGTCGCCTTTTCTCTGTCTTTTATCGCCTTGTATTGTTGGAAAGTGGCTTCGGGTCCATCAATTTTCTCTTCCGCTACCTCCAGCTCATTCCAGAGGGCTAAAAGTTTGTTGAAGCACGTCGTTACAGACGTGTTTCCTTGCTTCAATTTGGAAAGTGCTTGATGTAGTGAGAAAATCCTCGCCCGATCCAGTTTTCCATACATCTCACGTATATTGTCCCAAAAAGCTTTTGAATCCTCTGTGGGAGGCAATCCGGCAGCTATTTATGGGTTTATACAATTTCCTATCCATGTCCTGACCAACTGATTGCATTTTTTCCAATGTCGCCCTAATTTCTCATCAACTGGGACCGGAATGGTTCCGTCGATGAATCCCTCCTTATCTTTTGTTATGAGGGCTCGACGGAATTCACGCGCCCAATTTGAGTAATTCTCTGGTCCTATGAGAGGGTTGCTGATGAGCTTCAATTCTGGGCCGTCAACGTTGGAGACATACAGCGCGTCGTCAGGTTCTGGGTGACCCATGGCAGCCGCAAAAGGAAAAGGTATAAACCCTGTTGGAAACCCCGCATTGGTTGTATTCTGGCTCGGATTGGTTGTAATATGTCCCTGATTTGAATTCCCTGATCCACTCGTCTGCTCAAGGCCGATGGTTGAGCCTGCCCAGCATTGGTTGGTAGGCCTCCATCGGTCTACACGCTTTGGTAGCCCGGCTGTGATGCATTTGGATTTGATCCAGGAATCCATGGGTACGGCATCCATGGATAAGGATAGCCAGAGAAAGGTAACCCCGGGATTGGGCGAGCGGGTTGTATTGCCAAAGCGTGTGCTGTGCCTGAATTTGGCTTTGACTTGATTGTTGATCGGCTACTAGATTGATAATGGTTGGGTTCGGAGTTGGCGAAGTATGAGGCGCCGGATTATCTTCGGTAGGTGAGGTATGTGTTTGTGGATCTATCATGATGACTCAAAAATTCTGCAGTAACTCTCTGTTCTGCAGGTTGGCAAAGAACTAGGTCTCAAGAATTCTTGCCAGATGCTGTTTTGGTTTGCAAGTGAAGCAAAGACCAAGAACAAAAGATCGCAGGAGGCAATTCAGAGAAAAAAACGTGGAAGCTAAGTCAGAACCAGAAGGGCTCTGATACCATGTAAGAAGTCAAGAGAGAGGAATTTGAGAGAAAGAATTATGAAAATTTTCCTCTGTATTCACTGCTTTGATTCAATGTACATTGTTCTATTGTTATAGTACAAAGTGTGTACAAAACAAGTAACTAAATATATTACAATTTGTATCCGATTAGATACGATACATAATTGATCTTTGATGATACTCTGGAATCTTCTTGCGTATCTTCCAACACAAACAATTAACTTAATATGACAAAATTAACATCAAGACCGGAAAGAGCTCCCGAGTGAATTGCTGCTAAAGCTATGTTGATGAGCATTAAAATGCAAGTAGAATTACTTTGTAGAGTCTTTTGTATCTCTACCTGATTCATATGATGTTGCTTATCTAATGGAAGATTTGACATGTAGTTTAAGTGACGCTTCTTTCACGTGACTTGAAATCTAAGGAATATTTTGTTATTTTACTGATTTTTTTTAATTTTTTTTTTGTAACCGAGGACTCCACCATGGACCTCCCGTGCCCGAACGGCTCCTAAGGGTCGGGCCCCTATACCTCAGAAGAAACTAGTCCAGCAACCTACCGTCAGAGCCTCTTACTTAAATCGCTAGCAACTACGAGTTTCGAACGCTATAAGACAATTATTTTTCTAGCTAGCTTTAAGGGTTACATAAGGGGGGGGACTTTTATCCTTGAATATCTTAATGTCAGAAACCAATTTTCAAGAACAGAGACTTCAGAGACATTCCTTCGCAATAAACAGGCTAAGTGTCAAGAATTCTGAGTCGAGAATGGCACCGACGTCTGGCCTTTAGGCTAAGTGTCATGATCATACGGAGCTTGGTTTTTATAGTCCCGGAAGAATGTCACAAATTATACACCAAACCATGCCATATATTGCAGCTATGAAGAGCACTGTAATACGGATAATTGGAATTGTCATATGAACCAAGCATCAAGCATCAAACCTCCTCAAGCATGGAAGCAAACTCCGATGCCAAAGCTATACGGCCTTGATACTCAACTAAAAGCAGATAGCCCTGCTGGCTTCATATGCACGGTCCCTCATGGCAAGTATGGTGCTCTGCAACTCATCTGCCAAGGGAGAAAACAGATGATGTAATACTCGAACAAGAGGATGTGACCAATTTCAGCACAAGGAAACACACAAAATCTGAAGCTGACTTTGCTTTGAGAGAGGCAATGCAAAGCTCGTTAGTGGCAGAAAATAAATGGTTGGAAGCAGCTTCCATGCAGCTTTGTGCAAGTTTCCATTCTTGTTAAATACCTGAGCAAGAAAGATGGAAGATATTGTCCTTCACAATGCAATTATAGTTCAAAATGCAGGGCTATTACAGAAAAGCGACAGTCATGTAAATGTGAAAGAATGATAAGTAACATCCATTCTTGTCAAGTCGCTTAAGTTTGCTTGTTGCCATGCTCTGTAATCATTGCTTGTTGTCAATGGATGTTCTCCTCCTGGAACCCAGAAAATGGCATCTCTTGACGCTTCCAATTCCAGTATAGACATGCAAATTCTGATTATTTCAGATGCTTTCTCCCTTGCATCCCACCACAGTTGCCGTCTCCTAGTTAAATGCCCATGGAACTCAGGAGGAATTTTTTACATTAGCCTGGAACTATTTCCAGCAAGACCAGATGAAGTTCTTTCAACAGCTTGCGAGCCCTCAGTTGGCTGAGCTATTCTGTATGCAGCAGATTGCTTTACTTCCACTGTCTGTCTGTTGAGATTTAGAATAATTTATTGCAGGTTGTCTCCACTGAATAGCAATTTATGCAATGTGATCTGCCTATTATGTGAAGGTGTCGATAGAGAGTCATGCATCCATTCCATCTGAACAATCTCTAAGCACTCCTTCTTTACATTCTTTTGAACTCACTTACCTGCCTTTTCATTAGGGATGCTGCCGACCTTGCAGCAACGAGCAGTTTCATGTGCATTGCAGTATTCTTCAAGCATAAGCTGGAAACTTTTAACGGCCTGAAGGTCTATGTGCAACTGCTCAAAGACTAATTCCTTCCTTGAACCATTTAATTGCTTTGAATGGTAATTCATTTCTGTGACAATGCCATATATAGGCAGCTTACGATCTTTCAGATAATGACCAATATGTTTCCTCACAGTATTGACAAGCTGGTCAAAACCTAACTTTTGGTCCATAGGCAAAGCCACCTCATGTATGCATACATCAAGAAACGAATCCAGAGCACATTATTTCAAAAAAAAAAAAAAAACTTTTTTTTTCATCGGGAAATAACCAAACTTTCAGACCTTCTTGCCCAGAACTTATACAATCTGCTAAACTAGGAGCCCCGATGCCTGCATGCAAAGCAGAAGCACAAATTGAAGACACGACTTTGTCCAGTGATTCTAATTCAATGGAAGGGTTTGATTAATGTGGACAAGAGTGCTTTGCCTCTTAAAGCATGCCAATCTATTTACCCTTAGCATTCATTAAGGACTGAAAATAATGTTGGCACGAACTCAAGTTGGTCAAGTTATGCCCTACAAGATCTTCTGGAGGTGCTAATTCTTCAGCCTCTTCCCAAGAGAGATGATCCCTCCACTTTGTAAGTGCTAGTATGAACACCTAGAGGGGGTGAATAGGTGTGAAAACAATTTTCATAAAGAGTAATAGAAATATTTTGCTTTTGAAACTAAGTCTGAAGAACAATAGACTTTGAACGAGTTCAGGCTTTAACTATAAACAGAACTACGAACAAAGTAAATGAGTTTAGGGAAGAGAATAAGAACACAGAATTTATAGTGGTTCGGCTTAAATCAAGCTACGTCCACTCTCCCACACTAACAGCCTTCTGGCTAGATTCCACTATGTGATCAACAAGAGATTACAACTTTGAGTACAAACACTCAGTGGTAGATCACACTATCTCACTAAGCCACTCTTTTGGTATTTCTCTCACGATCACAAACATTTAAGCTCACCAAAGACAAGTGTATGATCGAAAGTTGCTCAAACTTTAGAATTATAAATTCTATGCTCCGTCTCTTACTTGCTCATCAGTCCTTGGTCTCCTTAAATACTCCTCCACTTCCAAACTAGCTGTTGGACAGTATTTAGAGGATCATCTTCCAATCTACCCATTGGACAGATCTGTATTTAGAAGATTTGATAGTCGTTGAGTGATAGAAGTAGAATCTCAAATTGATTCTAATCGCCCATACAAACAGAATCTTAGTTTCCATAAGTAAAGCTTCTTCGTATAAAAAGTTCTTGTCTTCAATATCTAATTGTCAATCAATTAGATTGAGTCAATCAAATCTATCTTGATGTAGAATCCAAACTAGATCACTAACCGTTATATGTTGGGGGCTTATGTTACATTCTGTCAAGTTGTCTCATTCTAAAATGCTTCGTTCTGAATCTGCTACATTCTGAACTTGTGTCTCGTTTTGGACCTTGTCACATTCTGGACTTGTGTCTCGTTCTATATGTAAAGTCTGAGAGTGTTTCATCTGAAGTAAAGTTTGAATGTCTTCCGTTTGAAGTAGAGTCTGAGTATCTTCCTTCTTCACTTGCGTTCAATCTGGAATTTATCAGAGTGAGCAAACTTTGACACAAAGTCTAGGAGTCTTCAGACTTTGACACAGAATTCTAGAAATCTTAGAATAGACTTTACTATCTGAACGTAAGTCTGAACATATTCTGCTTCTAAATAGATTTAGCCTTAAGGTCTGCACACAGTCTGTATAAGTTCAGTCTCAGCATAGAGTCTGTCTTCTGGTTCTTCCAAGTATAGACTTTGATAAAATCATTTACACATTCTATCATCTGCATAGTCTGTTACTCAACCATTAAACACATTAGTAATCTTTGATTTATTTTGTCATCTTTAAAACATCATAAGGGATTTCCCTAACACACTTAAGAGACGCTCCTTCAACAGCCAACTGCCGCTTCAGTGATGAGGGCTACCTTAACAAAGTAATTCCGTTCAAGTTCAATGATAGTTCCCTGCTCCTTTTCAACTTCCAATAGCTGCTCGAGTGCAGTGTCAATAGTGCCACGAAGTTGTGAGACAGATCCAAGTAAATCTGCCAACTCTGAATTGAATGTAAGAGCATTCTTGGTTACATCGGCTTAAACAACATAGACAATTGATCAACCAAGCTTTTACAGGAAACAACATTGCTTTTGAAAATGGATGCCCAGTTTTCTTCAGAAAAAAAGTCCCCAACTTTCCATGCTCGGGTCACTGCAAGGAACATCCCAGTCAGCATATTGCCGTAGATCATTCACAGATTCACTAATGATCTAGCATTCCTCTACTAGCTCTTCGAGTTAACCAAACAAAGATGAGGAATCATCCGAGACCTATTGCCATTCCCTTTCCCATTGACAACAGCCATTTCAACAATCCCGTTTTTCACTCATTATAAATAGAGACAATTAAGTTCTACAGAAAAAAAGGCCTTCTCTTTTTCCTGTGTTAATTGACTGTGACGCCTCGCCTTGTTTGTGTCCTCATATTTAGATTGAGCAGGATAAAACAGTGATTTTAAATCATCTTTCTTTTCTATGATGAAACATTGCATGTCTTTAATGAAACTAGAGAGAAGACAGTTTTAGCTTTAGATTCAGCCTCAGAGCCAACAGAGTTCACTATCTCAGAACACTCATCTTCAACTTTCCCTATCTCAAAGGCATGCTTACTGACTTTTAGAAACAGGTTGTCACGAGTATGTTTGACCGAATCACGAGAATCACTTAGTAGCTTAGATATCAATTAAGCAGCCTGACTTTGGGCATTGCAAATGACATCAGATGCAAAATTTGCGCACAGTGATATGGCATGCTGGCCATGAGGTAATTTAGAGGAAAAATTCTCTGCAAAGCTAGAGAGTAAATTTGAATTGCAGTGAGAGATGATGCCCCACCATGACCTGAGTCAGCTACGAGCTCAGAGAGTTCCCTTTCTAAAACAGTGCATTGTACTTATGTCAGGTCTGGAACAACAGTAAGTAGAACCCCAGCCCCCAGGACTGCTGATGAAAGGGACAAAGCTTATCCCAGAGTACTTAGATTTCTCCGGGCACTAATTTCTGGTATCAGATGGCCCCTAAGAGCATCAAAAGAAGCACCTACTTTTTCTCCGCACTACAAGTTGCTTCAGCAACAATTGACTTTGCAGATGTCTAAATTATTTTAGTTTCAAAATATAAGTATAGCACCACTCACCTTGATATACCCTTAACCAAACAAAAAGCTCACTCAAATCAATAAACTCGCAATCCAATCATATAAGTGAGAAATAACATCAAACCAATTAAAACATTATATCAACTATGATTCGGCTAAATTAAGCTTAAACGGTAACAAAATAAATTTCACATGTCAACAAATTACTCGCCTAAAGTGATTATTTAAAGCTATTTGCATTGCAAAGTTCGATAATCTTTAGAATTTTTCTCCAAGTAAACCTTTATTTCAAATCAACGCTTCTTAAACCCCATAGCTCTACAATGCCATTATTCATAATTTTCATAAAATTCTACGGCTTAAAAACTCCAAACCGGTCTTCACATTTCCATTTTCACACAATTTTGATTTCGAACTTTAATTTCAAAAAATACTTCGATTAGATGAATAAATGGCGTAAGTCGTTACTAGGTGTTGTGATACATACTTCATTTGACATGACAAAGCCTTCATGTCATGTACGCGCAAAACCCCTCTTCTCTTTTCACCTTCATTTCTTCTTCTCTTCTTTCTATATCCTTCTATCACTTTTTCTCCGTTCGTGCGTTCGCTGCTCTTCCTTTTTATAAGTTGAAGTCCACTTTTTCTCTTGCGAGTCCCACCACTAACTCAAATATTACATGATCATTTTCTGCAACAAGGGAGGAGCCTAAAGGAGAATGGGAGAGACAGCGGTCAATGATGATGAAGTTGGACTTCTTGCCAAAGTGGAGATTTGTTAATTACAACTCGAAATTAATTCAAATTGATTTGGAATTATGCACAAGCTCATAACTGGGGACACTCGGGGTGTTTGCGAGCGAGGACATGATGATAGAAGCGGGCGATTAGATATGAGAGGAAAGGCCCGCCTGGCACCTGGACCAACCTGGCCACCAGGCAAGCACCGAGGCCCGGCTACCAGATAAAGCAGGCAAGGCTCTCGGACCGCGCCCAATAAATATTATGTTTTCCAGCATAGTTGCCGGCAGGCCTATTTTGGCAGGCGCTCGGCCCGAAGCAGCTAGGATTCGGGCTTGTTAAAAAATCTTATTTTCAAAGGCTATTTAAGATCAGAAATTTATGAAATGCTTAGAGAGCTTTTGAGAGCCGCTTGCCCAGATAGTTGAAAGCACGAGAAAACTTCATTTTTTTGATCGATTCTCGTGGGTAAGGTGTTACCTAAGATTGGTTGGAAACACTGGAATGTAATCTTCATTTTACCGATTATAGTTGAACAACCTCGTGAATCTCTTTCTAGAGAGTTGATACATTACCTAATCATGTAAATCGACAACGTTTATGTTTTATTTCTATAACTTATTTCTTGCTTGAATTGTTTCGTTGATTCACCTTCTGCATTAGTTGTAAGATGTATAATGAAAAAAGAATGAACTTTGTCATGAACTGATACAAGAGTGACAAAAAGGAAAGAAAAAGTTGGTTTTGGATACAGCAAGAAAACGTACGGTGGGCTTAAGAAAAAACGGGGTGAGGAAAAAAAAAAGAAAACTGCTCTTGAAGGAATCAATCCCGAGATAATTTGGTGACGGAGAGTTCGACACCGTGTTTAGGTTCAATAACCAACCTAAGAGCAGGGGAGTGGACGTAGTCGGGAGAGAGGGTGAAGGAGAAGTTGGAGAGAAGCTGCGCAATGAGAATCTTGAGCTCCACCATAGCCAGGTTATGCTCGAGGTATACGATTTTCCAACGTTCATTTCACGGAAAATGAATTCCTTGGGAGAAATATTTTTCATAAAAAGAAAAAAGTCTTCTAAATTAAGGAAAAATGTTTTCTACTTTTGAAAAGTGAAAAACATTTTCTACACTTGATCTCTTTTATCTCACACCTCTACAAATCCTCACTTCCTCCTCCCCTTTCTTCTTCTTCTTCTTTTCTTTTTTTTTTTTTATTTGAATTATTTCTTAATTTTTCTTTTTTTTTTAATTCGAATTATTTTTAATTTCCTTTTTCTTTTCTATTTCTTTTCTTTTTCTTTTCTTTGTTTCCCATCTTCTTCTTTCTTGGCTAGTCGTCGGCCATCGCCGAGGCAAACCTCAAGCTTGTCGATCTCAAGCTCACACTCGTCGATCCGCGAGCCTCAAGCTTAATGCTCACGCTCACCAATCGGTGAGCGACAAGCTGGTGCTCGTCGGCGAGCTCGAGGCTCGCTAGTGGCCGGTCGCAGCCATCGCCATGGCCGGCAACCGGCCAAGAAAGAAGGAGATGGAAAACAAAGAAAAATAAAATAAAAATAAAAATGAAAAAAAAAATAATGGATTTTAAAAATTAAAAATAATTAATATCAATTTTTAAAAAATATTTTAAATCCATTTTAAAAATAAAATAAATGAAAAAGAGTATGTGAAGGAAAATATTTTCCTTCTTTGAACAACGAAAAATATTTTCCACTTCATTTTCAAGTTTCATCCAAACATCGGAAAATAATTACATCTTCTTGGAAAATGACTTCCTAAAAAATATTTTCCGTAAACGACACATTTTCCGCGAAACGAACGTAACCTAAATGTATAATCGAAATTTTTGGGATGAAGAGAAAAATTGAAAATTTTGGGTCTTCTAGAAAATAATCTTAATTGCAATGCTATAAATACTTAAAGGCTGGGAAGGGCCGAAGGTAATTAGAATGATTTAATTTTAGGGAATCTACTTTTGGAATTGATTTGATATAATTTGGAAAGGTGGGGATTTGTGTGACATCTTGGATTTTCAATCTTGATTTCAATTGAATAAATCGGGTCTTTCATCGACGCGCTTATAGTGCTATTCTCAGAACCGATCACTCATGAGATAACTAGACTATTTGGGGAAGTCATTAAGAGATTTTAATGGAATGTACTTGAGAATTCGACTAGAAATCAACTGCTCAACCATGCTAGTCTACAAGGGTCATTACAGCATTGTCAAAATCGATCAGAGATCAGGGATAGGTCGATTCGACTAAGATGCGTGATCAAAGTGTGGGTGATTCCACTTAATTACAAATTCTAGTCAATCGATACTAGACTGATTTTATGTCGTTTTGGGTACCCTATGCCCGTAATTGAAACCTTGAGATTTTCACAACCACTAAGAGTTGCCGATGTGTCGAAGAGGTACACTGCGACTCGAAGAAAATCGACCACAGGTCATTTACACTAAAAAGTTCTGAAAGCTACCGGTAGCCTAGGTCACACTAAAAACGCACCGAATGAAAATTAACCGTGAAATTGAGTCCAATTTCAAAAATTGAGGATTCTGTCATATCACAATAAATTCTAGGAGTATCAACTCAGTCTCAGAAGATTTTTCTGAAACCCGAGACTTTTTGAGGAAAAGTCGGCATAGGACCGTTTTTGTTCAAAAAATACCGAGGATTGTTTTTTATCGTAAGTTTGGGATGCAAGATAGATCCATTGGTGAGAAAAATTATCAATTTTATAATTGAAGTACTAATTAAATTTATTGAGGCCAAATAGGATTGAATTGAATGAGATTAAGTGTCCAATTTGAGGCCAAAGCTTCCAAATTCGTAGCTCCCCATGGCCTAACCAAAATGGACCAATTCAAGAGTCATTGGGAGTGCATGGGTGGCCTAAGGACAGCCAAGGATCAGTGCTTGGCCATGGTGGGTCAAAGGGGACAATTGAATGGAAAATCAAGGCTTGTGGTCCCCTCCTTATCCAAGCTTGTCCCCCATCCTCTCCCTCCATCCCTAGCCGGTCGACCAAGCTACTTCTCCACCTCCATTGCCGCCGCTTGAAGGCCAGAAGACCAGCAGAAGAAGCCGCAACCTGTCGCACGCCGGAGCACCACCACCAGCCGTCATTTGTTGCCCCCGCCCCCGTCCGTGTGCCACGCAAGCCACCGCCCAGCCATTCACATCCCAGCCTCTGCCATGCCCCCAGGGTTATCCCGTGCAGCTCAAGCCGCTGCCGAAGTCCCCTCCACCTCCGATTTGCCCTTGTTTGGACCCGAGACCATCCCAGTTATCTCCCCCGAGCCTTACCGCCCTAACCAACCTCGTTTCCCCCTATTTTGCAGCTCAAAACAAAAGGTTTGCTAGTGGGTTTCCAGCAAGCTTCCAAGCCCGTTTTGAGGTGATTCCAAGTCTCGAAACCTAGGCCCGCTTTGGAGAAAAGTGACCCCAGCGACGTTCCCATCGGTTTAATCCGACCCGTTCGTTAAACAAGTGAGTTTAACTCGCTAATCCCTACTTAGTATACTAATGATGCTTAGGGTTGATTAGATTTAATTAAGTGCAATTAGATGGATAGATTATATTAGAATAATTAAATTAGGGATTTACCTATGCATGTTAGGCAAATGGTCAGTGTAATTAGCGAGTAAATAGGCTCAAGTAATTATTGAATGAGTCTCGGAATTTTTCTGGGTCCGTCTCAACTTCCAATTAGGCATTACGGGCCTAAATTGGATTTATTGTATTTATTTAATATTTTCCGTAATTATTTAATTAATTATTTATTTTCTGGAAATTAGATCGAGATGGTCGACGACTGGAATTTTATGCTGATTATCGTGGTGCATTTTGTTTAATTTATTGAGTGCTAGATTGTGCTGAATTAATTTATTTGTGATTTTAGGATTTATTTCCTAAATTAATTAATTCTAGTAATTAATTGAAAAATAATCGGATGTCGGTTGACAGCGCCAAAAATATTTTGGTGAACTACAGAAAATGGTGGGATTTATGGAAAAGAAATTATAGTATTTTGGCTAAGGTCGGCCGTGTACCCATACGTGTATTTTATCGGGTATGATAAAATTGAAGAATTTAGTTGAATGATTAGGTGTGGT
Organism: Eucalyptus marginata; assembly: GCA_014182565.1. Taxonomy (NCBI): domain Eukaryota; kingdom Viridiplantae; phylum Streptophyta; class Magnoliopsida; order Myrtales; family Myrtaceae; genus Eucalyptus; species Eucalyptus marginata. The sequence continues at coordinate 37,540,081 of CM024593.1, read as the reverse complement.
ATACTATATCGACTCACAGGTGATATGTTAGCTTAGATTGCAAGCAGTACACCGGTATACTATATCATCCTACGGGCTCTGATATGTCAGCTTAGATTGCGAGGAGTATACCTTATCAACTTAGGGAGAGCACTAACAGTGTACTATATCGACCCACAGGCGATATATTAGCTTAGATTGCGAGCATTACACCAGTATACTATATCATCCTACGAGCTCTGATATGTCAGCTTAGATTGCAAGCAGTATACTTTATCAACTTAGAGGGAGCATTATGAGTGTACTATATCATCCTAAGGGCTCTGATATGTCAGCTTAGATTGCGAGCAATACATTATTTATCAGCTTATCGCGAGCTATAGTATCTATCTTCAACTTAGAGTGAACGGGTCCTAATTTGATAGGACATTATAGATAGTATTGAATATGCCGACCGGAGGGAGATCGTGGTGACATATAATCGACTAGGTCGATTGATCAATGACTTGATATGATCTGGTGAATTGATTGATAGGGTGCCTATTCGAATTGTGTTAATTTGCAAAGTGAAACTAAGGCCAAGGTAAGTCCTCTAACTCGTGTTGTGCATAGGCAGCCCTTATGGCATATTTGTTTCCTAATCAAGTCTTAAGGAGCAGAACTTGCTGAGCCATAGTCTTACCCCGATGTGGGACAACATTTCAGGCCCGTAGATAGAGACACCTCCACCTCCTCGTTCTCCTATGTATTATGGTATCCCTAAAGAGATCACCAAGGTAGGATACCACTTCTCGATTTACCACCACTCAGAAGGGCTAGAGTATGTGTTGATAAAGTCCAAGGTCTGGGTGGATGTGAATAGAATCGACCCGGTACCCCACGAGTATCGGTCATGGTATCGTCACTACCATGATGGATGAAGAGAAGGTCCCATCCCGGAAGGTGATGTGCCTTTATACGTTCTGGAGACAGCATTCGGGCTGGAGACGGCAGACCCTAAGGGTGGGTCGGTAGTGGATGCCAAGGATCCCAAGCTCAAGGGCGATCCTAAGTTACCAGTATACTCAGCTGATGGCACTAATTGGAGCGAAGAGGAGGGGAAATCGTCGAACAGGATGAGCCATGGGAAGAAGAGCCAGAGGAGGAGCCTGAGGAGGAGGAACCGAAGGAGGATCAGGAGTTGGAAGCCCCTGATGAGGAGTCTGAAGAAGAAGAAGAAGAACCTGAAGAGGAGCTGGAGGATGACCTCGAGGAGAATCCAGAGTATGACCCCGACGAAGACTGAGACCTCCGTCTTGTTGTTCAAACTCTGAGTTTGATCTGATGTATGATAGATCTGACTTTGTTAATAGTATTGTAAAATATACTATGAGGTTTGCCCTGTATAAAAGTGTGGTTGTAGTTTTTCAATTGTGAAAAATATGATCCTACTTTTCCATGCAATTGTTTTATTGTCCGAGGATTTTCTATATGCTTCCGCATGCGTATTAAAATGAATGAGTCGGCGATGCGTCCTGGGACGTCGCTATTATATCGACTAGGTAAGAGATGGGTGCGTGCCCGAGGATTGGGGCGTGACAATTTGACAGCCTAGAAAGGTAGGGATAAAATTGAAAGAGGAAAAAAGGTGAGCACTAATTCACCGAAATGAGGATTATTTATATCATTGAAATCCGATGGACTTCACAATCCCCTTTGAAAATATGGACCATCATGCAATTTAATAAGTTCTTATGTTCCATGTAAGAAAGACTGCTACATTACAATTTCTAAATCAGCAATGTTTTCGGATTTTAGATAGTCATCGGATAACGAAAGTTGTTCTTGGGATATTAAGAAAAGGACAAATTCCAATAAAAGGCACAGCCTTATATACTTAGAATAAATTCAATGCAACCTTTCAAACAATTAATAAAAAGCACAAGGTTTTACACCTAGGACAATTAAACACTATCTTTCAAACATGTAAAGAAAATACATAATCTTCAACATTCAGGATACTCTTAAGACAATCTTCCTAACTTTTTAAAAGAAAGTAGAACGTAATACCATGGAAAAAATAGTAATAAATCGTTGTTAAAATTCCTAAGTGGCAGCCAAGAGGCAATTTGCGACGTGCAAGGTTGCCAGGTCATTGCATGGGCGTACATGAAATTATTAAAGCCTTTAATCAAAAATAAATTCAATGACGATTGACCAATCTAGATTTAAACTTTAAGTGAAAAAAGTAACTCTTTCATTCACATTGCCAATTGTTGGTACCAAAATGTCAGCACTGTCGCTCGAGATCGTGAAAGAGGGGAGTGGCAATGAGTTTCAAAGAAAGAGCATTACCATTGTTCTTTTTTTTTCTTTTTCACTTAGAATTAAGAGTGTGTTTGGAAATATTTCTATTATGGGAACAGTTTTTATCTAGAAATAGCATTATCTTTAAAAGAAAACAGCATTCAAAAATCCATGTAGTAAAGCCCTAACAGCTTATTTAATTTTGAATCCAATTTTCAGCAAAAGATTTTCATAATTTTTTATGCTAAATTAATTCTAAACTAGAATTAACACTTAAATTTAGTAAAACTAATCAAAATCTAATTTCTAAATTTTCTCTAAATTTATGAATCTATGAATTTTATTTTTTTTATTTATTTATTATTTTTTATTCCGAAAATTGGGACTAGGATCAACTCGAGAGACTTGACTTTGTGTCGATTGTGTAAAGACGAGCATAAGGTTACGTTAAGCTTTTTTTTAAATGACATCATTTCTCTTTTTGTTTCCAAAAACAAAGAAGTATTTCTATTTCAAATCTATTAACTAGGTACCGGTTTATTCTTGAAAATAGAAAAAATTAGTTAATGTTATGAAACTGATTTCTATTCTTTTTTCTATTTCGGGAAACAAGAAATTGAAAAATAGAGGGATAGAAACACTCACAAAGATGGCCTAAATGGCTTTTATTGTTTTACTTTTGATTTGAATCATTTTGCAAAACAAACATTCACTTTTGTTTAGACCAAAATACTGGAAACTCTTACATGATATTTTCATAATTCCTTAAGTAAATGCAACGGATAGTTCTTGTACAATTGCACAAGAATCTAAATTGTCCTATTACTTTTTTTTAAAGCAATTTTGTATTTTGTATAATGTCAATGTTAGTCTTGATTATACCTTTTTTTTTTATATCACTTTTTTTTTTCCAAACATGGACCATGAGATTGCTAACATGAATAATAAAGTGCGCGTGCCATGTCATGACACACTTATTATTTTCATGTGGGGACATATGCCAAATCAATGACATAAAAAAATTCATGCACATATGAACTCTCCCCATCGTTCATCGCCCACCCCACCACTTGCCACTGCCCTAGTCCCCTTTGACCACCCCACTAACATCAATCGTCCCTCGCCATAGTGCCCCTCGAATTTGGCAATCATGGCCACCATGAGCTCAAGTAGCAAGCCAATTTATGCTAGGTGTATCAAGTGGAGAGAGATATACATAGATAGCATATATTTAATTTTCATTAAAAAAGTAGCTCATTTTAGTAATTTTCTCAATAGACCCAAGTCAAGGAGAGCATAAAGAAATGCCTCAAGAACAACAGGTGGCACTTTTAAAAAAGTAGATGACAGTTTTCAGCTAAGTGAAAGTAGCTGGGCGAAAATAGCTTTCAAATAAAAATACATGGTTCGGTAGGTAGTAATGTTAATATCCCTAAATTTTTTAAATGCAAATAATATTATTTTCAATTTCTAAATTTCGGCGGGAAAGCCGCAGGAAGAAGTCAGGACAGGACCGTTAGCAACCCAGGACACGCGGTCGAAGATGATTCTCACGGCGAGCGTGTCAAGCAACGGTCGGAATTTTGGAAAGCCCACCGACTTTCCTAAATTGAACAGTCAGCAGATCACAGCCGTCCAATCACGACCCTCGCTTCGGATTTATTTTTACATCAACGGTCGACCCGAAGTCGGCGTATCCTTTCCTTTCCCCATGAAAAAGGGTCCTTTTTCCCCTCTCGTGCTCATTTGTATCCGTTGCTCTCGTCCCGCGTTTCTGGTTCTCCTCTCTCCCCCATGGCTTCTTCTGCGATATTGTTTTCAGAGAGAAGTAGCGATTCCGGATAGGCGTTCTTCATCGGCCCTTCCTTCTCCTCTTTTGTTTTCCGCTTCTAGATTGATTGATTGATTTTGTCGATGGTGTACTCATTTTGCTTTCTTGTCTGATTTTGTGAAGCATCATCCGGTTGCGGAGATCCTTGAGGGTTTCGCTTGGCCTACGATGCCTATTGGTTATCGGAAATCTTTGGTTTATGCCTCGTCCTTTGATTGCTTTGTGATTCATTGGCAGATCGATTGAACTTTGCGTTGTTGTTTTGACCACAGCTTATTCTGGATTCTTGACGTCTGAGGATATCGTTATGGCAAGTTGACAGAAAGAGAAATAGAAATTGGAAGGAATTGTTCTCTTCCCTTCGTAGATCAGAGTCTGGTGGTGGCAATACTTAAGCGGCCAAGTTCGATATGGAGTGTCTGGGATCAGTGATTTTCTTTCATGCTGCATAAGCATCAATTTCTAATCTGTCTTCCACTTCTGTTATCTTCTAGTCGAGGTTAGGTGGAACGATCAGATGTTCTCTTTCCTTCGCAGGTCATAGTTCGGTCGAGGCATTGCTTTACCTCGTCAATTTCGAGATGGAGTTTCCGTGATCAGTGATGGCTCTTTCTTGCTGTGTAAGAATTGATTGATAGGACAAGCTCTTCTGTCAGGGTTCTTTCTTGTCTGGAAAGGTCCACACAATTTCTAGATCGCTTCTCTTCATTCTTATCTGTGTGCAACAATCTCTAATCGGATCTCTAGTAAATCATGGAGATATCGTATGTACGATTCATGCGTCATGCTCTTCTTCCCTATCGTGGAAATGGCTCCTGGGATTACCTAGTTTGCTTCACCTTCCCTTTCACACGACTTCTGTGTTTTCTTTTGGTACAGAACAAGAGTCAATTTCGTGTTCTTTCCGTGCGAGAGGTTGTTTGAGTTGGCTGGATTTAATCAATGGCCATATGAATGTCTAAAAAATTGTAGGGTTTCTTTGGTTATTGGGACCGTGAAGGCTTATTGCTAACAGAATCAGTTTTACTTCAGGGCATACTGGTAGTATCTTATTTTGAAGTGACATACTTCAGATATCTATCACGATTTGCATTCTTAATCTTTCTTGTTTTGTTTCTGTTTCTTAACAGATGATGGTAGCTGATACCAGTCGTTCTTTTGCCAGATTAGAGCCTACTTTCTCTTTGGGATTGGATTGGAAACTTTTGATTTGTATGTCATACCTTTTTCTTTGATGGAACTATCCTGCATGTTATTTATCAGGGACTTTTTCCTGTGTTAATATTTGATGAGATTGATGCTGTCTGGATGGTAATTTCCTATGCTGAGATGTTATTTTCGTGCGACCTATTGCCTCTTTTTTCTCTATGTAATGTTTCACTTGTATAGCGATGTTGTTGGATGGTTTATCAATAGATTGATATTTCCATTTTAATTGTTTGTCAAGATGAGTATGCATTTCGGTGGATTGGCAGTTGCATCTGATTTTGTGATGGTAACTCTCCCCATCGTTCCTTTTTGTTTTCCGTTTCTCGATTGATTGATTTTCTTGGTCTGATTTTGTGATGCGTCGTCTGGTTGCAGAGATCCATCCCTCTTGCGCGGAGATCCTTTGATTCTCATTGTTTGGTGAATTGGCAGTGTGGCTTCTTTCTTTCCTCTTGGATCGTGATCTCTTGATGTTGGAGGATGTTGTTATGTGAAGTGTTTGGTTTAACTCCTTTGACCCCTGATACAGTGACCGATCGATCTTTCTGTTATTTGGTGACTTCGCTGTGGTTTCTTTCCCCTTGTGAACCGTTTGCCTGAGGATGTCAAGGACGATGAATACTGTTAATACTATGTCTTGGATGTTTGGGCTTTTGGGAGGAGTGGTGATCCTTTTGCTGTCTTCTTATTTTTTTCTTGATTTAGACAATGAATTAGTAGTCTTTGATCACGTCTTAGACTTGGCAATAGACTGAAATTTACTGGGTTTGATGGGAAATTTGTTTTCAGTTTTTTATCTTTGGGAGTTCTCTCACAGGTGATGATTGTCAAGTCTGGCAAGACTTGACAAGGGGTGCTCTCGAGGCAGTTATTGGTTTGAATGAAATTTGTTCTCTAGTCCCATAATTTTCCGATTGATGCAAATACTGATTCTCATTCCTTTGGAGGTTGGAGTTGGGCCGATGTGTGATCTGTGATGGTTCTTTCTTTGCAAGGTGTACATGCCACAACAGATCCATATCCAATCCTTATCTGCTTCCCGGTGTCCCCTTCCTAGAAATAGCCCTCCATTGTGTCCTCATCCTTCAGTCTCATCTTGTGTCTATGATTGTGCATGCGTTCCTTTCTCAGTTGACAGCCTCTGCGAAGTACTCTTCAGAGGAGACATCATTCCCAAAATTCACTATTGATCCTTGTTCTTTTCTTTTTGTTTCTTGATCCTTTATTGGTACAATGACCAATTGATCTTTCTGTTATTTGGTGAATTCACGGTGGTTTTTTTCCCCTCGGAGTGAAACTGTTTGTCTGAGGATGTCAAGGATGATGAATACTATGAATACTATGTCTTCGATGTTTGGGCTTTTTGGAGGACTAGTGATCCTTTTGCTGTCTTCTTCTCTTTTTTTTTTTCTTTGGTTGAGAGGATGAATTATTAGTCTTTGATCACGTCTGGGACCCGCTGATGGAATGAAATTTACTGGGTTTGATGGGAAATTTGTTCTTCAATTTTTTATCTTTGGGAGTTCTCTCACAGGTTGGAGTCTTGCTAGACTTGACATGGGGTGCTCTGCCGTAGGCTGATGATTGTCTGAAATTGGATAAGCTCTATTGTCTCTTGAGGCAATTATTGGTTTGAATGAAATTTGTTCTTCAGTCCATAATTTTCCGATTGATGCGAAAACCGATTCTCATTCATTTGGAGGCCGGAGTTTGGCCGATGTGTAATCTGTGATGGTTCTTTCTTTGCAAGGTGTACGTGCCACAACAGATCACTATCCAATCCAGATCCGCTTCCCGGCCTTCCTAGAAATAGCCCTCCCTTGTGTCCTTATCCTTTAGTCTCATCTTGTGTCTATGATTGTGTGTGCGTTCCTTTCTCAGTTGACAGCCACTGCGAAGTGCTCTTCAGAGGAGACATCATTCCCAATATGCACTATTTGATCCTTGTTCATTTCTTTATGTTTGACCCTTTCTTGATACAATGACCGATTGATCTTTTCGTTATTTGGTGATTTCACAGTGGTTTCTTCCCCTTTGGAGCGAAACTGTTTGTCAGTTTAGTTCCAAACAATTTGGTGATTGATTCATCATTGATTGATGAATGATGATTTCTTCCCCATTTAATTGTATTATGAGCTGATTCTGGTATTCACTGTTCCGTGAATTTGCAGTGGCTTCTTTCTTCTTGGAGCGATCATGTTTGTCTGAGGACAATGAACACAATGCAACTGGTCAGTTGGTTACATAGAATAAGACCTTTGGGCTTTATGGAGGACCAATGAGCTAACTTTGCGCTGTTTGGTTGAGCTGATGATCTGGAAGTCTTTGTATTTAGGACTAGAAGTCTTTGACTTTAGGACGAGCGATGGAGTGGAATTTTAAAAACCTTCTACTTTTACAGGTTGAAAGTTTTACTGGATTTGACAACTGGTGATCTGTTGCATTCCCTAAAGGGGCTGAGTTGATAAGGGGTGCATGATAATTGATAATTTCTGTTCTAGAAACAATTTTTCTATTCTAGACTTGTTTCTGGAATAGAAATCCATTTGATAAACCTATTCCGTTTTTCTATTTCTGGAATAGAAATTTATAATAGAAATCAAAAGTTGAAATTTTCTACTTCTGATTTTTGGAACGTAAATGAGAAATCAAAATTTTCTCATCGTCGTCAACCGGTCCTTCATCCATTGCCGCCGACCACCGTCCGTTAGTCGCCGACCGCCCGCCGCCCCCACCGCCACCCGGCCGCCAAATAAATTATTTTTATAAATATCATTTTAAAATGAAATTTATTCGAATAAATAAAATGATATTTATTTTTATTTTTACGAATAAATATTTATTTTATGAATAAATTAAAAAATCCTTAAAAATAAATAAATATCATTTTAAAAATAAAAATTATTATAAAAATATCATTTATTCATTTTTATTTTTAATTTTTAATTTTTATTATAAATATTATTTTTATTTTTAATAAATAAATTTAATCGAAATAAATTTATTTATTAAAAATAAATTTAATAAAATATCATTTTATTCATTTAAAAATAAAAATAAATTTATTAAAATAAATTATTTTTATTTATCATTTTATTTTTAGTTTATTAAAAATAAATTTATTAAATTTATTAAAAATAATTTATTTATGATAAATAAAAATAAATTATTTTTATTTGTCTTGAGCATTTTGCCAAATAAATTTATTTTTATTTTTAATTTTTATTCATTTTAAAATAAATTTATTCGTAAAATAAAATAAAATAGAATAAATAAAATAAATTTATTTTTAAGGATATTTTTATTTTAAAATAAAATGATATTCTTATTTTATTATTTTTATTTTTTTCTTTATTTTTTTGTTAATAAATCATTTTTATTTTTATTTTTTATATTAAAGGTCGCCTGGCCGTCACCGCCCGAAAGGAAGAAATTTTGTATCGTTATCAAACGAATTTCTATTTTTAGAGTAAAAATTTTGTGTCATTATCAAACTTATTTTTGCTTAAACTCTTCTAAAAATAAAAATAGAAAAATCTATTTTGTTTAAAACTATTTCTGGAATGTAAATTTTGTCACGCACCCCCTTAGAAACTCTTCTAGAAATAGAAATAGAAAAATCTATTTCTGTTCCATAACCTATTTCTGGAACAGAAAAATCTAGTCATCGACCATCGTATGTAACAGTTTCAGAAAAAAAAAAAAATATTGATCGTGAGGACTACATTGAATTTCATGCAAAGATTTATGACTAAACTGGTAAAATTAAAAGTGTTGTGTTGAATTGACATCTATATAATAGGTTTATGAGTAACTGGACAGTTTTTCCAATATTTTACTAATGGAGACAAATTCACACTAGCACATCAAGAGTCCTCAAGACACATCGTGAACCAAACGCATAAGATCGAGCTAAGGATCCTGCTAGCTTATTGTTAGGGATTCCATTTTGGCATACCATACATAGGCATGCATCACATCTCAACCGGTGGTAGCATGAAGATCAATTACTTTCGACACCACACCATAAGGCATTTGGTCTAGCCATTTAGATGGGCTTGCGAAAATAAATTTCATATTCAACGTTTCGAATGATATGGCCCAAACATACTTTAAACAACCAATCATGCCCAAATCAAGAACCAAATCCACCTAGGCTTCTCGGCCTAATCAAGTTCAAAAGCTATATTGGCTTTTCTTCAAGATTTTGGGAAAGTATATCAGGCGCAAAGCAACCAAAATGCCTGTAAAGAAATGATTAACGGCTCATTTGACAAGAAAGCAGCTCATCTGCGAGAATGTAACCCACACAGTACATGCAAAAGTAGCCAGCCTAGCATGCTAAGTTGGCTAGTTTTGTATCCAGCTGACAGTAACCTCTCTGTCTCAATATCGAGGTCCTAGATTTCGAGTGGCATCCGCTCCCCTCCTATCCTATGTACCTGGAGGAAAATGGATTAAAAACTAGCAATTCTTGATATGTTACGTCGTAAATGAGAGTACTGCCATCGTAGAGTTCTGAAAAGGGCAGAGGTGACAGCTTTAGCTAGAAATATAGAGAGGCTATTTCCATGATTACCCCCAACACAACCTCCCCTATGTGGCTCGAACAGAACTTTAGTTGGTGAGACGGAGGATGAGCTGTTTCTTGGATCCTCCTGCGGGTGGTGGGTGTCCCTTAATTAATTGACTCAAAACCTTCGCACAACGACTAACCATTCCCTTGAGTTTCATCCCTTCGGCACCGCCCTGTCTCTGCTTCGCTCTGACCCTGACCACTTGGAGTTGCGTTACTGCTTCTTCGGTGAAGTGGTGGCCAAGTGAACTCCGCCGTCTCTCCTCACCCAATTCGAGCGGTGGTTTTCCCTCGCTATTAATGAGTTGCTTCAAGCTTTGACGGTCAGTAGCCAATTCTTCGACGGTGATCCCTTTCTCTTGATCAAGAAAAGCTTCCGAGCCTTGACTTCGGGCAAAGCCTGTAACTGAAACATCGCTGATGGTCTCTTCGAGTTTCAATGGCTTTCTGGTTCTCTTCGACATGGCCAGATCGTAAGAACGTCCACCCAGATTGATTTCGCTCCCCATTTGCGAAGCCACCGAAACTTTGTTCTTTGTCTGTTGTTGCTCTATGAAGGAAGGAAGGAAGGGGTGGGTAATATGATAGTTTCCTAAGAGACTGCAGTCTTTGCTTGGCGAAGAATCAAAAAGATGTTTGATTGACTCGTAAGAGGTGGGCGGTCCTTTTTGCGGATTCTCCATCCCTCTCAGTAGTGAAATTCTTCCCTTCACTCCATCTAACACGAACCGACCTCAATGGCGTGGGTGCACGTGTGATTTTCACCTATCCGTAATACTTCTTGAAGAAAAAAAGGACAGGATTTATGCGATCCACTCACTTTGTTCCTCGTCCGAAAAAATTTGAACAGGAGGAACCAACAAATTCCTTTTTTTTTTACTAAAAATGTGGAATTTGGACATACGTATTATAGTTATCTTTTCTCCGATTTTGAAAGAAACTTTTGCTACTAATTGAAATACCTTTTCTTTGACTAAAAATGTGGAAGGCCACATGCTTAAGATAAAAGAATACAAGTAAAGTTCATATCAAATGCGACTAATAACTTTCTATGGAAAAGTAAAGTGCGATGTCTGTTTCACTTCATATGCTTAGAGGTACACAAACGTCTTCGAAGAAAAGCGAATGGACGCAAATTGAGTGTTGCATGAACGAACAATTTATACATTTTATAACTTATATAACATCTTTACTTAAATAATATACATTAATCAATTTTAGCGGGTTCAATCGGATTGGCTTGTAATTGCATCGAGTGAGATTGTACAATTGCAATACAAATACTTTCAAAATGGGCCAAACTTCATTAGTTACATGCTAAGTCAATTATGTATTCTTGTCCGACCAAAAAAAAATTATTTATTCTTTCGCTTCGATTCACGATATATATATTCTATAAGCTACATTTAGAGCGGCACTAAATCCAACCAATAAATGACTAAGTCCACCCATTTTTTACCAAAAAGACCGATTAATTGAAATTAAAAATTGTGGTCGTTTTCTATTTCCATGTAGAATCTAGTTGCCATAATTTAAATTTTCACATGTTTTATTTTCATTTATTGTGGGCAATATGTTTTCTTTTTCAATGTTAGATTTTACTTCTGTAAATATTAGTTTTATCGGCAAGAAAAATTTTCAAGAAACTTAATTCTATTCTATGTTGGCAAGCAAATTTATGGATCAATTGTCTAGTACAAGGTAGAAAATTTTTGACATAGATGATTTCTTAACACGATCACTTGCTTATAAACTTACAATTTTATTGTGCATATCACCATCAAAACTTTTCTTATCAGTTGTCATTTATATAGGTACATATAATTTGGGATCACAGGATGAAACCAAAAAAAGAACCTCTTTCAAAATAATTCAAAATATAATCACATTTATATTTTCCAACAAGAAACTTTAAAAGATAAAATTTAATTAAACCAATTGGACAAAAATAAGAATTTTTTTGATTAAAAATAATTTTGGATTAACAAAAAGTAATATCATCCATGAAGTGTTTAAGAAAAAAAAATCAAAATGTCTCATTGTACATAACTTTTTCACGTCAATGTTTTTAGTGTAATTTTAAATACTCATACATCGTCTTTACATGCTTTTTGTAAAGATATCTCATTAATAGTAAGAAAAAAAGATAAATTATTTGATGTAGTAAATTAAGAGACTTGATATATATTTTCTTGGAAATTTCTCTTTTCGACAAAACTTATTTCTACAAAAGTAAAATCTAAAAATAGAAGAGGGAACATAATGCCCTTTAATATACGTGGAATGCCCATATTAAACAAATATAAAACATGTGAAATACTTAATTGTGGAGATCGAATCATAAATAGAAATAGAAATAAATAATTAAATTAGGTAAGGTCAAAACTTCAAATTGCAATTAAATGATAGAAAGCAATTTTATCTTTTTAGTAAAAATAAAGTTGTATTTAGTCATATACGGGTGAAATTGGCACGGTTCTAAATTTAAGTGCATAAACATTCGAGGTATGTTTGTTCGCATTTGCACTTTGGTGAAAAGAATATTTAAATTTCCCACAAATATTCAAAATATTATTGAAATTTCAGAAAATTAAGAAAATTATAGTGTCAATTCGTGAGCGGTACGAAAGTTTCAAGAGTTACAAAGTCAAAAAAAGCTAAAGTACATGAATCGCAAAATTTAAATTATGCGAAAAATAAATTGTGAAAGTTAATAAAGACCGGCTTTTAAGTTCTAATTTACCAGCCGACAAAAAACAAAAGTTCTAATTTACCGACCAAAAAAAAAAAAAGTTCTAACTCAGTTTTTTTATCAAGCGGTACTCACGTGTGGGAAACTGCATCGGGTGATGGTGCGTCCTTTAAAGAGTCGATATGTAGTTTTGGCTTATCGCATGTTAAAAACATTGAAAAAATAGACAGAGCCAGTACAGACATATTTTAGTTCATCACCATGACTCTCTCTCTCTCTCTCTCTCTCTCTCTCTCTCTCTCTGGGCCCCACCACCTATATTCATGTTGTGTACGTTTCACCAAAAGAAACTTTCAATTAACTCAAAAAACTTGTTGACAACGAAATCGTACGCGGACTTAGCATCTTTTATTCCTTTTTTTCCTTCTTTTTCCTAATAGTATACTATTATGGAAAGAATTCCAAAAAGAGGCTCGAAATACTCACAATTTCTCAAATAAAGATTCGAAGTGGACCTTATTTCAAATAAATACTTGAAATGCCATCACTTTCTCAAATAAAAAATTGAAGTGGATCTTGTTTCAAATGAAAACCTCAAGTGATTATATTTATTTCAAATAAGGGTTTCAAGTGGATATGTTCATTTCAAATAAGGACCTGACTTTTTGCCGGTCAATGGTATTTTCATCATTTGCCATTTTCCTTTTTTTTCTTTTTTCTTTCCTTTTTTTTTTCTAGTTCTTCTTCTTCCTCTTAGCCGATGGCCACAAAGGGCTGGGTGAGGATCGCCCTCACCGACAAGGGCCACCCACGCTGGCCTCAAGTGAGGGACAACCTCGCCAAGGCAACACGACCCTCACCCTAAGGCCATTTGCAAGGTCAGCCCTCATCTGCCGTTGGCAAGGCCCGTTCGAGGGCTTGACCACCCTCGCTAGCAAGCGATGACTCTTGATTGGTCAAAAGAAGAAGAAGAACCAAGGAAAAAAAAGGAAAGAAAAAAGAAAAAAGGAAGAAAAAAAATAGGAAATAGCAAATGATGAAAATACCTTTGATTGATCAGAAAATTTAGTCAATCGACAACTAGCGAGATTAGGTTCATAGCTATTGAAATTCCAACTAGAAGAATCATTGCCAACCTCACCAGGATATTTGCACTCGGTAGAGGAAATATTGAAAAAGAAAGTGACAAAAACCTCTTAAATTTCCTTTTGCGTAGATATCACCATTTTTTCTTTCTCCTGAAGTGTTTAGAGCCATGCCTAGATTTCTTTATCCAAAGCTTTTTAAAATGTTTCTTTTTTCTGGAAGATTTTCCACAAGAACCATCACAATCTCGCTTAAAGTATTTGATCTTTAGCTTTTGGCGAGAACAGGTTGTATCAAGTTCTCTGTTATTATTGACATAAGTCTGGATCATTTGGCGTTTGATGCACAATTCTTCAAGGTATAAGTGGATTTCTTGTTAGATTTCTCCCAATGGAATATCTTGAATTCTTCTTTGTTTAGTGAGAAATGTTCTCTCTACCTGCTAGGATAACTCTTTAGGGATGGAGGTGAGGAAAACATGCTTCAAATTTGCATCAGCTCCAATTTGATAGAAGAGCTTAAGCATTTCTCGATAATGCTTATCAAGATGTTTTTTTTCTGGAGAGAGCAACATCTTCTTTCGAAAAATTCTCTTCTTTTAAGTTCCACCAGGTCAGTAGGTTTTCCCACAAAGAAATGATATAACAGGGTTATGGCATGCCCAAAATCAGGTGAGGGTAAAAAGTGAAGTTGATCTTGTTTTGACACAGATTGCCACCAATGTTTGAGGCTACCTGTAAACCTTGTGACAAAACCAAAAAGGACATCATACTTATCCTAATTGGTAAGAACTTGGGCATTTAACCAAGTGTGGAATTCCTCAAGTCTTTCTGGCCATTTGTGATAGGGAATATCATCAATGGTAAAAAAATTGCTTTGATGCAATAGACATAGGCTGGGAGGAATGATTTGGCTGAACGACTTCTAGTTCAGAAGGGTTTGACTCCATATCCTGGTCTGGAGGATCGGCCATAAATATTGATGAGGTTATTGGTACGATAAGAAGGGAATCAATGGTAGGAATTGAGAAGGATGATGAGGACGAAAGGGATACCGAGTCTGATTCAGTATCAAAAATGTTTGGAAAAGCTGGTTCTACTAGGAATAGAATCTAGTCTGTCGGAATGACAGGATCAGGTTGTTGAGTTACAGGATCAGTCTGTGGTTCCAAATTGCTTAAATCCCTCAAGAAGGATTCTAATGGATTTGACAGCATCATTTGGTCTTGCTTTTCCTTTATAACAAGTGAGGATTCTTCTGGCTTCTTCTACTTTCCCTTTTCTTTACTTATTCGATCCAGTTCTTTGAGACGATTTCGCATTTCGGCCACATCTGTCTTATCTTGTCTCACAGGAATCGTGAGAGCAACAAAGATAGACGTCTGAGGTGGTGGTGGAGGAGGGGAATGCTCTATTCTCAGAGTAGTTGGAAATGGATCGTGTCTTCCTTCTTCAAGGATCTGGATTTGCCTTGTGAGCTTCTCTATTTCTGCCTTAGGGCTTTCAAGATGATGATACCCTAGATGTTGTCCGGATTCTAGGGCATGAAGCCTCTTTTAGAAGTCGGAAAGCATTTTCTTGGTGGTTTCATCATACCTTCGAAGATCTTGTTACACATTCACAATCTTGGAATCAATTGCTTTAAAAGCATTGTTATGTGCTAAAAAGGTCTCCGATTGCCAATTTAGGATGGCTTCAGCAACAGGAGTTCTTTTCTGTCTTTCATGTTCATCCACATCAGTAGGGGCAGGTATCTTCGGAACATGCCGATATCTGCCTTGTGGATTAATGAATTCTTTTGGAGCAGGAAATGAGAGTTTGGAACTTTCTCGGACTAGAGGGGGAAAGTCTGTCTCATGGAACATGGCAATGGAAGAACAGGGTGGTATTTCTGTTGGAGCCTCAAGTGGGTAGGATTGCTTTTTTGCCCACTTTAGGATTGGCTTATAAAACGGGGAAAATGCAGGTTTTTTCTGAGGAGGAGATGGAGGAGGTGATGGTGGTGGTGTCTTTGAGACTGAGGGTGGAGTAGTAAACTTAGGTGGTGGAGTTGGTGCATAAGAAACCATGAATTGGAATTTGTCACACTCACCAAGAGTATCGACGGAGGGATCTCCATTAGGTACTTTTGGTATATAGGATCCTTTGGCTTCTTGTGTCTTAGTCAAGGTCTAGCAATTGGATCTACCTCATCAGGAGAATTTGTGCAATAGGAACATTGACAAAAAGGATCCCAAAAGTAGTAACCATACTTTTCCTTATAGTAATGAACAGGGTGTCTATTACTATTGAAATGTCGAACAAGCTTTTTGGGATCTGGCTCGGAAATTGATTCAGAAACACATGATTCAATCATGAAGAGGGTTTGGAAGATAGAGAGACTTTCTTCCTTTTCCTTGCCAAATTTGATGGAAATAGTTCCATCTTTCTTTCGGACAAACTCAAAGTCTGATGACTGAAAAGGCTTGTTATTTTGATGCAACTTTTCATAGTTGGTGATCTAAGTCTCGAGAAATAGCTTGGCCAACTTTTCCTTCGAGATTTGTCTGGGAACATGGATGCAAGACGCTTGATCATTCTACATGGAAATGAATAAAGTATCTTCATTTCCATTATGGAAATTTAAATCAAGAGCATGATTTTGCACTCGATAAACCATCTAGTAGTGCAGTGTTGCAGCAACAGAGTCAGCAGTTTAAGGAGCTCCAGTGAGCTGAATCTGAACCTTTAGAAAAGAAAGTAACTGGGGGTCTGAAATGACGATGTTGAAGTTTGGATACAGAGTCACAAAGACTATTCCAGCATTCAAAGTGGTTTGAACAGTACCAATGCAAGCATGCTGGTATTCTAAAAATCTAGTATCCAATAAAGCTATTCTTGCCACAACTGGCAAGCCTTTACGACCATGAAAGGTAAGAGCAAGATGAACGGCTCCATAATGGACATGAGAATATCCTTGTTGAGTCCATTGCCTGGGAAACTCTGGAGGAATCTGAAGAGTAATAAAATATTCCTTCTCAGTAGCAGGAATTGGATGTTGGTCAAACTTGGAGGACTAGACATACTCATTTACTTCCTTCGGAGTTTGACGAATGAGTTGTCGAATAGAGCGGATGGGAGAAAATGATGAAGTGGGTTTGGCGAAAGCAAAATAGGGGTTCATCAAAGGGAGTTGAGTTTCAGAGATTTTGGTTTCATCACTAAGAGATACTTCATAGAGATAATCTATCTTAGATGCATTAGAAACACGAAAATCTGAAGGGGTTGAAGAAGATGGAGATGGAGCGAGAGAAACTGGTGCTTCTAGTATTTCTGGATCTGTCATGATGTGTGATGAGATCTTCTCAGCACTGGATTCACCTACTGAGCGCATGGAACGGATATCATTACAAACGAAACCATAGCTCTTATACCAGTGAATAGACCTAGGCTTAGAACCAGTGAGAACAAAGTCAGTTTCCTATAGGTATGCCTTCCCACAATAGGCAAACAACTCCCATTCAAGCCCTTCAGGGATAGCCTTTTAGCAGAAAACCACTCTGACCTTTAATTTAGAGCCTAGAGACACCCAAAGAGAACCAGGATTATAACATTTCTAACTATCCGAGCTGCATTTCTCAGAGGATCCTACTAGGCTGGAAAAGAAGAGGAATTTAGAAAGCCATCGAGAGTTTTCACAAAACACTCACTTTACTTCAAGGGACTTTACCCAACACATTACATCCTCCTCGCCTTTTATAGGCAATAAGAGGTCACACACAAACAAGGACCAAGCTCACAGGTCCTGAAACAAATAGAGGCACCGAAAGCATTCGGTAAGAAATTATTCGCATGGTATGAACAGTGACAGTAAACAGTGATTTCCCTAGCCTACTGCTACAGTAAAAGTGAACAGTAACTTTTTACAGTGATCTTGTACAGACGATGGTCAGCGATCTCGTCCATCACAAGCATTGTAGTCGTAGTCCGAGTCATCTGAGCTGTGTCTTAGAAGATTTTCTCCATATTTTTGCGCAAATGCATCAAGTGAGTCTGGTGAGAGGATTTGGTTTGACGAGAATACTTCTTCTTGATTTAGGGAGGAGCATGTAGTGTTAGCAGGAATGCTTGGCTAAGGCTAGTTGGATGGCTGAGCATAATAGGATGCATCCATGCTTTGAGATAAGGACAAAGGCTCTTGATCATAGGGGTCTTGGGAAAGAGGACCTCCCCATTTAGCATAGGGGTCTTCAGAGGACTGTGTAATGTCATTCGTATCTACCATTTCATACTCCTATGATGATGCAACTTGTCAGAATTGCTCGAGTGCTTCATTGGCTTCTGGTGCTAGACTATAATGATCCCATGCAGTTGGTACATTATAATTCCATGCATCTTCAAAATGGTTTTATTTTGTTTCGGTACTGGTGTTCACAGCAACCAATGGGTCCTAAATAAGATTTGTGAATCCGAGCTTCTGCACTGTGTGGTACAGGTTTATAGGATTAGGTACCTATACTCAGGGGGGCATTGATAATGCTGCCATTATTTGTGAGAAAAACCCATGGTCACCAAAAAAACAAAATAGTATGGACCTTAGGGTTTGGTTGTGTGGTTCTCAATTCTTTTTGCAAGAGATGTTTCCAGTGAGTGGGAGGATAAAACCAGTTAAGGAAATTTAAGAGGTTTTTGTCACTTTCTTTTTCAATATTTCCTCTACCAAGTGCAAATATCCTGGTGATGTTGGCAATGAATCTTCTTGTTAGAATTTCAATAGTTATCAAGTACTTATTGGTTAAGTACCATAATAACCATTGAAGTTGGTCAGGGAAATCATCTTCTTTCCAGATTAAGGGATGTATGAACGGATAATCCGAATTTAATCCAAAATGATAAAGAATCGAACCTCCATTGAGTCTGAACAGAACTGTGTGATATTGCCACATGAGGTTATCCAGATTTTCAGTAAAGCTGTCATTCTGGATTTGTTCAATGATCTCCTGAGGGTATCGCCAACTTGGCCAATCTTTTATCTTCTCAATTTTATACTTTTCATTGTGATGAAGAGTATGAAAAGCATGCCTCATGATGTACATGTTGATTTCTGCCGATGCTTTTGGTCTTGACAAGAAGTCAGTAAGCACATTATTTTTCCTGGCAATGTGTTTGGTTTCAAAAGAATATTTTGAGAATCATTCAGCCCATCGAAGCAATTGAGAATTTGGAACTTACTTCTGCTTGAACTTGGTCATTTGGGGAAAAGATGTCATGTCTAATTCTACTAGGAAGTAATGGCCGATGAAATGAAATTCGAACTTTTTTATTCTATTTTTTACCACCAAGATTTCTTTGAAAGTAGAATAATAATGCATTTCAACTTAGGGAAAACTTTCCACTTTTGTAAGCACACAAGTGACGCTTACCTTCAATTTCTTCTAACAGAATGGTGGCCCAGTATTTATCACTGGCATCGATCTGGAGAATTATCTTCCCTGTTGATGGGATTTGTAACAGGGGAAAAGTTTGCATAATCTCCTTAAGTTCAGCGACTGCTTTGGTCTGAGATTTTCCCCAAGGTGGGGGATTTTTCTTCAACATTGTCTGTAATGGAATCAGCAGCTTTGCAAGATTTGGAACAAAATCTCTGAAATAATTAATTATCCCAATAAATTGTTGAATTTGCTTTGTCGTAAAATTTTCTTCAGAAAATTTCAACAATTCCTTAGCAATATGTGGCCCTGGATAGTATGTACATTTGTTAAGGTGCATGCCAATAACCAAAGCCACTTCAAGCCCTTATTAGAAACAATCAAGCCATTTCAGATTCTTATTTGAATAAAGTCTATTTTGAGACCTTATTTGAGAAAATAAGGGCACTCCAGGTCTTTTTTTTTTTTTTAAATTTTCCCTACTATTATCATCACCAAGCTTGTAAACATTTGTAAATATTTTCAATGTTTCTATTATTTGCGTTTTTAGAATCAACACCTATTTGACCCAAATGAATCGCTTAGCAATTGTAGAGTTTTTTCAGATCCATAACTAGCTAGCCATAACTTTGATTTTTAATCGATTTAAAAATGAGAATTATTCGTAAAAAACCAAAAACCGATAAAGTGTTCTAGTTTATAATTTCAGAGACCGATAAACTCAAACCAAACCAACTTTGGCTCATAAAATTTGTGGTTTTGCTTACCAAGTAAATTTTGCTTTCTAAGATTTCTTTATACCATTAAATAAATGATTTATACTTCTCAAGTTGCCTATCATTGCTTGATTTTAATCTAAATTATACTTATGAAAGAGGTTTGTGTGATATTTTGTGTTTTACCATTTAGTTAAATAATATTTTTTAACGTTTTGATAATTTAATTTGATCTAATTGTGACAATATATTCCTCTTTTTCGATCGATGTGTAGAAATAGGTGCTTTTTTTTTTTTGTTAATATCCAGTTGTAGTTTTTTTTTTTTTTTTTTTGGGGGGCCATACATTGCAAGTTGTACTTAGATAGTTGAAATATTTATTAAACTTCTTACTTGTAAATTGGCTTGAGGATAATAATATGAACCGAAAAAAATCAACAACAAGCCGAAAGCGATTGATATGTTTTCGAGTTGTAATTTCATTGATTTGGTTTGGGCTTTGGTAGATAAGTTTAGTTCAAACTAAAAGTGCCTCCAAACTAAGCTAAACCAAATCAGTGGCACATCTAATTAGAATCGTACTAGAGTTTGAAAAATATGGCTGAATAAGACGATCCCAAAAAAAAAAAAAAAAAAATCAATAAAAGTTTTCATGATAATGATTAGAAGGGAGCATGAGAGATTAAGAGGGATTAGTCTCATTATATACAGTTTGAATCCATTGAAATCTCTCCATATAAAATAAAAATGCAAGTAAAAAAAAAGAATAATAAGTATTAATACACAGACCCCTCTTAATCCCTTGTTTTACATTTATTTATTTTAAGTACATGAAAATATATTATACATCACAATACGTATTGTTTTTCCTCGCCAGCATCAAAACGACTTGAAATCCTTCTCTTGTTTAGCCATATTTAAGAAAATTTCTTTCGACTCCTAATCCCTCGATTTTCTTTTTTTTTTTTTTTTTTTTTTGGTCGACGCCGGCACCGCCCTTCAAAATAACCGCAGAAAGAAAAGGAATCTCGCTCGGACTCGGTCCGGAAAGGCCGACGACGGACAGGAAAGCGCGATGGAGACGACCAGCTTTGACCACTCATCTCATCTTCCTTGGGCGATACCCTATCCATCTCGACCGAGCTAGCCTGCTCGTCGAGAGAGAAGCAGCAGCAGCAGCAGCAGCAGCAGCGAACCAGAGAATCGGGAGCGCATAAAAGTAAAGGGGCTCTCTCATCTCCTGATTTCCTCTCGTCCAACAAATTCCTTCATTAGTGATTCCAATAAGACAATCTTACCCTCTCGTTTTCTTGTTAAGAAAGTCTTCGCGTTGTTGGCGAGCGGGTTCGCAATCTCTTCTTCTTCCTTTTTTTCTTTTTTCCCCATTTTTTCCAGTCGGAATGGATTGGCTTCCCCAAATCAATCACGAGGGTTTTCACCGTCACTACTGTATATGTCGGGGCTTCCTTCATCAGGTCTCCTTGGGGGTATAGTGGACGAGAAAAACAAGTCTGTAGATACCCGGCTTAATGTAGGGTGAAAGGAAAGGACCGAACTCCTACTGTATAGCACCTGCCAATTCTCAGTGGTTGCCATGCCGATGTATCGATATCAAAGATGTACAGATGTATTGAAGTGGAACCCCTGCCTCGCACAACTCAGGCTGAAAGCGAATATATTTCTATCTAATTTCTCTTATTTATACCGCGAGATAGAGATGGATAATGAACTCATTCTTAATGTTGGCTCATGTCGACTGCTGCCATTTGCTTACCCTTTTTGACGATGTTTGTTTGGTTTAGTTCTTCTGCCGGAAGAGCAATATGGATGCATTGTTTTCTCCTCGTTCAGTATCCGTTATTGGCAATGTACCTAGGAAAGAGCTTCTGTGGCTGGCTGCGGTCTTTTCTGGGATTGTCATGTGCTATGCTGTAAGTTGCTTCTTCATTGAATGCCCACATGCTCTGTACTCCACGTAGTAAACAAATTTCATTATTTTGATTTCTCTCAGTTTAAATTTGCTGCTCCCAACATTTGAGATTCATCCTGCAAGTTCCTTTTTGGATTTTTTTCACAGGTTTTAGCCATTGATCTTGCATGTATTCCTCTAGTTTTTCCCCTATGTGAGAGTCAGTCCTTGTACTTTTGGTTGGATTTGTATGTCTAGAGCACAGCTTGCAATACCATGTCTGATTACAATGAACTCCGACTTCTTGCTCTGGCCATCTCCACCATTTAGAATCCTAGAAAACTATTTGAGAAGACTCTGAGCGTGGGTCATGCAGAACTTATGCCTTTGCTTGCTCTTGGTGGTGCTCTAGTCCTTGTACTCCATTGGTTCTCAATGGGAATCTTATAATTTGGTCCAATCAATGCTTCCACGATGAGGATCTATTGTATGAATCTTTGACAGACCAAACCATAGGTATATCCGATGATGCACTGCTCAATTTACTAAATCAAGGGGACTTCTTAATGCTACCTATTCATTAACCATATATTTTTACTGAACAAAGTATGATTTTTTTTTTTTTATCTAATGTTATGTGATATTATAATAGTTTCACGACAATCTGAACTAGCTTTTGCATCTATAGCATAATGATAATTTAAATGGAAAATTAAGATTTTGCTTTTGTGTTTTCACGGCTCTTGCTTGGGGAATAACAATGCAATGATTTTGCAGAACTGATTAACTGTGCTGTAAGAAAAAGTGTCATTTTTACTGGATATGGGACCTGAGTTTGCAATATATTACTTTGATATGTATGTATTTGATGTACTTTACCAAGACTCATGATTTGATTTGATTGCAAGACTTTACAAGAAATGATAAAGATCTCTAGTAACTGAACAGTGGTTGAAAGAAGTCTATTAAAGGGCAAAAGCGACTTACTATTGATCAAATTCAATTTAAATACTATTTGTAGCGGTTCCATTTTATTCAACCTACTCTTAATTTGGGAGCAGGATAGTAACGATGTTCTAAACATAATATGAATTTGGACCTAGGATAGCAACAATCTCAGTATCTTCAAATCTGGAGCTGAGAATATATGTTCTGCTTTCAAATATTGGGCCATTTATTTTACATGTTATTTACACTGCGACCATGCTTATTAGTAGGGAAAATTTTCTAGTCAATCCTCATTTGTGTGAAAAACATGAGGTGAGAGTAGACAGTTTCTTCCTTCTATTTGCAGCATTTCATTTGAATGAAAGGTGCATTTCATTCTTTTTCATATCTGATTAAGTTTGTTTAACTAATGTTTTTTCTCTTGAAGGTGTATAAGATAGCGGGTCTCATTAGTCTTTTATGCTTTGATGGGTATAGGAAACTCAAGAACATGGACAAAGTAGAATGGAAGAATCGGTAATTTCCTCATCCTCATTCCATACTAAGTGTTTTGCGAAATTCTCAACTAATGTCCAACATTCCACTCATTATGTCCCCTAGGAACAATGCAAGAGATGGGTTGAAATACCTTTTCTAAAATGTTTTTTGTCCAGGGGATTCTCGACATTCCATGCAATTATTGTATCGTCTGCTTCTCTATATCTCCTGCTGTTTTCAGATCTCTTCAAAGAAGATTCTCATGACCAATTAGTCGTCAACAGGACATCAACCGTATCAGAGACAATACTAGGGGTAATGTGAAAAAGTGTATCAGGTTTCTTCGATTGAAATAGATAATAGCTTGTTTTGATAAAACTTTCCAATCCAGAGTGGTATCTCACTGATGGCTCGGGCCCCCCTGGAAGGAGGCCATGCTTTTATTTTGATTAGCCTTCAACATTTCACCACCATGCATAAATATAACAAGAACTAAGCCTTCTCCCACTTGGTAGGGTTGGCTATGCCAATTCCTTTATGACATTGCACTCTATTTTGTATCAAGTCTTCTAAAAGAGCTAAGTGCTCCAAATCTTTTTTTATCATCGCTTTCATGTTTTTTCAAATGGATACATGTATGTTATTATGTACATAATTACTTCTTAGACAAACAGTAAAAGCATGACAACCTTGGATTTTTTGTTGGCAAATTTACTTTTTTGTGTTTTCTTGGGATTTCCCTTGCTGGATGTTAATTTTTGACATATTTCTTTGACTTGTCCTGCTCCAACTAAACCAAGGATGCAACTGTTTTGCATACTACTTGGAGTAATTATATGCACTCTGTTAGCTGAATGTTATCATTCTTGCTTGAGACATATTCTACCATCGTAACAATCTTTTTAATAATAATGTCTTTCTCATACATCATTGTGGAAATGTTAGGAATAGAATGCACTGAAGTGCTATTGGAGTATACCGCTGCTTATTGGTGATTACCATATGAAACTAGTTTTCATTAATAAAGCTTGCCAAATGCTTTGAGGGGTATATCATTGATGAAGCAGCACATAAGTCCGGTATAAGTGCTAGAAAAGGTTCATTACTTTTCCTTTGGAAGAAGTCTATTTAGAGAGTGAACCTATTATTCACCTTAAATAGACCTCATTGCATTTGGTCAATTAACATAACTTATTGATAAGACAAGGTGACAATGGGTTAATTGAACCCTTTCTCGATTCCTCCTCCCAGCCTGATTGTAGCTATGACGGTATCTCTTTCTTGTCCATATGCATAGGAAGATATTTTGATATGGTGTAAATGGATCCAT
This sequence comes from Eucalyptus marginata, assembly GCA_014182565.1. NCBI lineage: Eukaryota > Viridiplantae > Streptophyta > Magnoliopsida > Myrtales > Myrtaceae > Eucalyptus > Eucalyptus marginata. The sequence goes on along the minus strand of CM024593.1, from coordinate 37,515,635 downwards.
GTAGACTACTTCAGTTAGTTCGGCCAAATGCAGGATCTATCTATAGATTTATTGCTCGAGGAACTTACTGATAGCTGATATTGGAAAAAAAGACATAGGTAATTATTTGATTTGCTCCTATTTTTCAACTTCCCTCAAAAGATATTATTGTGTCATAGTATGCATCTTTCTGCATGAAAGACTGCAACAAAATGAATTTGCATGCGAGTAAGTGCAAACACCATTCTGGTGGATGTATTTCCAATAATTTCTAATGCCGCTCCATTACAAGTGAGGGTGTTGGTATGGGGAATCAGCATTGTGGAGATTGGGAGAAATTCCACATTGATGTTGACTACAAAATGATGATTGAAACAGAGCTCGTTCGGGAAGTTGTAATAAGAATGATTTGAACAATGGTGTTAAATCCACAGGCTCTTAAAATCTTCTTCTACCCATTTCAAAGAATTATGATTGCCATTATTGGCTTCCTTTTTTAATTTTATATAAATTAATAATAGAAGACCACAGAGTTCTTTTTTTATCTTTTCCTTGGATAGGTAAAAGAAGTCCACTGAGTTCTCATAGAAAGCTTCCAATAACCCTTTGCAGGGTTAACATATTTTACTCAAATCAATGTCCACCAGCGTTTGAAATGCATCAGTGAACCATAGCACCATATATAGTATTTTATTTTTTACGAAAGAGGTCAATACTGAATTTTTTAATGTCAGATGTTATACACAAGTTTATTGAAAAAAAAAAGAAAAGGGGAAGAAGAGACTAATGGGTGTCATCTCTTAAATAAAAAGGAAACTTGACTTTTCTATTCATCCCATTTTTGGGCAAGAGGGAGGTTGCAACTTACTAGTTCAGGAAAGGGCCAAGGCAATGAGCAGATTGGTGCTGCTACAGGATTATGTCCAACTTAAACTGTGGAAGTTAGTGGCAGCTGACACGCTTTCTCTCTCTTCCATCTCTGAGTGACCTGATTAGACTAGTAATGATATGTATCATGTAAATTAATCATATTGTGAGTATCTAAGTTATTAAGTGAAAAATTCAGAAATATGTTGATTCACACATGCGCTATGCCTGTCTTGTGGGGAAATTTCACATCCGTGGCAGCTGCAAACCGTCCAGTAAAGTCTGTTACTCCATACTTCCCTAGGTGACCTACCATGATTTAGCTCCTCTACTCTTGCTTCTTTGCCCCTCCCTATTCTTATTGCTTTTTTTGTGTGTGTATATTTTTTGGTGTACCTTGTGCTTTCAATTGCATGTTTGTAAACATGTAAATGCACACAAAAGGCAGCTTGATCATTCGTTTACAATGTGTGCATGACTGAGCTTGAACCAATATGTATGGCACGAGTTAATATACTTAGGACATGTGAAGAGAACCCATGTAGATGACAATGTAAGACTATCCTAGAAGGTTCTTTATGTACTCATGCTTCTTTTCTGGCACTTCACAGGTCTCTATAGGTTATTTTCTGTCAGACTTGGCAATGATTGTGTGGCATTTTCCAGCTTTAGGTGGTTGGGAATATGTAAGTACACAGACACAAATATTATGATTCGTTAGCTTGCAGTAACACTTCCTCCATCAGTCTTGACTCTTGGTGTCTGAATTTGGTACAGCTAAAGAAAGAGTATATGTCGTGAGAGCTTTATTAGTTAAGTCAAGTAGTGTTTGTCAAAGTTTAAGTACATCAGTTGATATGCCGTAAAATAACTGAGGGTTGTAAGTCCAGGGCTATTACTGTCTGTGTAAAAGTTATCTTCATTATATGAATATTGAAGGGGAGCACTTAGGGTTGATCCTTCTGTTTCCATCCTCATCTCTATGTAGCATGTATATCCTCTCCCTCTCCCCATGACTTAAATTTTTTTATTGTCGGCAAAGTTGTTGAATTGGGGGGGTTAGCTGGATGGTTAGAGTTGTTGTACCTGCTTTAATAGTGTTGTGGAACTACTCTTGCTCTTTGGGAGTTTCTTTATTTTATGTGAAGTATTGACGTGACAGTTCTTCTCAGGTTCTACACCATGGGTTATCCATGTTTTCCATCTTTCTTTCCCTTGTAAGTGGTCAAGGCCAAATATACATACTTATGGTTTTGTTTTCAGAGAGCACAACCCCATTTGTCAATCTAAGATGGTTAGTGACTCTCAAAATTACTTCATCATATCTCATTTCTTGGACTAAACAATTTATTCCTCTTTTAGTATTGTTGATAAATGCTGGCTTACTAAGGAATCTATTCAGGTACTTGGACATTTATGGTCAGAAGAGTTCTAATCTATACATCTGCAATGGCATCTTTCTGTTCCTGGGGTGGTTGGTACTGTCCGGCTTCTATTACTTTGATTTACTTTACAACTGTTACCTTTCTACTTTGCCTAAATTTGAACAATAGTAGAAAAAGGCCGAATTTCAGATAACTATATTCCAGGCCAATGTGGACTTTCTTATTTCACACTTTGTTTGCCTTTATACTGCAGTTTAAATGTCGTTTAGATATAGTTGACTATTTGGTCTTTTTTATAATACATATTAAACATACAACTGAGATCTGAATACTAGCTGAACATTCTATCCGAATCTGCTTGGTAGTATGTGGAATTTAAGCACAGAAGTTAAACTATTTGGTTGCAGCAGGATGAAATAAAAGAATCACGGATTCATCTTCTGGTTTATTTTCAGGCATTGTCTTTTTGGCGTGCAAGTTACTACTAATTCACTAGAAATTAAGAAGGATTTGAAGTTCGCTTTTTTGAAGTTACAATGGCTCTTGAAGAAGAGGCCAATTTCTTGATTTCTGCCAAAGTTTCAAATATGGAATAGTTCTATCTAAAGCTGGTTTTATTCACCCCTTTCACCCCAACATTTTGATAGATCAAATCTTAATGTTCTCAAGGAATTACTGCATTGTTAATTATATATAAGTACAACCATACTAAAAGAGGAACCAAAAGGCATCATTAGACATGTGCTATCCCTGGCAACTAGATATTGAGCAGAATGGATTTGGGATTTTTTGTTTTTGGTCGAAAGAAAGGATTTGGGTTTAGGGTGTTTACCATCTATTCATATCTTCTGGACTGAACTTCACTATAAGCTTCAGAAGCATTTGCTTTTTCTGTTTGGGTGTACAAGGTTCACATTGGATGGGATTCTCCCACCCCCCCAAAAAAAAAAAAATAAATAAATAAAACAAACCCACACAAAATCATAAAGAAGTCAGTTTGCTCGAAATAGTTGGTATGGATGTAATCATATTAAAAAACATTAGACTATTTTTAGAGATATACCATGTATAAAGAATAGTCTGTGATGTTCATCAAAAGGAGGATAATGAAGTGGATGACTCCATTATGAATATACTAAATCTGTATGTTTTTAAGTGTGAAAATAAATACTAGATCAGTTGGATGAACCTGTTCAGCCTTTAGTTTTACTTGGGTTTCAATTAATCAAAAAATTAATTGTCAACTGAAGTTTATCGGTTGAGCTGCAATCTTTATTAGCTTTGAGATGAATGCATTAAGTTATGATTACGGCTGAAAATTTATGTCTTTAGTACTTGATTGAGGTTTTTGGATGACGCCTAACTTTTCCATCTGACTCGAGATGACATGTCTGTTCAAACGCTTTCACATATAGTTTGATCATGCAACTATTTGATGTCTGCAGTTTGCAAGGATTCTTCTATTCATCTTCTTTTTCACCCACATGCTTATCCATTTTGACCAGGTGAGTTGTTTCTTAGCAATAGGATTTAAGTGACCTCTTTGATGATAAAAAGTAACTGTAATACCAACACTTGAATGTGTTGTGATTTTTTATAACAGAGTTGGGGTTGCTTATGGTGGATGTCTCTATAGAAAATCATGGGTGCTTTTCGCTTTGAGTTTTCTTCTGCTTCGTTGTGTCTATAAATTTTTCTTCTTTTTTTCCTGTTTCTTTTAACTTCTCAGCATGCGTCACTGATATTGATGTATGTAATAAGGTCATTCTTTTATTTATTCATTTGTTTGGAAAGGAAACAATCACTGGAAATAGGAGAGTGAGTCTAGTCACCTTAGATGGTTTATGCTGTTATATTGATGATTTCACTCCCTGAGCTGCCATAATTTTGATTCAAGATACAAAACAGGCGTCATCTTTTTCACCTCTTTTGTTTCAGGTGAAAGAGATTTTTGACTTGGGTTTCTACAGTTTGCTTTTGGTGCCTCCCGTTTTGGCAATCATGAACCTATTTTGGTTTTGGAAGATTGCCAAGGGTCTGGTGAAAACTCTGTCTAAGAAGAGACATAGGCAGTGATCTGACCATTGTATTGTACATGTGAACCACCTTCTCTGTATCTAGAAGAATCTTAAGATTCCTTGTCAACCTAATGCTTCAACAACAATGAATATTATCCTTTCATTCTCATTTTATTGATGGGATTGTGTCAGAAGATCATTATGGACTTCCTTTCGTCTCACGGAGGGTCCTTTTCTAAATTATTATTTGCAAGACATTGGTTGACTCTACTGTACGGGTGGATCTTATGTTTCTTTATTAACCTTTGAAGTTTGTCAGTGATTACCAATGCTTGCTTAATTACAATGATCGTGTGTGTAATCACAGCACTTAATGTGTTTCAGGGATATTAGGGTGTGATTTAGGGATCATAGTGTTAGATCATGGTATAAATGTCTTACTAATTCTGGAAAAAGACTGGCTTTTAACTATTTGTGGTCTTTCACTTTAGGTTAAACAGAAGTGATAAATTGGTTAAGTTGACGGTAATGCAATAAAGAAGGAAAAATAAGCATCTCAAATTTATCTATAAAATTGGCTTAATACATAAAAAAATCAATTGTAGGTCCAGTCCTAATTATATCTTAAATTTTATTTTGTCTCATAAAAAAAAAAAAAACCCTCATCTCTATATCCGGTTTAAATTCTATCCTAAAAGTCTTTTGTCTCATAAAAAAATCAAAAAAAAAATTATTTAAAAACCAATTTTTTTCTCTTTAACCCTATGTCTCATCGCGAGAGATGGAAGACTCTCAAGCACGGGAGATTAAAGACTAAGCTTAAAATCAAAGATACACAGCGAGATGGAATGAGAACTCTCTTGAGTAACTGAAGTAAGCCAACTTTAATTGCTCCAATTTTTTCACAAATTCGTAATCAAGAATAGCATTAATATGCTGAAAAATCTCAAATTAGTACACGTGTGATGAATTTACCATAAATTATTTTTTTAACCATGAAAAACCTCAAACCTGGTACACTTATGATAAATTTATCCCAATTAATCATAAAAAAACCCCAAATTAGTATATTTGTGACAAATTTATCATAGATTAACTTATTCAACCGCCAAAAACCCCAAATCGGTATATTTGTGATAAATATACATTTCTTTAAATTGGATTAATACCACAGAAAATCACAAAAAATTATATAACTATGACAAATGGAGAGTAAAATCTCAAATTAGTACACTAGTCAATTGTCATGTGTCATTCAATTTAATAATTTGACGGTAAAATTTAACAGAAATTAATAGAGGGTAAATTTGTCACAAGTGTACCAATTTGAGGTAAATTTATCAAAGGTGTATCGGTTTAGGATTTTTTACGGTCAAGAAATTAGTTTGGGATAAATTTGTCACAAATCTCCAGGTTTGGGATTTTTCAGGGTATTAACTCTCAAGAATATATCATTTGGGCTAACGTGAGAATTCATCTCTAAAAAACATCTTCTTATAACAACATGGAAATGTCACGTAGGATCACTAAGGGCCTATTCGGTAACCATCCCAACAGTGGCAGATTCTGATTTTTTGTTCCCAGAATCAGTTTGGGACGAGAATCGCGTTTAGTAAAATTTTTGTTAGAATCGGTTTGGGACGAGAATCAAGAAAAAAAAAAAAAAAAAGTTGATTCTTGTTCCAAGAACAAAATTGAGAATCAAAACTCTTCTTCTTCTCTTTTCTTCTTCTTCATTGATCGCCGGTGGCCAGGCAAGCCTCGCCCAGCTGCCGGCGAGACCGAGCCGACGAGGGCCAGCCTCGTCGAGGGTCGGCAACCGGCTGAAGAAGAATTAGAATAGGAGAAAAAAAAAAAAAAAAAAGGAAAAAAGGAAAAAAAATATAAAAAAGGAAAAAATTAAAATAAATTGATTTGGAACAGAATCAATGAACACGGTACCAAACGCAATTACTATTCAAGAATCAGAAATTTTATATAGTTACCAAACACGTTTTTTTATTGAGAATCGGTTCAGAAACAATTAAAAATAATAATTTTTATCAAAATTTATTCTCGAGAACGTAATCGTTACCAAACACGCCCTAAATGTGATTTTGGATAGAGAGTTAACTAGGTAGATATAGGGTTGTTCCAAAAAAAAAAAAAACTAGGTAGATATGGGATTTAGGAAAAAGTTGATGGCTTTTTATGAGATAAAAAAAATTAGGGTAAATTTTGTACTAAAGTTAGAGGTTCTTTATAAGATAAAAAAAATTTAGGGTGGAATTACGACCGCCGTTAAAACTAGGGTTTTTTTTTAGGATATTAGGCCTATAAAATACTAATATGTAGTTTCAATGCACTAAAGTACGGCGTAAATGCTTGATTTCCAAATGTTGTGATCAATTAGTACTGTTAACTGTCCGTCTATCATGTAGCATCCGTAAATCTAGATGCGATGGGAACAAATCTTTAATCTACAAGCAAATTTTGGGAACACAGTAATAATTTCTTGGGAAGGATTACAGTGTTTCCACAACGAGGGGCATCTGCTTCTCTTTCTAGGTTTATATTGGCCCTTTGTAAATGGGAAAACCAACATTCCAGTCATCCTTCGTGTTTCTTCATTGTTGCATCCCATGTATCTAATCTAGTGTTGCCCACAGCTGATACATCAATGTTAAACTTGTATCAATTAACATGTATAATAGAACCATTAGGGTTTGTTCTAATGATTACCCTTTTCGCATGGGAAAGGAAAAGTGGAGAGTTCGAATTCCCATAATCTCAAGAGAGGTTAGGGTGAGGGCAATTATTTAACTTCAGATGTGGATTTCGATAAGAGACAAGGCAAAAATCTGAAAGTGAGTATTAGGATGTGTTTGGTAACGATTCTGTTTCCGGGAGTGGATTCGATCGATCGAAATAATTTTTTTTTATTCTCGTTTTAGAACCGATTATGATTAAAAGAACTCGTTTAGAATCGTCCAAAATTTCGATTCGGAATAGTAATTGCGTTTTGCAGCGCGTCTCATTGATTGTTCCAAATCAATTTCTTTTAATTTTTAAATAATTTTTTTACTTTTTTCCTTTTTATTCTTTTCTTTTTTACTTTTTTCCTTTTTATTCTTTTCTTTTTTCCTTTTTTTCTCTTTTCTTTTTTCCTTTTTTTCTTTTCTTTTTTTCCTTTTTCTCCTATTCTTCTTCTTCTTCTTCTTCTTGTGGCCAATCGCCGGTCCGGCAACCGACCAAACGAGGGCCGGCGACCTCACGGAGCGTCGCCGGTCCTCACCGGCAGCCGGGCGGCGGCTCGCCCGGCCTCACCGGTGGCTAGGCGGGGCTGGGCAAGCCTAGCGACACCCGCCTTCTTGCCGATGGCCGGGCGAGGCTGGGCAAGCCTAGCGACACCCGGCCTTCTTTGGTGGCCGGGCGGGCCTCGCCGGGGCTGGGCGGGGCTGGGCAAGGCCCGCCTGGCCACCGGCATGGCTCGACCTCGCCAATGGCCTGGCAAGCCTCCGGCGAGCTTGTCGGACCTCGCCCTGGCCTGGCGAGCCTCCGGCAACCTTGCCGGACCAACAGACGATGACCAACGGTGGCGGACGGCGACCGGCGGTGGTGGACGGTAGTCGCGGGATGGCGGAAGGGAAGAATAAGACTTGATTCTATTTTTTATTCTCAGATCGAGAATCATTTTTTTTTTTTATTCTCAATTCTTGTCCAAAGCGATTCCGAGAACAAATTTGTTCTCTAAATCAATTTTGGACAAAAATTTTACTAAACGCGATTTTGTTCCCAAACTGATTCTGAGAACAAAAAATCAGAATCGGGTATTATTTAGATGGTTACCAAATAGTGCCTTATAATAGGAATAAAGTAGTATCGACAAAAAAAAAAAGACATGTATAACGGAGAAAGAACAAATTTCAACATAAACCAATATAATAGTGACAAAAAGGAAAGGAAAAGTTGCTTTCAGAAACAGCAACAAAGCAAACAGTGGGCTAAAAAAAAGAGAGTTAAAAAAAGAAAGAAAACGTCTCTTTAAACGACAGAGGATGAAGAAGTTGGAGGGATCCTGGGTAATGCAATGAGGATCTTGGGCTCCACTATGGCCAGGTTCTGCCAGAGGCACACCCGACGCCCTTCTCCAAAGAACATACCGCAAACCCGAACCCTAAACCTTACCCCAAACCTAAACCCAAAATCATAAACTAGTAAGCCCGAAACCTAAAACCCTAAAGCTAGAACTTTTAAACTGAAATCTTAAGCCCTTAAATCCTGAACCCCTAAAACCTTAAACCTAAAACTTTTAAACCGAAAACCCTAAAGCCGTGAAAATTGTCCAAAAATGCTTAAGCTATTGCACTTTTGTCGATTAAATCCTAAACATTTTTATTGTATCATTTAAGTCCTAAACATTTTTAAATTTTGTCAATTGAGTCCCTCTAGCCAATTGTGCTTGAAAATCACTAACGTTGACACCGATCGTCCTATGTGACATAATCGATGCTAGCGTGGAGAATTTTTAATAATAATTTTGAATTTTTTTATATTTAGTTACTCTATTTCTTTTCTTTCTTTTTCTTCTTCTTTAGTTTTTTTTTTTTCCTTTTTTTATTGTTAAGGGTTGGTAGGAAGCCTGCCAACCCTCACCAATCGAGCCCTCGCCTAGTGGGGTGGCGAGGTTACTGTGGGCCTCACCAACTACTAGCAAGGGTCATGGCCCTCATCGGCCGCTAGGCAAGGGCTCGCAACCCTCACTCACAACTGTGTGAGGCCATGAGCCCTCCCCCAATGGCCAATGAGGGCTCATGGCCCTCACTTAGAGCTAGGCAATGGCGCAACGCCCTCGCACATGACCAACAAGGGCTACAACCCTCATTTAAATTTGGGCGACGGCGGCGAACCCTAACCGACCATTGGGCAAGGGTCATGACCCTCACCCAGTAACCGACGAGGGTTGCTGGGACCAAGAGCCCCCTCCAACCCTTAAAAATAAAAAATTAAAGAAAAAAAAGTAAAGAATGAAAAAGAAAAAGAAAAGGAAATATAAATATAAATAAAAAATTCAAATGTATTAAAATATTATTAAAATTATCCACATCAATGCTAATTTTATCACATAAGATGATTGTCTTCCACATTAGCAATTTTCAAACAAAATTGACCGAATTGACTCAATGACAAAACGTGAAAAGATTATGACTCAATGAACACAATTAAAATGTTTAAAATTGAATTAATAGAAGTGTAATAAGTTTATGAATTTTTGGATAATTTCCCTCCTAAAACCCTGAACCTTGAAACCAACAAATCTCCCAACCAGCTGGAAAATAAAAATCAATTTAGATTTAGGATCACTCTTTTAATGAAATGGGTCATATAGTCTAGTTTAGAAATTTTACCTAATAAAATGAGTAGAAGCTAAGTCCACCTTAATTTAGCTTAAAATTTAGGAGGCTTAGTCTCTAACATCAAGCTTAAAGGATTATGCCCCGGGGCTTCAGAACAACGCCTAGCATAATCTTTGCCCGACTTGGTATCGAATCAAGTTTTTGGGAAATTATGTCCGAGGGCTTAGAACAAAGCCTTGTACATTCTTTACTTCATAAGTTTGTACTTTAATTTAAGCCTTTTCAATACATGAGTGTTTACTTCCTACACTTTCAATATATAATTTGTTCTCTTTTTAGAACAATTAAGATAAGCTTTGAGACCATAATAATCTCCTAAAAACCATTCCACCTAGCCGACATCGAATGACCTTTAGGACTCATAATTGGTGACAAAGAATGTTTGATCACTTAGATAAAAATAACAAATTAGAGGTATTGAGAAGGCGCTAATTAGACTATTAGTGTAATTAAATCCCCAATCCTAAATAATGTATAATTGTGTAGAACACGAGACAATATCCTATATCTCACTTAATTTCTAGCTGATCTCAATAAGTTAGTGGCGACTTCCATCTTTGCATATGATATTATATGTTAAATCAAATCTAAAATGAATTCAACGTTGTGCAAGATAAGGACTCTCCCATTGAGGGTCGTCGGCCCACTTTTGCGCATTACTTCTAAACCCGTTCCTTCTCATACTGCATCTGAAAAAAAGGATTGCGACAATCATCAGCCCACTCAATAAAATCAAAATCTTCTTTCTCGCTGTTATGTTCAAGGTGGCTTCAATTTATCTTGTCATTCGCAAGAGTCCGATGACGACTCCGCAAGAGTTCTCATCACCAATGATTGCATGCCAACCACACAGCACAAATTCCTTCTAACCTGCATAATTGACCATCACATAAGTCTCGCAACTCCGCAAGGGAAACTCTAAATGTTTAGGAAGCTATTTTCAATGATCTTTAACTTGTGGAAACTTCATAATTCTGCAAGGGAAAGCCCCACATAACAATACGACAGAGAACTGCCATATAGGACACAGCGCAAACTCCTAACCGAGAATCATATTACGGGCCCTAAGAAGAAACAGAAAACTATTACTACTTGTGTTTCTCGAAGAATTCTGCTTCATATATGACTGGCCACTACAGATATTGAAAGGAGATAAAGCAAGCGTCACGAAATATCCCTAGATAGATCTCATCTAACTTGGGAGAATTTTCCCTATATCTATCAAGCGTCAAGAGTTGAAGCTCACCAACGATGAACTTGAAGCTCTTGGGAAACGGGCGAGGAGTAGGGGGAGAGATTTGCTTGAGTAGTGGGAAAGTAGAGGGAGAGGAAGAAGAGAAGAAAGAAGAACCCATAATTTCAATTCAATTCGGAGATTGTATTCATTTTTTATCTAATTATAATTATTGGACAAAATTGCCCTTATTCTAGTCACCAAAAAAATTTGCCGACAAAAATTTTGCCAATTAATGAGATCAGCCCATTTTTTATATAATATAACCCATTCGAATCCTTATTTGAAAAAAGATTCATCTCGAGCTATTTTTTGAAAAAATGATTCTACTTCAAGATTTTATTTGAAATTTTTCTTATAGTAGAAGAAAAAAAATCATCTATTTATATATTGAAAGAGAAAATATTTCAGGAATGATTCAAATTTTGCGTACACTTTTGTTCATGGATTAAAAAAATTAGAAAAATTCATTGAGGCTATAGAGGGAATAAAAAGAAATTTGAGATCCATTGCTATAGAAGTGTAGATAATCAATGAAGTGACGAACTTAGTTAGGTAAAGCTGCATATTTTTCTGATTAAGTTTGGCCAGCTAAGAAAAGGAGAGGCAAGTAGGGTAGTTGGGTTAGCTAAAGAAGGCAAATTACACGCGGAGGAGAGACGTGGACGTAGAAATTTCGTCAGCGCTCGACGGGATATCTGCACACCTTCAGTGGGGAATCAATCACGATCAATAGAACTTCTCCCACTCTCTCTCTCTCTCTCTCACACACACGCCTGCTTCAAACATTCATCTGGTTTGAGGGTAGAGAAGAGAGGTGAGAGGTCCGAGAGAGACAGCGAGGGTGCGTGCGGCGACATGATGACTCAAGCACTGGTCGGAGGCTTTTCCTCTTTGACCCTCTGGCCTCCTTCAACCAACAATTCCAGCTGCGGCAGAACCCAGTTTCGCCGGCAGCCTCTCCTTCTCCGACGCTCTGCCCAAGGCAAAAGCTTCCTCCTTCTCTTTCTAATCATCGTCTCTCTCTCTCTCTCTCTCCGTCCGGTAATCCCTCTTGCTTTTACTTCTTACTTCAGCTCTTGCCATCCATCCCCGACGAACGGCTAAAATTGCTGCCTCCAGCGTGAGAGTTCATTGCTCTGGTAAAGATGACAACGTAAGTGAATACAATCACGTGCCTCTCGTTCAAAGCCAGTGGAATCGTTCTGACAACAATATTGACATTTTGGCGTTTGCGCAGAGCGTCACGGTTGTGAGGGAGGGGAGCGTCTCGGTCATTCTTTTGGCTGGAGGGAAGGGCAAGAGGATGGGCGTAAGTCCCCTCCTTCTTCACCTACCTTTTCCAATTCGAACACATCCTCCTCCCTCCCAAGTTCCTTCATTTATTGCTCCAATCCAATGACATCATCCTCGAGAGTCTAGTCTTTCTCCTTTGTTTCCTGAAACCTTAACTTTCGCGTAAAACCAACAAACTTTCCACTGTTTTGATGCTAGCATGACTTCCTTAATATTTCTGCTTGGTGCCTTTTATGCTGTGGAAAATATGTTCCTTTTGACCTCCTATTCCTGTAAACTGCCTAATGTCACATGGAAAGGTCGCACATGTCGGCATTGGGCCCATGCATTACTATCTTTCAGGAGTCATTCTATCATGGCATGTTTGCATTTGTGCTGCTGGTATTTGTCTAGCAACATCCGAACAATATTTGGTGCCTACCTCTTTATTGCTTCTAGTTCTCTGTGTTTCATCTTCCAGATGATGATTTTCTTCTGTTTATTAGAATAGGCGAGCATGCCAAAGCAGTATCTTCCACTTCTTGGCCAGCCAATTGCTTTGTACAGGTAAAGGAAACTTGCTCACATTGTAGGTCTGCTATTCTTAAGAACCTACAAAGTGCAATCACCCCTTGCCTTTTCTGAGAGAACCCTTCATCTTCATTTGGACCAAATAGCAATAAGATGAACTTGGTAGAGCATTCTTGTGGGAAGCTGATCCTTGCCATTCCTAATCAGAGCATCCTTCTATGGCAGCACTGATTATGCTTATCAGTTCCTTGGATGAGCTAACACAACTTATCTATGTCCATCGGCAGAGTTACTTATAGTGCTCATAGTAGTTAGGAATATATCGGAATTCTAGTTTCTTTTCTAACCATGGCTCTCCAAAACTTAGTTCTATATTGACAGTGCACTTAGAAAGCTCGGTTGGCACATTAAGCAACATAATAACTACTGGACCTTGAGTGCTTGTTGGCTCCTAAATGTCCTCGCTTTTCTTTTTCCTCTTCATGTCTCCATGAAGTCGAGATTGAGATCGTGGCTTCTCTCTTGCAGCTTTTATACATTTTCACAGATGAGAGAGGTGAAGGAAATTATTGTAGTTTGTGATCCATCGTACAAAGACATATTTGAAGGTACCATGGCTCGCACCTTCCTCTCCAACTGTTTTTTTTTATTTATCTTCGAGTCTGTTTGCTTGGTGGGCTCTACTTTTCTTTTTCTGGTTTGGCGTTTGTTCTGCCTCATTTAAGGCACGCTGTTTCCTTCTTTGTGCTCATGAGAATATGCAAACCAATTTGTTCCTTTGTCTCAGACACCAAAGAGGAGATTCAAGTGGATCTTAAATTTACGCTGCCTGGGAAGGAGAGACAGGATTCGGTGTACAGTGGCCTTCAGGTGCAATAGTGCTTTCTTGTCAATAAAGGCTTAAGATTTGCTTCAATTAATATGCTGTTTGCGTTTTGTAATGGAAGGCTGCCAATGTTTTCCTCTTTGATTGAGTTGACAATCACACTGTGTAGGAGCAACTTACTCAATTAACCTTGCAGAACTTCTGATGTGGTTGTTCCAACCCTAGTTGCCATTGGACATTGGAGTTCCTTTCTGTTGCCAGCACTTCGTTTAGTATTTTTATTTCCTTTGTCTCTTCTTTGCATGCATTGTAATTTTCATTCTTTCTTCAGCTCTTATATTTCTACACAATAGAACTGCACTTTGCCAACATATTAACAAAGAGGCCTAGTGGCAACAGCCAGTGCAGGCGTAGCAAGGGTAGATTCTGAAACTTTAGCTTTAGGAAGGTGGAAAAGCTAGTATCATGTTAAACGTTCTACTTACTAGTTCAGCTAGGGTGAGGAGGAAATGTTTTACTTCTTGTTGTAAAAGGAAGAGGAAAAGCTAAAGAAACTAAGTCATGCGTTGCCAAGCTTCACATGAGAATAATGAAAGAACTTGCACATTTTATATCATGTCAATGCATTAGATACATGTATAGTTTCTCAGTCACACATGTCTGTTGACACTTTAGTCATTTTACCATGAAAAGTATTGTCCACATTTTTTGGTGAAAGAACGAAAGAAAATGAGTCCACAAAGAATTTCGATGTCCCTCCTCATGTCCATTTGTGATAGCATTGTAATTTCATATGCATTGCTTTATTTTTGTATTTCATAAGACTGAAATCTGATGCATCATGTTTGATTCAGTTATTATGAGACTGCAAATCTTCTGCCCTTTGTTTGCAAGAAAGTCTGAATGTTCGTAGTTGCTGATTCAAACATTGTCATGTATCAGCTTATTTTTCTAGTGACCATGTATCAAAGGAAATTTATATTTGATTGGAATATACTTGTAATTCTGTGAAGGATGTGAAGGTACTATTTAAGGTTGAACAAGCTTTTATGTTATTTCCTAGAGATGGTGGTTTATTAACTTCCATTTGTGTGGAACATTTACCTTCAGGCAGTTGATAGTGGGTCTGAGCTTGTCTGCATTCATGATTCAGCAAGACCTCTTGTATCACGTGGAGACATAGAAAAGGTCTGATTGCATTCAGCAGTTTTCTTTACCGAGTATTTTTGCTGACTTAAGGGGTGCATGATACTCTCATGGGAGTAAATTGAGGTTGATTTTGTCAGTTCATCATTGTGCGGAAGCTGACATAAATATCTATATTCGTGAGGTCGATATGTTATGAACTTTCTTATCCAGAAGACGTATGAGAAAATGTGCATCTGGTCTATTACTCTTTCCAGAAGGGGAAAGAACGACCAAACTGCTCCTTTTCCTTTGCTTGTCCTTGTAGTGCGCCAAACTGCAGCTCTTTGTGATCATGCAACCAGGCTTTCAAACCTTTCCTCTCTCCTTAGAAAGTAAGATTAAAATTCTATTTATTTGTTCAACAAGCTCTTGATACAAAGAAGAAAGTCCTTGTTTTTAAACAGTTTCGTTGAAGCCTCCTATTCCTTCGTGATGAAAGCTCGAGGGGTGGGTCTTGTAGTCAAGCTCCCCTCTGCCTTTAATCTGCCATAGAGGAGACTGTAACTGAGATTGCATCAACAGTACCCGTTGCATAGACTTGACTGACGTATGTGCTTCAGCCTTGTCTGGTCTGGTTGGGGCTTCACTTGCATAGTCTGACCTAAGGATTAGTACAATTTATATGGCAAAAACTGCATAAGAGAAAGCAGTGCAGCTGTAACCTGACTTACATCACTTAGCCAGAAGCTTACTCAGCTGGCTAGATCCTAAAAATAGAATATCCTTAAAAAATAAAAAGATTTGTAATATATATAGGGTTATATCCAACCTAAGTTGGTCCAGCACTATTATATGGGATTGCTAGGGTACGCATGCGCATCTGAGCTTGGAGCATTTTCACTGACATTGTTTTGTAGAAGTCACCACCAGTGTATGTGAAGTTTCCTTCATTATGTACTAATAGATCTGTTTTTTCCCAATTGTATCTGCAACGGTGTATTGTGATCCTAGAGAAGTAATTCAGCCTTGTGTGAATGCATTATCTGTTCTTTATATAAGATTTGATGTAAGAAGTTTCATTTCAACCATCATTTGAAAAGTTTAATAGCTTACTTATCTGAAAGAATAAGCGTGGACCTGGACATTCTAAGAAAGCTGTTGCGAGTTCGGCTGGCTAAATTATGTTAATTGTTGATGTTGAACCCATAGGTCTTAAGTGTTTTTCACCTTTTAATGAAAGCCCAGTTACATTCTGAGAGTTTCTTGTGTAGGGCATGCCGTTTTTGTTTTTGAAGTGGTTAGATGAATATGTGCAAAGCTCCTTCATGTCTTTCTTGTTCACATTGAATTCTATTTGACATTGCATCAACAGTTGGCCTTTTTCTACCCATATTTTGTCCTCATTCTGTGCAGTTCCTTCAAATATATTTGCATTACAATGTGAGTATTGGTATTTATATTAAGTTGATTTTGTTTATAGGTACTTAAAGATGGCTGGGAAATTGGAGCTGCTGTTCTTGGGGTTCCTGCTAAAGCTACCATCAAAGAGGTGAGTTCTTCTGAGTTCATGTAATTGAATGTTATCTTTACCTCTTGTATTCCTTTCTTTGCACAATTTCCTACTAATCTCTTGGTGTTTCTATTCTATAACTTAATCTTTCTTGGACAACTTGTTCTGCTGGTAGTTTTAATTGTTAATGCAGCTAGTAGCCTGTACAGGTTTTGTTTTACCTTTTGCTGCTTTCAATTGATGCCTTTTCTCTGAGCCTGAACTCTTTCTGCATGTCTTTTCCTCATCAAATTCATTGTATCTGTTGCTGCTTCTTGTATTCCGGTTGATAGATTACATTGGAACATCTCTTACTGGGTATTCGTCATATATATCTTTATTGGCTGCCGAGCTGGTTTTGGCTTGTACATCTCTGAATATATATTTGGTCACTTATGGGAAGTTATTTTATTGTCTAGTGCAAGTCTGCATGAATGCGTACACAGCCTTACGCATCAGTACATGTTGACCTCTTTGTCCTACAACTGCATCATGATAAGCATCATTTTTATATGTCGGGATGAACCTCGGTTTTAAGAATTGGCAGCACCGTTAATGCTGCCTGTTTCTGCAATTAATGACATCGCGGTGGCCTTTACGTGTTCAGTATGTACATTTCTGATGAATTACATTTTTCATTTTCAACGAAATACTTTTTCTTTTAATTGCCAAAAAGTAGACATGAGGTGTGAACATAATTGTTTCTGCCAGTTCATGTACTGAATGGTGGAATTACATCGATTTTTTACAGGCAAATAGTGAATCATTTGTTGTGAGAACTCTGGATCGAAAAACACTTTGGGAGATGCAAACGCCTCAGGTTTGTTTTCAAGGAGGTAAGCACTTGAATTTATGGACCACTTGTGACCAGCTCTCTTAATTTGTTACAGGTGATCAAGCCTTCGCTGCTTAAGAGAGGCTTTGAACTAGTCAATAGGTACTGAGTGTGCCCTTTCTGCATTTTCATTTCATACTGTTGGGCAGAGAATCATATTATATGAATTCCCTTTGTTTTTGTTGTTTATATCCCAATCCCTGAGAGCAAAATAAGTCTGTTGTTATCTTTATTTTTATTTTTGGTTATTACACTCGTTTCAATGTTGGCACCGCCTTAAATATCTGAAAGTTTGAAATGCTGCATTATTGGGCTATGGATGATTGGGTAGGATAACCTTTTAACAGAGGCAACATAATAATAGTGTCTTATTAGCAGCTGTTCTGAAGGCATGAGGGAGTGATTCTGGTGCAGAATTTTGCACTGTGCTTATTTCTGCTTGGCATGTTAAAAATTTTAGGCTTCAAGCCTGAAGTGAGGTTTAACCTGCTCAAAATAGAGGTAATTAAATTATGGTGACGTAGACTATAGACTTCAATGGCAGACTTCCTGCATATCGTCTAGGTCCTTTATCCCAAGGAAACTGCTGTAGAAGGAGCTGAGGTTCAAAATTAGACTGTAAAATCAGTTGAAGAAAGTCCTCAATACCAATTGCTTATACAGTGGCCGATGGTGAGCAACTCACAGGCTGGCGTGATTGAGATAATCTGGTAGCTGTTGTAACCTGGCAAATCTCTGAAGGACAAAATGGGAAGTTTGAATTAATGATTGGGCAATGGACAATCCTAACAAACCTCTAAAATCTTATTTGGCGGCTATTATCACAGAAGATTTGGAGCTAATTGTAAACTCCTATTAGAAACGCCCATATCACTGATGGCTCGAGAAGGTGCCAGCTAACCTGGTTGGCCCTTGGCTCTGAACAACCATATTGTACATGTAACCTTCTAAGTACTGGTTTAAGGATGGTAGGTAGGTTTTAAACAAATCCAAGTCCCACATTGAGGACTGTGGAGACTGGGAACTGATGCATAAGTGGGGACAGATCTGAAGGTCACTCGAGGGTACTCCTTTAAGTGGGTTTCAGTATCTGACCAACCTTAAGTTCAGTGGCACACTGAATCTGAGTAATGCTTAGCTAGGTGGGCATGTGCTTGTAGGCGTGAACTGACTTTCAGTGAGCAGTCTCACGTGGGTAATTGTGCGACCTTATGAGTGTGAAATGGAAGCATATGCTTATGCGCGGGCATATTGTAGTGGATTTTTAGTGGTGACGGAACTCTTTTGGAGCTTACTTGATGCCATAACTTTTGAACTATGACTATTGACATTACATTGAATGGGATGCCATAAATTACAGAGAAGGCCTTGAAGTGACTGATGATGTATCTATCGTGGAGCACCTCAGGCATCCTGTATATGTCACTGAAGGATCTTACACCAACATCAAGGTGAAAATCTAAAAACCAGCATTAGTTAAACCATGCTTTGAAATGCCTGAACTATTGAATCCTTGCTTGGATACTTTTTTTTCCCCCAACAGTGGTTAGATACTTGTTACTCTTATCTGCTTGCCTATGAACATAGTAGTTATTGCCTTTCAGGTCACGACTCCTGATGATCTGTTACTAGCTGAGAGAATATTGAACATTGACGTCGGAGAGCCATCACCATAGAAACTTCAGACTGAGCTGTTTGACGATTTATCCAAAATCAAAATGGAGCTCCTCAATTTTAAATGATGTTATTCTTGCAGCAAGAAGTTCCAAGTGGCGGGACAGCAGCGCAAGAGTGCCTTTGGTAGCGACACTTGAGCTTGATGCAACTTGATGGGCTTGAATGGTTTAATGAGCCGAATAATGGTGAATAAACATGAGAGGGAAATGTTACACGGGGGAGTCCCTCCTCAATTTTAGGCATCTTAGTTTCATGGGAAAAAACGCAAATGTCTCTTTGAATGTGGAAACATATTTCGACATTGACACTTGCAAGGAATAACTTACATGATATGCCAGCAGCAGATGTGACATCTTTAGTCACCCCTATTGTTAAAAACTTAAATCTTGTAGACTTATTTGCTTATGCTCTCTTTCAGAAAATCACCCTCGTTAGATCGAGGCTCCAGCAAAATCTTTGTTAATTGTTTCTCCCGTTACCAACAGTGAGCTTCAAATAATTTTCTATTGAAGCAAAAATGGCCTGACTTTTAAAACAATATCCACATATGAAAAGCGGCAATGCCTAAATACACCAATGATAACTACGGGAAAAGGGAAAAAGGCAACTTAAATTTGATGCGACTCATCATTTGGTCTTCTTAATTTACTTTCTGAATTTGCCTTCATGCATGCACTGAAGAATGAGAAACCTCCATTTCTGCGTGAACGCATAACAGTCCTTTTGAGCTGCATAATGTTATTGAGATGCATCATCAGATTATTGCAAATACCTGTCTGTATGCAAGCATATAAATAAATCCAAGAGCTCACCTTTCCCCTTCTCTGAGATCTGTCGCTATTCCAGCAGAGCATCCTGCCACAACCTTCATTTCCTGAACCAGACTCATAAACCCTACAGAAATGCCAGCATTTAGGAAACATGTGTAAGTTCAGATCTAGTGTAAACTGAAAGCATAGCAAAATCAGCAGTGCACCATGTTGAGTATGCCTTAATTCAGAAACGAGCATTCTGTAAACTTCCCTATTCGCTCTACTAATAAGCTAAACAATGTGTTTAATGATATTTGTGATCCTTGAAGTTATTCACAAGACAAATAGATGGCTATCTTCGGATGTCTTGTTAATGGAAATAACACTTTCCAAGACACTTAGAAAATGAAAAAATTACACATTTAGATAGATCACTCACTTCAAATAGTAATTTTCTAAAGCACATTTTATAAGGCTTTACAAGTGCCTGTGGGGCACCCTTTAATTTACTGTCTTCTAAAGCTTTTCTCTTTTTCACCCCTGGATATCTTTAAAGTTCATTGACAATATTTAAGGAACCAAACATCAGACTATTCATGCATTGGAATCGTCAAAGGGAGCAGTGATCATGCAGAGTGGGTAGGAGTGTGGATCCTAGCCAGGAGCATGCATGTACAGACGGCTCCCCTTTATCAGCAGGTCATCATCAACAAACGTTTGGGAGATAACTGTAACTTAACTAAATGAACTCGAATTTGAAAAACATCTTCAATTGTTGAAGAATCAGAACCAGTATGCAAGGTCAATAGTGCAAGTTACCTGTAAACTTTTCAGCACAATTTAGCAATTTCTAATTATCAGGAAAACCCTTTTAAAAATTTTACCTTTGAAGAAAAAACCAGAAGTCCCATAAAAGCTTGAACAAACTAATCTTAAGTTTCTTGATTTGATAACACTAGCACCAGAAGGTATAACTTCAGTTAAACTTCCGAAGGAGACATGGTCAACAGAACTTATTTAGAGAGCTGATTTCTGCCCAAGTATAGAGAACAATGAGAAACTAATTAATAATAAATCGACTTGCACATCTGGATAACAGCGTTCTTGCAAATTGTGTGGGAATTCCTTTAGCACGTTTTGTGAACCAGTTTATTTTGTTTTCTATGCTCCCTTGTAACTGAAGAAAAAGAAATAAGAAAATCAACTTACAGGCTCTCCTTGCTGAAATTTGCCATGAAGCTGCTATCATGCAACAAACTTGGGGACATGGGATAGTGACTTTTATTAACTTGGTCCTTCTGCAATGCCTTTCCATCAGCAATCTTCAAGACTTTAAGTTCATGATTCAGTTCATCATCCCAATGCTGAGAAGAAAAATCTGTAGAATTAACTGATTCCATCTTATGTTGGTCACAGATGCCATCTTGAGGTAAGACCTGATTCTTCTCAGGTCTGCAACAAATTAATGAGCCAGGGGTTCCTTTATCTGTAGTTTGCAACCAGGCGGTTTCTAACCTCTGCTCTCTGATAATGGACTCTATTCTCTGCATTGGAACCTCCTGCCTCTTTTCATTTGTACCATTAGTCTCTTCAACCATGAACTCTGATGAACATTTGATCCCATCCACCAACTGACAGTCTTTAGAATCATCTTGCAATCCCACTTTTAACTTGTCATCTACATTGTTAAGGGCTCTCTGGGAAACTTTGGGTAACTCTTGACATGATGCCTGGTCAGCATAACCTTCAACAAATGCTTTCCTTTCTCTGTGAGTGTCCATATCCGTTCCCATTTGACTTGGAACTGGTGAATCATACTTCATCAGATCCTCACCATTTGGAAGGAGCATCAATCTAACCTCCACATTTCGTCTCAAAACTATTTCTATGGAGTTCGTAATACTGCTCACAAACCTTTCCACTCTCAGTTTAACATCTTTATCAGCAAAAGCTACATATACAACAAGAACTCCTGCAATTACAATGAGATTACATTAGAAATACAGAAGCAAACAAAGAAAGCATGGTCTTCATTGTCAACCAATAAAAGCATATGAAGTGAACTCGTTGAATATGATGATCAGAGGGTACAATAGGCACGCATCACGCCCAACAAGTTAGAAGGTACCTGGCTCTCACCAAACTTAATTTAACTGCATGAAAATGAAATCATTAGAGAAGACAATTCTGATGGGAATGTTTTTCCCCCTGACTGTTATTTAAGCACAAAAAAGTTCTCCCCTGATCAGCTAAGTGAAGCATCAAAATAACAAGAAACAAGTCCAATGGACATCTGTCTGACCAGTTTTGGTCAACAGTGGTGAGTGTGGAGATTATAAATGATCATTCTTTAGATTTGTAAAAGTTCAACTTGAACAAAGTACTCCACAATTCTCAAAAGGCAAGCTAACAATTGTAGAAGAAGTTACAATGAAACTGGGGGAATACTTGCGCATGGCCCCACAAGCAAATCAATGTCCAACGTATGAAGATTCTTTTCCAATGTTATAGACACAATAGAGAGCATTAGGCAGGCCAACACCAGGCTACCGACATGTTAACCATTATTTTGCTACATGTCAGCCAATGAACTAACGAGCAATTTATGTAGGCCATCCTAGTAACAAATAAGCAATTCCTGGTTCAGAATGTGGCTGACAAGGACAGGGTAGACTTTGAAACGACAAGGCCATCCCTGCATCTTCATGAGAGCCCACGGTGTTGGAGAAACTCTTAAATATAACCAGCGTGGGTTGAACATCAACAATTTATACTCAACAATCAAAATCCTTGGTATCAAAGATGTTCAACTGCTCCTTAACCAAGTTTGCAACTCTTTTTCCAAATTTAGATTTCAAAAGAATACAATCAAAAAACTACTCATTAAAGTTAAGTCGAACAAGATTGTGGTACATCACCAGATACCTGCATGGGGTGGATGACGAAACATAGAAGCTCATCGCCTTACCTTCAGTTTCTGCGATAGATATAAGCCTGCCATGGGCATGCAGCAACTGTCTGAGTGTCTTTGAATGGCACCTTTCTATGCAACGTGTCCAGATGTCATTTAACTTTTCCAGGCTAGTTGTTTTGGTCATTGTGCCTCCAAGCCCCCCACCATGTGTGCCCCTGGTTCTGAAAGTATGATCATTGATAAGTGACAATACAGTCCCCTGATGACAGGGAGATGAATTTGCTTCTTCAAACAAAGACATGGGAGAGGCAGATTCATGGGATGCATATTTAGAATCTGATTTTCGCTTGTAAGAAGTGTATCCTCTAGAAGCACTTGATGGATCTTCGGTTGTCCTAGAACTTTGCTTCTGACTGCTGCTAGAATGCGAAGCTTCTGGTGAAGGCACAGAACCAAGTTGCAATAATGTTGCCGTAAACCAAGTTGACCGTTCACTCGAAACTCTTAATTGTTTCTCTGCCTCCGAGAGAAGCTTCAAAGCATGCTTTAATCTCTCTAATTCAGATTCACTTACTGTACAAAAGCCAAAAAACATATAGTTATTATTGTTGC
This sequence comes from Eucalyptus marginata, assembly GCA_014182565.1. NCBI lineage: Eukaryota > Viridiplantae > Streptophyta > Magnoliopsida > Myrtales > Myrtaceae > Eucalyptus > Eucalyptus marginata. The sequence continues at coordinate 37,492,657 of CM024593.1, read as the reverse complement.
AGCTATGGAAATCTACACACCTATTTGAGATCACTTGCCCTACGACATTCAGAGGCACATGTAGGTGCAAATTTGCTGACAATGCAATGCTAGACAGGGACATGGTATCACAGAATTAATCACCCTCTAAGTGAAGTTGCAAAATTTGACGGTAGCATCTTTACTGGACTTTTTTTTCCTAACGTCTGCATTAAAAAAAAAAAAAAAAAAAACCCATGCTCACTTGTGGATAACTCTAGATAATGGCGAAGATATCTTCAGGATAGGTGGTCAAGTAGATATAAAAGCATCATATCAATCTCATTACATGCCTGAGGATCATGCAGAGACTGCTAAGCCAACATATCAATGTGATCAAGCAAAAATACTGTTAATTTTTACAAAAATAATTGCCGCTGATCAAAATAGGGTTATTTCACTCGTTTAATGCAAGATAGTGAAGAACCTATAGCAAAGGATCTTTGCAGACATAACAAATCTAAAAGTCGGCTTCTTCCCACGATATAACAACCACGCTTTTGGGAAAGCCTTGACAGAAAAACCACTCAGCAGACATTGAGCCTTTAATGTGATCACGAACAACAAGAACTTCATTATAGAGTGCAACTGGGTAAGGTAAACTACTGTCAAAGCAGAACCTCTTCTGAAGGGAAAATGCAAATAAGTATGAAATTGTTCTGCTTTCCCAAAAGTATGACATCATAGCATCAATGCCTGACTCAGAAATTCAACAATCATAAATGCTACCAGATGGATGAGGGTCTATTGTGCTTGCAGCATCTAACATTATCCAGTTTTATCCCCAGTGAACTTGGTAAGGCAGGAATTCAGTGCACACCATGAAGCGAGTTAAACTTGTCGTGATTGCAGGCAAGAAAACAAAGCATGGAAAACTAGGGGGAGAAAAGAATTAACTTGTAAGTGCTCATCCACAAGCACTTCAAAAGAAGCTTTGTCATAGGAGGCCGAGGAGCTAACTGAGGGGATAAATAGCATGGCTGAGGAATTGAGCACAAGTGCTGCTGAAGTGGCAGCATGTTCAAACCTAACTCGCTCGAGGTCTGGGTTCAATCATCACACTTGCTCAGCCTCATGGGGCCATCACTAGGAACCTAACCATGTGTGTCTCCAGTGATTACCGAATTTTGTGGCTCAAACTTTGACCAAAGCTAAAGGAGATACCTAAAGGTGGCATATGATTATGCAGCTAAACTGCAACAGTCACGACAAAGGCAAGCCAATGGCTTGATATCAATTAACACAAGAAGAGAAGTCAATGCCTGCCTTATGGCATTGTAAATGATTTTTGAGTAGGGGTCAGTCAGCGGCTTGGTGCCACTTCAATGAAAATTTGTTTTCACCAGCTAATTAAAAAGGCTAACGCATCAATAATCCACTCTTTGATTGAATTCTGAAAGTCAGAACCTACCAACCATGGCTTGCAGCGGTCCCATGCTATTAGGCAATTTTGTAGCACAGCCCGGGCTTTTATCAATATAGACAACACCGGTTGAGTGCTTTAGGGCTATTGAAGAAAAAAATGAGCAAATAGAATCTGTCTTGCTAACTGCTAAACTATATACCCTGCATACTGGGTCCTCAATCTACATAAAATCAAGTAGAATAAAAGTATCATTTTCAAGTAGAATCACATGAGAAGGAAAAACACAAAACAAGCTTCAAACAAAGAGTATTCTCGGTAGCATAAAACTAAGACGACAATTCCACAGTGCCATTATGGTCGGCATGAAAAAGACATTCTTGCAGCAACAATACATTAATTCAATGAGACCGTGTTCTGTACTCACAGGTTCGAGCACCAAAAAGTGACTCGTTAAATTCGGAATCAACCATCTTGTATGTTCCAGCGATGATATCCATAATGAGACTGGCCAGCTGTGACATTAAAACCAATGGATCTACCCCAGAGTCCAAGAACTCCCTGGCTCTTTTCACCGTTTCTGCAGTGTTCGACGACATGGCTAGCTCTAATAGATCAAGTAACTTCTCGTCCGAAACAACTCCAACCTATAGAAAGACATAAATTTGGTTAATCAATTTTATCAGTAAACACCTAGTGGAGTAAAAAATTTGTCCCAACATACAGGGGAAAGAAACGAAACTAAAACTCAGAGAGGAACAGGTAATGTTGACAAAGGATTCGATATGGAACTTACAAGTTCGTTCACAAGTGACGTCGTGATTCTTTTGCCCAACAAACTCAGTTGATCTAACATAGTTTCGGCATCTCGAAGCGAACCATCTGCATTCAGAGCAATCAAATCCAAGGCATCCAATTCGACATCCAGATTCTCCCTTGCAGAAATATTGCGTAGTCGTAACACAATGTCGCTATCTTTGATTTTGTTGAAAAGGTACTTCTGACAGCGAGATTGCACAGAACGTGGCACACTGTCTAGGTCGGTTGTAACAAAAATGAAAACGACCCGACGTGGTGGCTCCTCAACAAATTTGAGGAAAGCCAGCCATAGCTTAGAGGGTAACAGATGACATTCATCAATGATAAAAACTTTGTACCGCGAATGCGCCGGTGGCCGAGCTGACAAGTTTTTTAGCAGATGTCTGACTTTATCAATTTGTCTCTTATTGGTGCCATCAACCTCACAAAGATCTCTGCTATTTCCAGAAATGAAGTCGGAGCACTCTTTGCAGCATCCACATGGCTTGGCTTCTTTGGTAGCCTGACAATTCAGAGCAGCAGCAAAAATCCTGGCTGTGGAAGTTTTTCCAGTCCCACGAGGTCCTTGGAAGAAATAGACAGGAGCAACCCTTGCCCTTGAAATAGCATTGACGAGCGATTGAACCACAATGTTTTGCCCAATTATCTCATCAAAGAACATGGGCTTGTACTTCTGACTCAAGCTTCCGATGTTATCCAGCATAGCATCTTCCTCTGCTTGGCCACTGGCAGGAGCAACGGCCTCCAACCCATCTTGATCCCTACAATTCGACCACCGCCTTCCATCCAATCGACTCAACGCCTCCAAATCGAGCTCCCCAAAGTTTGTGGAGAGCTCATCATCGCTGTGCCCCGTTCCAGCCGACGATCCTCCTCTGACATCAGTATCATTCGTGAGCAACGGGAGAACACCCTGAGCGCTCTTAGATGCGGTGGTGGTTCTTCGCTTCTTCGACCCCGAAGGCGATGGGCGGCGTGCACTGTACACCGATTGACTGCCACAGAGAATGCTACTGCCTTTTCTCCTTATGGTGTCGGAGAGGGAAGGAGAGCAACAACTGCCGCACATGCGCCTGTGCTTGGGCGTCCTCTTGGACCAGTAGCAAGGAATCCCACATCCCTGCCCTCCGGGCAAATCCAAAGGATCATCCACCTCGTCATCACCATCGTTCACGGAAGTGGTTGTGCCGTCCCAAGACCCCACTGTGCTCGGATTCCGATGGGCATGCCTATAGTAGGAGCTGGTCGAGAGAGCAGGGGTGCTGTAGGTGTAGGAAGAGTCGTCCTTCCTAATGCTCCGGAGCAATTTGGAGGAGGAGCGGGACCAATTCTTGCGGCGCTTCATTTTCAGAAGCAGTGGGGATGCTCCAGAAATCCGCTTCAGATCCTCCGAGCGGCTGTAGTCGTCCGTATCGTCAGATGGATCGACCGAGCCATCGGGGGCCAGCGGGAGGGGAGGGTGACCGTTGCGGAAGGGTATGGAATGGGCGGAATTCCTAGGGAGATGGAGGTCCTTGGAAGGATATCTGGCGAGGAGAAGGGCATGGGCATGCGCATCGGATTTCTTACTCCGCTTGCTGAAGGCGGAAGGGGGAGCGGCGGGGGCCCGGGGGACGAGATGGGCATCTCGGCGGCGGAAATAATCGAGGGAGGGACGAGGGCGGTCGCTGCCGCCGGGCTTGGAGTAGACGGCATTGCGGGCATCGCTCAAGCTGTCGTCCGGACTGCTGGGGGAGGAGGAGGGGGAGGAAGATCTGAGGGCGGCGGGGGAGGTGGGGGACTTCCAGTTGTACAAGAAGACGGGGGTCCGGTGGTGGCGGTCGGCGGCGGCGGCGAGGGTGCCGGAGAGGGGGCGGAGGGCGGAGAGAGGAGGCGACTTGCAGGAGGAGGTGGTGCCGGGATCCCGCAACAGGCGGGAAGCCTTGCGGATTTGGGTGAGCTCCCGCTTCAGGTGGAGCTTGCTGGGAGTGGAATCGCCAGTCTTCCCCTTGATTACGCAGGACGCCGACATCTCGTCAAAGAGTGAGTGGGAGTCAGTCAAAGAAGCATAGGATTGCAGGCGAAGGTGATTGGGGGGAGGGGTGGTCACGATCCAAAATGCCCAATGAGCGTTGTCGGGGCTGCCATTTTCAACCCCCACCCCCCTCGTTTGTAAAACTCTACGACGACGACGACGAGAAGATCGGATCCCGTCACTTCTGGACTACCATTGACATTGACATGATGCTACCCCCCCTACTGCTGCTGCTCCTCGTCTTCTGCAACAGCGGGTCATTATTATTCATATTATTCTACGGCGGGGCCATCGGGAATAACCGCGAGTCCAGAAATGGGTTGGGCAGAGGGGAGTGCGCGTAGAAGGAAGAAAAATTAACCGGACACAAAAAAAAAAAAAAAAAGAGACGTATTTTTAGGGTTCGATCGGGGGCGGGCTCGGTTGGATTTACATTTCATATATTTTGGGGAAATTGTTCCCTCTTCTTTCCAACGATCGTTTTGAGACTGGAAAGTCGGGATCCTGATCCTCCGCCCCCAAAAATGTCCCCATTTACTGCCAAAAAGATCCCCCAAAATTTGAAATTCAGCGACTTTGCCCATTTTGAATTCTCCTGATCCCAAATCTTCTCCATTTCCTCTTTACCTGAAGTTAGCCAACCATCTCGTAAACTCTTTCATATGAATACTCGGACTTAAGTCGTCGTGGATTAAGTCAAATTTGGACTGAATCAAAAATGATCCCGACCCAGATCAATTTCAACCCACTTTTTATTCATTTTCATACAATACAAATTTAGTAATTTATATCTAACTTGACATATTTTGCGATAATATTCTATATATAACATGATAAAAGAAAACTCGTACCCAAATTACTGTGAGAGTAAAAAGACAACTATAGAGATGGACTGGATTTACGTAAATTGTGAACCCATTTAACACATATGTTATCTTGAGCTTTATTTACTAAATATAAATAGCCCATACGACAACTCACCATGCATATTTCTTTAGTATGATTATAAAGGAAATTTACATTTAAAGTTGCCATAAATATATTTATGGAGTTTACATTTTGTCTCGAGAAATTACTTAAGGCCGCACTTTTTTCACTCTTTTATTGGTTATTAATAGCTTATATCACGTTGAATTGACTACATTATTTATTGTGAAACCCATTCTTAGTTTAAAATGATTTTTTATTTCTGTCCTTTTCTTTTGTATGAATTTTGCTTGGCTAACGTCACTTTCCCTCTTTAAAAAGAAACGGTATCTTCTCAGCCTTTCAATTTCCCAAGGGAAACCTATGCAAATTTGGAAGGAAAATATTCCTTAACGGGATGACTGAGAAATTCCTTATATAATATAAATTAAATAAAGAAAGTGCTTAACACGAAGAAAACCAACGATATATCTATAACAATATAAAATTTATGATTAGTAATTATTCACACTATTATCGTGATTAAGAGCTCAAATCAGCAACCATGGGGCCAAGTTTCGTTGCTCAAAAGATCGGTAGGACATATTTGCGATGAGCTTCACAACTCGAGCCCATGGCTGTTGCAAGCTCAAATTAAGCCACCATGGCTATGAGCTCGAGCGGCTATGAGTCCACAAACTTGAGCCTGGACATCTATGGTGTCCTAAAGCTCGAGCTTTGAGCCCCATGCTTTGGTAGCTGCGATGGAACCCCTATCTCTATTTCTTAATTTTATTTTCATTTATGTTGCTTTAATGGGGCACCGATTTTTTTTATTTCATGACAATCGTATTAGGATAATGAAGTGACGCAAGTGGAAAATTAAGTCCATGACTAACCGCTTGGTAAAAATTAAAAAAAAAAAAATTGAAAGTCCAATGCATCTATATTATGTGGCCGTTGGGTATTTAGTACTCTTCATTAATGAATTCTTAAATATCATTTATTTTATTTTGAAACAATATTCCACTTTCTAAAATTTGCAGACAATTACCTCTTGGATTTCCTTTCTTGAATAATGTCATTAAATTTGTTTTTGTAAACATCACAAAATACAAAATCATGATTTTCTATGTGTATTTTATTTTTTTATTTTTATTTTCCTTTATTTACAAATAAAAAATAAAAATTAACCTAAGCATGGGTAAGAGTAAATAGAACCATATACTGGTTTTAGTATGCATTTCGTTTAATTATAAATTTAACATGTGCCATTATATTGCACTATATGTATTTTAACTTTCTGCTTTATTTTATTGAGTGAATCTAATAGTCCAATTTTTTTTTATTTTTTTCATGCCATCATTACATGTTGTAAAAATATATGACAAAGTTAAGTACATAAAAAAAAAAATTATAAACATTCATTGTTATCATGCGAATGCCAAAGAAAACGTTTCCTAAAACATTATTAGGAATAATACTATATTTGGCTTGGTTACATGGTATAATTAGCTGTTGATAAGAAATTATGATGATTGTAATAACATTGTAAGACAACTCAATCAAACCATTTGCAAAAGTTGTTTGAGAGGAATTGGGATAGTTTTGTTTTTAATAAAATCGAAACAAAGGAAATAGAAGTAAAAAATGTAGAATCTTAAATCAAGAGTAAGATTTACAAATAATAATGTAGTCAATTCAATGTAATAAAAAGATATTAGGAGCCAAAAAGTGAGTGTAAACAACATGAGCCCTACTTAATTTTAAAGAACTCGACCAGTGACTACAAATTAAAAATCAATTGACATATTTGCCAAAATTATTACTAACAACTAGAAGGAAAAACTTACGTGAGAAATCACAAGTCGCAGTGAAAAAATTACTCACCATGCTCTAACTGATGTCGGGAATACTGCTTAAAGGACGTATAGGGTCACGATCCAGAGTATCAAAAGGAACCACCCTTTAACGTGTCTAGAAACATAACTTTAGAGAGCGTGGGAAAGTAACAAAATGGTCAATTCGGATGGGCGGTCAGGATGAGGAACCCAGCGTCACGTCAGGCCAAGGCAAAAGGCGTTGATTGGGCGAAGGCGGTCACGCGGTGCCCTTCTCCCGCGCGCATAAAGGAATCAAATTATAAAATTAATGCATTTCGCAAGAGAAGAGAACATGGGGGCCCCAGGACAAGACCCGACGCTCCTCTCTCTCCCGCTCCTGCACGTGATTCCACTTGAGTAAATGTAAGGCAGGCGTCCCGTCGACGATAGCAAAGCCACGTGATGAGAAACGCGATGATAGGAGAGGTTGGTTCGGTACATCTTTGAATGCATCCATGAATGTGAATGATATGGAACGATGTTTTTACAAGCAAAAAGCAGGAGTTACTTTATAGTAGACTAGTAAACGACGATGTCGTGGATCGATAGATGCTGCAAAAGGAGGAGAAGATAAGCGACGTCGCGGCGGGCGAAGCAGTCATACTCGCATGCCCACCTCAGCGTCCACCGCCCCCAACCACAGCCGCAGCTGGGCCTCCTTCCTCCTGCTCATCCGATCCTCACCATCTCCGATCCCCGTCCACGCCCACCTCCTCAAGCTGGGCCTTCTCCCCCATCCCCACCTCCGCAATGCCCTCCTCCACTCTTACGCCCAGCTCGGCCTCCTCCACCAGGCCCGCCGCCTGTTCGACGAATTGTCCCGCTGGGCTCTCCCCGATTCCAACTCCCTCCTCTCCGCCTACTTCAAGTGGGGCCACCTCCGGGAAGCTCGCGCCCTTTTCGATGCTATGCCTCGCCGCAATGTCGTAACCTGGACTGCCACGGTCACTGGTTATGCCCGGACTGGGGACTTGGAGAGTGCCAGGCGCTGCTTCGATGCCATGCCCCACAGGACCGTCGTCTCTTGGAACGCTATGCTCTCCGGCTACTCTCAGAATGGCTTCGAGGACGAGGCTCTCCGGTTGTTTCACGACATGGTTGATGCCGGCTTCCGACCCAACGAGACGACTTGGGTCATTGTCATTTCATCCTGCGCTGCGCGTGGCGATCCTTCCCTTGCCGACTCGCTCGCCACGTTGCTTCATCGGGCGAGGGGGATTGATTTCAACTGCTTCCTCAAGACAGCGCTCCTCGACATGTACGCCAAATGTGGACGCTTGGCTGCCGCTAGACGAATTTTTGATGATCTGGGCCCCCACAAGAACACTGTCACCTGGAATGCCATGATCTCGGCATACATGAGGTCCGGAGATTTGGCCTCGGCTAGGGAACTCTTCGATAGGATGCTGAATAAGGATGTGGTCTCCTGGAACTCCATGATTGCTGGATATGCTCAAAACGGCCAATCAGCTTTTGCAGTCCGGCTCTTCAAAGACATGCTTACACTTACTGGTGAACATCCAAAGCCTGACGAATTCACCATGGCGAGCGTTTTTTCAGCTTGCGGGCATCTTGGCACCCTGGAGATAGGCAACTGGGCTGTGGCTTTTCTCGGGAAAAATCAGATTAGGCTCGCCACATCAGGGTACAATTCCTTGATTTTCATGTACTCTAAATGTGGGAGCATTAAAGATGCCCAGCGGATCTTCCACGAAATGGAAAGGAAAGATGTGGTTTCCTACAACACCTTGATCTCAGGTTTGGCTGCCCATGGCCGTGGAAGGGAAGCCTTGGAACTGATGTCAAAGATGAAAGAGGAAGGCATTAACCCGGACCATGCAACTTATGTAGGCATCCTGACAGCATGCAGTCACGGGGGTTTACTGCAAGAAGGTCGCCGGTTGTTTGAAATGATTGAAGCTCCATCAAATGATCACTACGCGTGCATGGTCGACTTGTTAGGTCGTGCGGGTGAGGTCGAGGAAGCAAATAGATTGATTCAGACCATGCCCATGAAGCCACATGCAGGAGTGTATGGATCACTCTTGAATGCTTGCCGCATTCACAGGAGGACCGATTTGGCAGAGATGGCTGCTTACGGGCTTTTTGAAATCGAGCCAAACAATTCAGGGAACTATGTTCTGTTGTCTAACATATACGCACAGGCAGGCAGGTGGGAGGATGTTGATAGGGTAAGGCGGATGATGCGGAAGAGGGGGGTGATGAAGGCAACTGGATGGAGCTGGGTGGAGCATGAGGGCGAGGTGCATAAGTTCATTGTGGGGGACAGATCGCACGAGAGATGCAGTGAGATCTACCATCTGTTGGCCAACTTGAGGAGGAGGATGGAGAGGAGCGGATATGTGGCGGATGGAAGCTGTGTTCCAAGGGACGTGGTGGAGGAGGACAGAGAAGAGATGGTGGGGGTTCATAGTGAGAAGCTCGCTGTCTGCTTTGCTCTTATTGTTAGTGAAGCCGGGGAAGCAATCAGGGTGATGAAGAATATGAGAGTATGTTGGGACTGTCATACTGCAATCAAAGCAATCTCTAAATTGGAGGGCAGGGAGATAATAGTACGGGACAACAACAGATTCCACCATTTCGTGGAAGGCCAATGTTCTTGCAAGGATTACTGGTAGATTTCCAGACGGTCGCCTGCATTTCAAATGCAGGTCGAAACCCCTACTTTTGAAGGCAGCAGGTCTGGCAGAACTCATCCATTAAAAGCGAAGCTGAAATATCAACCATGACCATTTCACCAGGAATAATTGGAATTCAGCATCTGAAAATTAGAAGGGTGTGATCGAGCACTCATCATCCTCATTCTTTTACGACTGTTCCCAGCTCAAAAGACAGCACAGCATTCCACTGTAAGGGGGACTCTATTTAATCATCTGAACATTCTGTTACATCCCAACGAAGAACCTTTCACTTAACTAAAGGTGCACAATCGCCTTCAGGCATAGATCTTGCAACAAATGAGACTGCACAAATAATAATATACATATAAGGCATTCTAATTTTGAGCAACGACTTCAAACATAATCCCTGAGAAAATTGGACAGAAGAAGAGTGTAGCTTAAGTCCCATTGTTGCAATGCCAGTTCCCAACTACAGTGTCCATATTAAACTGCAAAGAGAAATTTCTTGATCTTGTCTAGCCTTCTTGATTGATCTATGTCCAATTTCTGAACATGGTTCAGACTCTAGCCCTCTTGCTACTGCAACTGGGGCATTTGTACTGCTTTATATGCTCCGCCTTTGCTGGAGTTATTTTTACACATTTTCCATGGAACCATCTCTCACAGATATCACAGCAAATCCAGAATTCATCGTTTGCATAGCTATCCCCACATGCTCCACAGGTGGCACCCTGCTCATCATCTTCTTCTTCTTCCCCACTTTCCTCCTCTTGTTTGGGTGGTGGAGACATCTTCACTCCCTTGGATTGTGGATCGGACTGCAAGGAGAGGTTTGAAAGCAACATCCATGCATGATCAGCAAGGAATAACTATTCGCGAACCAAAGGGAGCAAAAGTACATCTGCAAATAATATCATGTCAAAACTGAAACTTCTTACCATCTTTGTACTAGATTTGCTTTTGCTGTTTTGATTAGCAGATTGTTCCTTTGTTAAGCATTGTTCCTTTGATTGCTTAACATTTCCCGTCACAACTTCAAAAATAGTTGGGAGATCATTTATCATTTGGAAAAGCCTCTTTCTGTAAAATCCGACCATCCAAAATCAGAACAAGCTATATGGACTATCAACTATTTTCTGCGCTCTAAAATGCAGAACACAGCTAGTTGTTCCACCTCCGTTTAACTCATTACAATGATCTACGCAAATGCTTCCTATTGACTTTCACCAATAAACATGGGGAATTTGTCCAAGTTGACCAATAGGGGATATTATGAAGGATCTAAGGGGGACAATGGTAGGATCTTGCCTGGAGAACTTCTGCTTCCATTCAACTCAAAATGCCACTGATTACTTCAGCTAGTTCCTTCTATACGTTTGCAAAACAGTAAAATAGAAAAGTGTCACTTAAAAAAAATAAAAATTCACTGTATCAGCAGAAACTGCAACTTTAGATTTCTCATGAATTTAGAATAGGCCCGGCGTGTGAATGATGGGTAACCCACCCTACCAAGAAACCAGGGGTCCAAAATCTCTGTAGGAAAAATTGAGACTAGAGGACAGCCAATATGGCTAAGTGACCTCCCAGGTGACAGTCCCCGGTATGAGAAAAGCACACTTCTATCCCCACCTATTAGCATGAAATGTGTAACAAAGTTCTCAGAACCTGCTACATCAGATGCTCCAACCCATAAGAAGGGTCAATGTTATAGTTCTTCACAATCAAGAACTGATTTAGCAATTACCACAACCACAGAAAGTTTCCAACCTTCTAAACCTAGAACGATGTTCAAGTAGTCGAGGAAAACAACAGCTTAAAAAAAGCTGTAATGAGGAACTGCAATGTCAGCCTGCACTAAATATCCAAGATATACAGAGTGATTATCTATCGAGTACTACTCTGATCATCACCAACACGCACAACAGAAGAACTCAAAACAACATGAATAAAAGAAAAGTTGGCAATTACATAACTTGATATGTTTTCGCTAGTTCCTCACAAAACCAAGATTATCATCACAATAATCTTTATTTGAGCTACCTTAGCATTGAGGAGAAATGACAGACGATACTAACACAGACATTAAAAAGATGACATGACATGAAGTGCAACCTGTACCAAATTAAAAGAGTGCTATTATTGCATCAAGAAGCTTGGTAGTATCCTCATAGCAATACCTTGCATCATCATTGCATAAGCTACATAGCTAAACAAGGTCTTCTTTTATGTCCAGTCCCATAAATATAACAGCAATGGCACATAAAGGATAAAAGCAGAATAAGGAAGAAGATTAAACACATGCCCCTGCCTAGCACTATGAAGGTGCCCAGAAGATCCAGTAACATCAGAAGTTCAACCAAAGAAAACCAACAGAGAGAAGAATCCAATCATCCTTATCTACTCATGCCATCGCTTGCAAAATGCATAACTTAAACTAATCCTTGCAGACAGTTCTTACATGAACTTCTCTTTATCTTTCCATTATGGAATGGGACTCAATAAGCACAGTTTTTATCAAGTTGCTTCTCTAGCTTTCATTCTACCATATACATAACTAAACACCATCAGCTCATTAATGCCAACTGGCCACAAAACACGCTAAGCATCTAGACTAAAATAACTGACCGAAAGATATAGAAAATGATACCTGAAATATTGCATCCTTCCATATCAGAAGAACTACCTCCACTAATATATAGCACAAACCCTCTGATGTTAATTTTGGCTAAAATATGTCAAAGCTTGCACTTTCCATCGATCTATCATGATGTCTATGGGCCTATCACGTCCTAAAACATTCTGTCAGTCCTTACATGGTATCACACAGTTGTTTTGATGTCAAGATTCACTCTCTTATTCAAATGGAAAGACAACCTGAAACGTTTTGTGATTTATTTGAAAGCTTAAAGTTAACCAGTCTTTGACTCTCTTCAATCCCTTAGATTGTCCAAAAGCGGAAAAAGACTTAGCCAGGTTCTAACCCTTAGCTCTGACACCACAAGAAATAAGCCAGCCTAGGGAGGACTTTAAAACTGATACAAGAAGATGGGGTCAGAGGGAAGTCAGAAAGTCGAGGAACCTCTAAAATAACCGAATTATTCATGGTGAAATACAATATATTGTGGATGCCAGATGAGCAATTGGTCATTGCCTTCATGACCTTGAGAAACTCTTACACACTGATGGCAACAAAAAAGAATAGAATGCTAAATACAAACTGAAGATCTTCAGATAGATTGTTCAAAAGGAAGAGCAGGATAAAACAGGAAAACCACTACACAAGTTTCAGAAGTGTCTTTTTCACATTACAGATGGATGGGAATCTAAATTCATGAACAATATAAAGTACAATTTGCTTCTATGTCACAAAATTTTATAAGATCCTAATACCGAACTAAGACGGGGCAATGCTCCTTGTCTTTGATACTGCCTTAGCAAATTATGGACCTAACATCCTTTAATGCCCAAATGTGTTTCGCGCATCTATATGCTCAAAACTACAAGTAGATTGACAGGAGTCTATTTCACCCTCTTTTTACCATTACGTGTTCCATGAAAAGTCTCATCTTCCCATCTCATACTCGTTCAAATATTTTGCCTCCAACTGATCTCTCATCTCTGAAAAGCCTATTAAAATCAATCTTAGGGATGAAACTCCCTGTGGTTTTGAGCATGATTGCTCATGGTTCTGGCGATATTAATAAACCATAAGACCCAAAAGGAGTAACTAACATTGACCAGCAAGATGGGACTTCACAGATACACCACATAGCAAATTGTTTCTCTATCCTCAAGAAACTAGGGTCAGAATAAGATCCAGTTGATTATCATCATTCAAAGAAAGGACAAGAGAAAAAAAGTCCATTCATCTGAACAAAATATTTATATCCATACATTGTGTCTTGGTAAACAGATCACATAACCCTACATGTCGCAGATAGTTATTTAGCTCTCGGCAGTTCTTTCACTTGAAACTTACGTGATTCATTTCTACGACTAAGATAATAAAAGAGACAAGTTCGATGTGGAAGCGAACACGGAAGTCGATTCTACAAGGGAAAAAAGGAGGCTTAATAGTAGCTTTGCTCGAAGAGAATAGCTCTTCATACCTTTCGTTTTTACCGAAACCGAACCGCGCACCGAAATAGAAAGCAACGGCAAGTAACCATGAATCGCTGTGGACGGCGACCAGGGACAACCAGTCCTTCTCTTGCATTCCATCCCTTGCGAAATTGATTCCTAAAGCAGGCTCCGGGAGCTCAGGGGGGACCTCCTCCACCGGTAAATTAACTTCCCAGGTCTCGTTTGGAAATCCATACAGGCAGAGGTTCTCCTTCTCTGACAGTAGTAAGAAAGAAAGAGAAAAGAAGAAGAAAAGAGTAATGGGAATGCAACTCTCGAAACCAGGAATCTCCAAAAAAATCACCGGGGCGTCGGGTCGTGTCGCGTCAACACGGAGGGAGGGGCATATTCGGTACAATGGAAAAGACCCGAGGGGCGAACTTGAAATGCAGGAGCGATGTCGTAAAACGAAATCAGGTTCATCAAACTGACAAAAGAAGAGGGTGGGGAGTGGGAAAATGGACAGACGAGCTGGGCTGTGGGGGGGGGGGGGGGGAGGAAGGAGGAGGGAGGGAGAACGTACCGGGGTCGCACTGCTGGTAGAACTTCTCGACGTCTGCAAGAGAGAGAGAGAGAAAAAGAGACGGGGAGAGTAGGCAATGATGCAATCGGTGGGGGGCAAAAGGAAACGCAAAAGAGATATGGGGAAAACCAGGAAGGAATTAAAAAGCAGCACCGGCGGTGAGAGCCTTGATGAGGCCGGCGCGTCGGCCCTTGAAATCGCTGAAGACCTCCTCCACCGTCCTTGGGATCGGGTGCGGTATTCCCTCCATATACGCCGATTCAATCCCCACTCCTCCTCCTTCCTTCGTCTCGCTCCCTCGCTCTGTCCGTCGATCTGCTGCTTGCTAATTGCTATTCCTGAGCGAATTCATCCATCCCGCTTCCCTTCTCTTCTCTTCTTCCCTTTTTGGCTGTCTAGGGTTCGTCGTCTGTCAGAATTAATGAGTGTCTTTTTCTTCTTCTTCTTTTTCCCCCTTTTTTTTTTTTTGCTCTTTTTGGCTAATGGTGACGCTAATCGAAACCAGGAAGCAGCTTCTCTGAAAGGAGGTATATATATATATATATATATGTCCATCCTTTGATAGTATGTTATTTCCATGCGAATTCTTAAAATCTCGGCATCTCCTCACCTTTTATGAAGAAATCACGCTAATCGTTAACTTTACTTTGGAGATAACATTTTGTATCTCAATTCCAGCACCATCCGACCCATCTTAAGATTTTGACAAGCAATTCGAAATTTAAGCTATTGAGACATTGAATCCGAACTTTGAAAAGTTATTGTTTACTTTTGAAACTATAGATATGTTCCGGCCACTTATCACCATTAACTTCTTTTCGTCATATTTATGTCTTGATTACAACTCATTTCTAAGATTTACACTAAAAGGTGAATCTATTTTCACAGCCCATGTAGCTTACTACACAATTTTTTCAGGTGAAGGGACCAAAATATACCTAATGACTCATTTATATCTGGAGTTACTATTCATATGCCAAGTCCTTCATTGACACCAATTTTCTTATAACTAAAAAGGTGGGAAAGGCGACTACCATGACTACCTTTTTCGGACATAACTAAAAAGGGTTTCCAACTTGCTACAGATAATTCGTTTTGAAACATAAGTGCCAAGTCCACCCATAATATGTATAAGTCTATTGCCATAGTCCTATCGGCAAACAAATCCGACATTCACTTCAGTTGGAAGGGCAAGCAATGGGTCGGTTTTACTTAACTAAATTGACCTTGCCCAATTGGTGGTTCATGGGGGGCTAGGCAGGATCTTTGGTAAAAAATCAGGGAATCATTGTACTTTGTTTCAAAGAAAGAAAAATATGTTTAAGATAAGTTTCAAACTCGAGAAGGTTAGGTAATCTATTAATAACTTAACTATCATGTCATAGATTATTTCGCATAGTATGTTTTGACACCTAAATTTTGGCTATTTCGTTTAGTCGTTAGGGTTTATTTTATTTTATAATTTAATTGCATAGCATATAGATTTAGGTTGCATTTATTGGACCGGTGGTGGATGAGTTTAAATTAAATGGTTAAGCGTGAAGCGAAAGAAATTGGCGCTTTTTTTTTAAGTGATCGGAAATTATCTCGTAAGAAAATAAAAATTTGAAATTTTAGGGATATGATGAATTTTCGGATAGGGCGAGTGGAAAAAACGAATATTGCGAATATTGCGTTTTGGGAAAAAATCTTTGTGGATATCAATTTTGAAAGATTGATAACCCTAATTCGTTGCCTATAAATAGATTAAAACGAATAAGGTTCGAGGCCACACACATCGACACACACGGCCGTATGTAGAGGGGGCTTCTTCTCGGTTTTTCTAAAAAACGAAGAAGAAGCAAAGGGGGCTTCTCTGAATCAAAAAGAACAAAAAAGGTCAAAAAGTAAAAAGGAGAAGGAAGAGATCTCTTCCTCACGTCCGTGGAAGACCCCAAAAGCTATCAATCCTTCTGACAAAAGGTGAAGAAAAGTAAAAAGGTGAAAAGGGTGAAAAAGGTGAAAAAGCAGCTCCAGGAGGGAGAAACAAGGAGGACGTGCACTGTTCATCTTCCTCACAAAGCCCCTCCATCGCGCGCCGCCACCGCCTGAAGCCCGCCGCGCCTGAGCCGCACCCGAGCTGCTCCGACGAGCACCGTGCGACGCCCAGCAGATCGCCTCCGCCGGTGTCCGCCAGCCGCACCAGATCCAAGTGCAGGCCCGACGCCGCATCGATCTCCCTCGCCCGAGCGACCAACCCGCGCCGCTCGCCAGATCCCGACGACCCGAGCAGCCACCTAGCGCCGCCGATCAGCCGCTGCTTCGCTCCGCACGAAGCCGCGACCCGCCGAGCCCGCGACTCTCCGCCCGCGACGCGTGCCTTGAATCCCCGATCTGCAACACCGGAGCACCCGAACCTCTGATCGACGCTCCCTGCCGTAGCCCAACACCAGCGACCCGACGTGCAGCCCGCGCCTCTGCTCGAGCGACCCGAACGCCACCCCTGTTCCCACCACCGCGCCAGGCGACCCACGACCTCCGAGTACCCCTCCGCGACCCAGCTGCGCTCCCGCTTCCGCTCGGACTGACCCCGGACGCTGGACTTCTACGTTGCTTGATCCGGCCCGTCCCTGCTCCAGCTTCGCCCTCTGCTGCTGCTACCGCCTCGCCTTGGCCACTCGCCGCTGCTCCCCGCGCCGCTGCGCCCTGTTGCTGCCGGAGCACCATCCGCTCACGCCCAGCTGCTGACCCGCGACGCCAGAGCCTGCTGCCAAGTCCTCCGTCCGCCACCGCCCCTCAACGGAACCCTAGCCGGCGTCTTCCTCCCTGCTGGAGCTCCGACCAGCCACCCTTGGCTGCTCACCCACCATAAGCCGCACGTGTCAAGCTTTGTTTTTTTTGTGGAAAGAAAAACAGAAACAAAAAGAAAAAGGCAAAAATCAATTTAGGTAGATTTTTCTTCCTTTTAGTTATTTGCTTTATTTTACTTCTTACTTTATTTTATTTGTTCCTTTTTAGTGTAATTATTCATTAATGTAAGATTGAGCTCCCGACATGAAATTGCCTCAAATTAGGGTTTGTCACCCGATTTTAAATGCCCAAATCCGACTCGCAATCCTTCAAAAATCGACAATCCGATCTCACGCCCGAGATTCGATTCGCGATTTAATTTTAGAATCGACAACCCGATCTCATGCGCGAGATATGGTTCGCCAATTCTCGAATATCAATTTTATCTTTGGTTGATTTGATGTCGTCGCCTCTAAGTCAATTTTTTAAAAGAAAAGATCAAAAAAAATTTTGAATTAGGATTAGGTTTGTTTGTTTATCTTGCATGATTAGATGTGGATTTTATTTTGAATCATGAAAAAGAAAAAGAAAAAGTGCACTCATTTAGGATAAAAGTTTTTTTCCATTATCTCGAATTGCATGTTTAATTTTAATTTCGAATTTCATAAAAAATAGGAATTAAGGCATTATTTGCACGTCATGGCAAGATATTAGAAGAAATTGCATGTTTTATTTTAAGTCTAGATTGATTTTTGCATCTTAGGATAGAACTTGCTAGGTTAAGATAATATCTTAGTTTAAATTAGGATTTAGTCGACTCGATCCTTAATATAAACTAGATAGAATCTTAATCTAGATAATTATATTTTGCATTTTCCTTAATTTCGAATTTCATGAAAATTTGTTTTAGGATAAATTAGTTTCAATTTCTAGAATATGTTGCATTTTTCTAGAATAGAAAATTCATGTGCACGTCATATAGAATTAGGTTCATGAAATGCATGTCATTTAGTGATTATTATTAGGTTCATTTAATTAGAAATTGCCTGTCATTAGAGTTAGGTCATTTGATTAATTTAGATCGCATATTTAATTATTGCATTTCTTTAGAAATTACCTTTACTCATGTCATTTAGTTTAGGTCATGTCGTCATGTCATTTTAGATTATTTACATAAGTCATGATTTTCATTAAATAAAGAGAAAACAAAAAAAATTGATTGCTTGTTAATTAGAAATCATATCTAGGATTATCTATATGAATTTCGATTTAACATTGCGAGATCTTCGTTCGTTCTTTTAAGGTATGTTTTTGCATTATTTAATTGTTTTTCGATGTGTTAAATTTGTGGTATGCGCATGTATGATCATCACCTCACGTGTTGGGAAGTTTCGATTAAAAACCAATCAAATTGCCAAACATTTTCTTAAAATTAAAAGAAGTGGTACCGAAAGGGCACTAGGATAGTCTAGTGTAACCAAGTCCCCCACTCCAAAATCTCCGGTTCGTAGAAGTAAGATAATCCTCCCGTTATTTTACTTAGGTGTCTAATCGACCTACCCTAAACCGATTAGTGGCGACTCCTAGATAATAAGCTTTGCATGTTAAAACCCTACGTCGTGATTTGGTATGGGCTTGGGAGAGCCCGAGCTAAGCTTAAAGGCTTAGTAGTCCATCAACCTAGTTTTAGGTGGCAAACCCGAAAATTTGGTCGCGACAGCTTGGCGACTCCGCTGGGGAGTTGAGTTGAAACTCTTAGTGGACTTAGGCCAATTTTCTCTTCAATTTGAAAAAAAATGTTTTTGTTTGGCAGCAAGGATTCCAGGTACGTCCCTAACATTTAGGTGTTAAATGTTTTTGCAGATTGGGAGGTATAAGGGGAGTAGTGATTGTTAACCCTTGTCTTGCAGGTTGGAGTTGGGGATGAATGTTTTAAATTCAAGTTATTGAAGTGCTGTTTGATTTAAACTGTTGTGCATGCCTTGCATCTTGCACTACACTTTTGCACACACAACCCCGCCGGACTCCGGGGGCCGCATAAGATCATTTAGGATGGTGTTGAGATGGATACCACTCCGACCGCATGCTCGCGGTGCACGAGTCGCCCATCTCAATCCCGAAATTTCTTTCATGGTGTCAAGAGTACCCACCTCGGTCCGCATGCCCGCGACCCGGGTCGGCTCTTTGACCAAGCCGGAGTCATGAGGGCCCGACATAGTCCACAAGCCCGTGGCTAGTCTGATCATCCTTGTGGCTTCACCTTGATAAGCCTTATAGAGTAGAAATCGAGCCACTTACCATGCGCATGTCTATGTGATGGCCGTCGATTTATCTTGGTGAAGTAAGTCTTCCATCCCTATACTAATGCAATTTACTTACTTTGTCCTACTCTTGGTTCGTCCATGACAATCTAGGTCAATCATTGATTTAATTTATTTGTCAATTAGAAATGAAATGAGGAAATTGCCATGCAATGAATCATTTGGAAAATAACAAAAAAAAACTTTGGAGAATTTGTCTGCAATTCATGCCTAGGACATTTGATCTCACTAGGGTGTCTATTTTTCCAACTCTTTTTAGGAAATGCCCTTCTTGTACGAACTTTTCATGAATAGATGAAAAAAAATGGAAAAATCAATTAGATCATTGTCATGGATTGACTTTCTATTTACCCTCATGCTTACATGTTCTCATTCATTTCAATTTAGGTGATTATGGGGCGATCTCGCTCACCCATCCGTTCATGATCAAGAGCTAAAATGACGAATAAAAAGAGCTAATCTCGTCAAGCAATAGTGTTGCGATCTATATTCGATGAGAAATTGCGACTCCAAGGAGAGAGCCAAGAAGACCTTTCGAACCATCTCATTTTCCTGAGGTAGTCGAATTTGATGCCATCATGAAGAGGCTAGCGATATATCTAGATGGAAGAATATCTCGCTTGAAGGGTTCACATTACAAGATCAAGGAGGGTGAAAAATTCGAGTACACATGATTCATGGTCCTAAGTAGTTCGATTTCTTCATTTAATTAGGGGCATGTACTTTTCCCTACGTGGGAATTCTTATCGCTTTTAGGGATTGATTTCAATTTCTTCTGTGCTTGAACATCACATTCCAATAAATGTAATTCGATTGATGATCATCAATAAAATTACAAGTTTTGTTTTGAGGACATGATGGGGTACACCAAACCAGCCCGGTGACGATATCCAACAATGAAAAGAAAATATCATCCATGGAGAAAATCTGAGGACCGGGCTTCGTCATGCTTCCTCATCCAAAATATTCCTTTAAAAAAAATCATTTTTCAAGCCATTTCCAAAAGCATGCATTAGGTTAGCCCTGTTTAATTTTCTGACTCATTTACTTCATGTCTCAGAGCATAACAGAGAGGCGTTTGAAAATAACGCGTCAATTTTCAGTGATAGTTGGCCTGTTGATTTTGGAACATACATCCGAAGGAAAATAGACATGAAGGCAAATGATCATTTCCTAGCCGATTGTAATGACATCTCCCAAGAGTGAAGAAAATCATCTTGATTCCAAAGTGTGATATGTGGCACATCTCATAACAATTTGCGTGAGATGTCATTTCGAAGGCCAAATGAAGTTTCTCATTTCCATGAGAAAATAATGGAACAAATCAAAAGTGGATCATCTGTCTTGGATGAAATGGATACATTGTGGAATTGACACTCTGTTCTTTTCCTTGCAGATGACAAATTGGGGCACTACAGATTCTAGTAGTGACATGACCGAGACAAAATCTCGATCCAAGACAGAATGGTTGTACAATTTGAATTTACTCTGATGTTGTATAGTATCCTATTCATGCACGTTCTCTTGTGCAGGGGCAAAAGTGGATCTCCACTTTTGATGGATAGAGATGATCCAGGGACATCCATTGCTGAGGCAATTCTTTTATGGAGCAATTCCCCTGAATGAGTGTTTAAAACCATGTTTTGAGTGCGATAAATTGTTTGCTTTGAAGTCACAAACGCTTTTCATGCTTAAAGTTGCTGGACTCTTTTGAAAAGAGAATTTTCATATTGATTTAGCTCATCAATTTCATGTGGAAATTTGTCAAGATAGACAACTCAATGGAGTGACATTAATGTTTAAGAATGCTAAATGAGATGTGTTGGGATGATGAAAGGCAAGCCTTATTCTATACACAGTCCCATACTTATACACTTGTGAGATGAGTGTAGGAAGTTCCATATTTACAAGGTAAAGAGTTCTCTCGCAAAAGGTACGATGACCGGAATGATGAGGGGCAATTTATTTTTCTATCCCAAACACTACGGGTGATCCATTGCTTAACCTTTTGAGCCCATACACTTATGGATGTTCTTTTCAAATAACCCCTGTCAAGAATCACCCCACATCGGGGCAACTAAGAGATCAAATGGCATCATGAGGTGAGGAAAATGAATTGAAATTTTCTTGCTCTCACTTGCATCAATCTTCAAGTTATGCTATTACATTGAATTTATGTGTTAATTTAAGTGCCTTAGGATGACGAAGAGCATTTCTTTCTCTATCCTATACACTAATATCCTTTGCATAGCCTATTTGAGCCTGCAATTTCATTTCTTTAAACCCAGTTGATGATCATCCCCCACACTAGGGCAAGGCAAAACCAGTTGATGATCAACCCCCACCTTTGGGGCAAGGCAAAAGCCAAATGAAGACTCTTGAAAAGTTCTAGTGTCATTTAAAGTGTAATTGCTTGACGCATGCATTATGCGCAAGAACCAAAATCAAAATAGAACTAAGGGGCATGAAAAAGCAGTGTGCCTGGTAAAAGCAAGGCCAATGCCCATAGATAAAAAAAAAGTCAAAATAGGTGACTGTCAATTGTAAGAGTTGAATCCCAATGGAGCAATACTCAAAGAACTCAAATGTCGAGTTTCTACAAATCAATGGGGGCACTTCATGAAGACAATCCTCGATGGTGAAAAAGAAAACTGGTGGCAATGCCAAGATGATCATCAACTCTCACCCTTTACACACTTTTTGAGCCTAATGATCCTTTCATTTCTCAATCCATGAACCCAACCTACGTTACGTCCCTTACAAAGTCTCTTCAGATTATGGCACTTGAATTAACGTAGGAGTTCATATGTTTATAAGCATCGCTCGAAGAAGTGCGAGCAAGACTATTTCTTTCTCATTTTGCAGGGTTCTTGACTTGTAAACCCGGAGATGATTGCGAAGTTGTTTTTTCAAAAGCCTTGACTCAAAGAGTCCCATTTGTTAAGCCGTTGGCCGAGCCCACATTATGATCCCTGTTAAAGACCTCTCGATTGGTAAGATCGTACCGCTTGCGAGAATACTCAGACCCATGTCGATATGATAAAATTGAGTGATTCTCATAAAATAGCCATTCTAAATGAGAGTGAGTGAAAGTCCTTTCTAACCGAAAGTCTCTCATTTAGTATTCTTAAGAAATCCATGTCATGAGTGAAAATTGTCTTGAACGATAATTCTCTTTAATGGAAATTCGGATGATGCAAAAGTCATTATGCATGAATCTTGATTGAATTGATAAAAGTTTCAGTAGATTTTGAAGTATGCATTCGAGAATAGCCTTAATTGCTTATTTATTTGGTGAATGCATTTTTGCTCTAATCATGTCGACAGATAATGTTTTCTCAAAGACCCAGAGCTCCTAACATTCAGGTTCTTTTCAAGATGCCTCATGATATGAGGAGATGAGAAACCATCATGAGCATTCAAGGTGCATCCTTAATGTTCCAAAATTTATTTCTACCGGGAGGTGAGAGGCCTCCACGGGATATCCAAGTTCCAAAAGACATATCCCAAAGAATCGAGATATCATCGGGTAAGTATATCTCTACCCATTCTCGACACTTGACTCGGTCAAGCTGTTCTTTTTAAATTGATCGTCGTGCTTTCGTAGCCTAGAGCCCTTTTATATTATCCTGGCGTGCTTTCATAGCCCAAGGCCCATCTTTACAGGAGACATATCCCTAATGAGCAGAGATGTCACCAGGGAAGTATATCTCTATCTATATCTTAAATACTTGTCGTTGTACGGTATTTTCACTTTAAGTAATTTGACACTCGATGAAGTTGTCCCTAAAGATTTTTCTCAGTTGCGACGCCGGGCGACCGAAGAATGGTTCGGGTCCTAGCCAAGCAAAACCTCCGTTTAGGCGACCGTAGAATGGTACGGGTCCTAGACAAAACTTTATTTCCCTATTCGGGCAACCGTAGAGTAATGGTACGGGTCCGGGAGGTAAACCACCGTTTAGGCGACCGTAGAATGGTACGAGTCCTAGACAAAACTTTATTTCCCTATTTAGGTGACCGTAGAGTAATGGTACGGGTCCTGGAAGGTAATAATGCGTGTTTATTTGTAAACACAAGTACATGTTGCATCTCCTACAATCATGTTTTATAGGAGACATATCCCTAATGAGCAGAGATGTCACCAGGTAAGTGTATCTCTATCTATACCTTAAATACTTGTCATTGTACGGGTATTTTCGCTTTTAAGTAATTTGACACTCGATAGAGTTGTCCCTAAAGATTTTTCTCCAGATTGCGACGCCGGGCGACCGAAGAATGGTTCGGGTCCTAGCTAAGTAAAACCCCCGTTTAGGCGACCGTAGAATGGTACGGGTCCTAGACAACTTTGTTTCCCTATTCAGGCGACCGTAGAGTAATGTACGGGTCCTGGAAGGTAAATCCCCGTTTAGGCGACCGTAGAATGGTACGGGTCCTAGACACAACCAAATTCTGTCATACTAGGCGACCGTAGAATGGTACGGGTCCTAGGAAAACAGTTTTCTTTATAAAGTCATGTTACTATTCTAGGCGACCGTAAAATGGTACGGGTCCTAGGAAAGCGTTTTCTTTATAAAGTCATGTTATTATTCGGGCGACCGTAGAATGGTACGGGTCCTAGACGTATAACACCAATCTATCTTGAATCATTTTACCCTCCTTGAAGGTAAGATATTTCGGGTAGGTTCTTTTGACATCTCGGTCTAGATCCGGATGTCTTAATTCTTGTCGTTGAACATTTCACTTGGATGTGAATGTTCTTCTCGAGCTCAAAGTTTCAATCTATTACCTGTTTGACTCTTCAAGGAACCCGAGTAAGAGTTGGGTACTTGTGAAGTAAATAGGGATTTATCATGTACCTCAAGATGCTTTACCGCACCGACTTGGTAAGTAATTGCAGGTATGTTCCTTCCTTTCGCATCATGCATTTGCATTAGCATTTCCAGTGCATCATATAAATTGCATTTTAAAATGGGATTCATTTTCCAACAAAAAATCAAAAATCAAAAATCAAAAATCAAATCATTCAATGCATGTGCATGGTCAAAATTTAGGTCTCAATTTATCTTTGAAGGCAACCTCTTCGAGCTCACCTCCAAAGAGGGGCAGTTGTGTTGACACCTAAATTTTGGCGGCTCATTTAGTCATTAGGGGTTTATTTTATTTTATAATTTAATTGCATAGCATATAGATTTAGGTTGCATTTATTGGACCGGTGGTGGATGAGTTTAAATTAAATGGACTAAGCCCATGAAGCGAGCAAATTGGCCCAAGCCCGTTTTTTTTAAGTGATCGGAAATTATCTCGTAAGAAAATAAAAATTTGAAATTTTCTGGGATATGATGAATTTTTCGGATAGGGCAAAGTGGAAAAAACGAATATTGCGAATATTGCGTTTTGGGAAAAAATCTTTGTGGATATCAATTTTGAAAGATTGATAACCCTAATTCGTTGTCTATAAATAGATTAAAACGAATAAGGTTCGAGAGGCCACACACATCGACACACACGGCCGTATGTAGAGGGGGCTTCTTCTCGGTTTTTTTCTAAAAAACGAAGAAGAAGCAAAGGGGGCTTCTCTGAATCAAAAAGAACAAAAAAGGTCAAAAAGTAAAAAGGAGAAGGAAGAGATCTCTTCCTCACGTCCGTGGAAGACCCCAAAAGCTATCAATCCTTCTGACAAAAGGTGAAGAAAAGTAAAAAGGTGAAAAGGGTGAAAAAGGTGAAAAAGCAGCTCCAGGAGGGAGAAACAAGGAGGACGTGCACTGTTCATCTTCCTCACAAAGCCCCTCCATCGCGCGCCGCCACCGCCCGAAGCCCGCCGCGCCCGAGCCGCACCCGAGCTGCTCCGACGAGCACCGTGCGACGCCTGCCAGATCGCCTCCGCCGGTGTCCGCCGCCGCACAGATCCAAGTGCGGGCCGACGCCGCATCGATCTCCTCGCCCGAGCGACCAACCCGCGCCGCCGGATCCCGACGACCCGAGCAGCCACCTAGCGCCGCCGATGCCCGCACTTCGCTCCGCACGAAGCCGCGACCCGCCGAGCCCGCGACTCTCCGCCCGCGACGCGTGCCTTGAATCCCCGATCCGCAACACCGGAGCACCCGAACCTCGATCGACGCTCCCCGCCGTAGCCCAACACCGGCCGACCCGACGTGCAGCCCGCGCCGCGCCCGCCGAGCGACCCGAACGCCACCCCTGTTCCCACCACCGCGCCGGGCGACCCACGACCTCCGAGTACCCCTCCGCGACCAGCCGCGCTCCCGCTTCCGCTCGGACCGACCCAGGCACGCCGGACTTCTACGTTGCTTGATCCGACCCGTCCTCGCTCCGGCTTCGCCCTCCTTCGCTGCCTACCGCCTCGCCTTGGCCAATCGCCTTGGCCACTCGCCGCCGCTCCCCGCGCGCCTGCGCCCATTCTTCTTGGGAGCACCATCCGCTCACGCCAGTGCCGACCCGCGACGCGAGCTCGCCGCCAAGTCCTCCGTCCGCCACCGCCCCTCAACGGAACCCTAGCCGGCGTCTTCCTCCCTGGCTGGAGCTCCGACCAGCCACCCTTGGCTGCTCACCCACCATAAGCCGCACGTGTCAAGCTTTGTTTTTTTTGTGGAAAGAAAACAGAAACAAAAGAAAAAGGCAAAAATCAATTTAGGTAGATTTTTCTTCCTTTTAGTTATTTGCTTTATTTTACTTCTTACTTTATTTTATTTGTTCCTTTTTAGTGTAATTATTCATTAATGTAAGATTGAGCTCCCGACATGAAATTGCCTCAAATTAGGGTTTGTCAGTCCGATTTTCATGCCCGAAATCCGACTCGCAATCCCTTACAAAAATCGACAATCCGATCTCATGCCCGAGATTCGATTCGCGATTTAATTTTAGAATTGGACAACCCGATCTCATGCGCGAGATATGGTTCGCCAATTCTCGAATATCAATTTTATCTTGGTTGATTTGATGTCGTCGTCTCTAAGTCAATTTTTTTAAAAAGAAAAGATCAAAAAAATTTTGAATTAGGATTAGGTTTGTTTGTTTATCTTGCATGATTAGATGGGGATTTTATTTTGAATCATGAAAAAGAAAAAGAAAAAGTGCACTCATTTAGGATAAAAGTTTTTTTTTTTTTCCATTATCTGAATTGCATGTTTAATTTTAATTTCGAATTTCATAAAAAATAGGAATTAAGGCATTATTTGCACGTCATGGCATATTAGAAGAAATTGCATGTTTTATTTTAAGTCTAGATTGATTTTTGCATCTTAGGATAGAACTTGCTAGGTTAAGATAATATCTTAGTTTAAATTAGGATTTAGTCGACCCGATCCTTAATATAAACTAGATAGAATCTTAATCTAGATAATTATATTTTGCATTTTCCTTAATTTCGAATTTCATGAAAATTTGTTTTAGGATAAATTAGTTTCAATTTCTAGAATATGTTGCATTTTTCTAGAATAGAAAATTCATGTGCACGTCATATAGAATTAGGTTCATGAAATGCATGTCATTTAGTGATTATTATTAGGTTCATTTAATTAGAAATTGCCTGTCATTAGAGTTAGGTCATTTGATTAATTTAGATCGCATATTTAATTATTGCATTTCTTTAGAAATTACCTTTACTCATGTCATTTAGTTTAGGTCATGTCGTCATGTCATTTTAGATTATTTACATAAGTCATGATTTTCATTAAATAAAGAGAAAACAAAAAAATTGATTGCTTGTTAATTAGAAATCATATCTAGGATTATCTATATGAATTCGATTTAACATTGCGATGCTTTCGTTGCTTTAAGGTATGTTTTTGCATTATTTAATTGTTTTCTTGATGTGTTAAATTTGTGGTATGCGCACATGTATGATCACCTCACATGTTAGGAAGCTCAATTAAAACCAATCAAATTGCCAAACATTTTCTTAAAATTAAAAGAAGTGGTACCGAAAGGGCACTAGGATAGTCTAGTGTAACCAAGTCCCCGTACCCAAAATCTCGGTTCGTAGAAGTAAGATAATCCTCCCGTTATTTTACTTAGGTGTCTAATCGACCTACCCTAAAGGCGATTAGTGGCGACTCCAGATAATAAGCTTTGCATGTTAAAACCCTACGTCGTGATTTGGTATGGGCTTGGGAGAGCCCGAGCTAAGCTTAAAGGCTTAGTAGTCCATCAACCTAGTTTTAGGTGGCAAACCCGAAAATTTGGTCGCGACAGTATGTTTTTCTGAAGAAATAATTGTATTACTTAAAGCTAAGCTCAATTCTTGAGTTGACTCGACCTGAAATTGACTTTGATAATATAGGTTTTAGGTTCTTACTTTAAAAATTACCTCCTTAGGGTCGATCATCCTTAATTAGCAGGTAATGGTACATTTCTTCCTCACTCCACGTCTGCCCTCCTTCTCACCGCTTTGCTCAACTCAAGGCACTAACCCCATGCCAATTTGACTACCTGACCTCCTCGTACTTTAACATCCCATCTCAAAGTCGCTAGCTAGTGTGCGAGTGATGGACGCACCAACACTAGCGATACTTGGGGTTCCGAATGTGTGCAAGTGAAGCTTGTTAAAAGGACAATTGGGAGGTAGCGCATCGTATGTAAGTGAAAGAAGAAGAACAAATATTCGTTGGATCTAACAGAGAAAAAGATTATGAGAAATGTCATAATTTCTTATGACGCTCATTTTAACACTAAAACTTTTTGAGTGATCATTTAGATATCACATAGTGAAAAAATGTCCACTTAAAATGTCTTCAATGACAACATCTAGCAATTCGTCTTATGTGACCTTTAATTATTATCTTTTTTTTGGCTCCAATGTGGTTTTTTTAAAAGAAATTGAAACCAAAGTGGACAATGTTTCGTCCAACCTGGCAAACTGACTCTCTCTTTCTCTCGGGACTCTCTCTTTTGAATGCATTTTGTCCTATTGAATTGGTTAATTGAATCGTTTTCTCTCGAAATGTAGAGTCCCTCTCTACCTTTGTGGTAGTTTTTTCCTATCCTTCTCAAACTCTAACCCGAATGTGTCTTTCCCGAATTGAATTTCCCCAGCTCGTCTTCGTTTTCGCAAGATGCACCCATGGTCGTTTCAACTTGCGATTGTTCTCCGGCTTGTGGCATCCTACCTTTTTCCTTCAATTCTCCATCTTTGCTTCCTCTCTGATCTATTTCTGGTCCCTTGACTGTGTATTGTGGTCTGTGCGGTGAAGCTTTCCTTGGCGTTGTCGCTCCCTCCGCTTCCTCTCCTTGGGGTGCACTTGCATGTCCCCGATCAACCATCTGCTCAGTGTCGCCCTCTTTCTGCTCTCCTTCTGCCGGCACAGAGTCTCTTTTGTAGCTGTGTTTCCAGATGGCAACTGTGAGTCCGGAGGAGGAGGCGAGATTAGCTGCACTTTGTATGTGCTTAGGGCGACTCTGGTCGACTCAGGAGATAGACATTTGGGATGATGCCCCCCCTGCAGAGACAATTGCGGAATGTCAACTCACACTAGTTGGTAAGATTATGGGTAATCCTATGATTAATCTACAAGCCTTCCAGAACACGATGAGGAGAGCTTGGCGTACGGATAATATTGAGATATCGCAACGCGAAGAAGGTCTCTATATAGTCAGATTTCGTTCGGAGGGGGATAAACTACGAGTGCTAGACAATGGCCCTTGGTTGTTTTCGAGTAACCTTGTCATGCTTCAACCTTGGATCCCCAATACCCCACTTCATTGTTATGACTTTACTACATGTGCGTTTTGGGTACAAATATTTGGTCTCCCCTTAGAACGCTGCACTGAACCTTTTATTAGCAAAGCTGTGAGGGATGTTGGACAGGTTCTAG
Organism: Eucalyptus marginata; assembly: GCA_014182565.1. NCBI lineage: Eukaryota > Viridiplantae > Streptophyta > Magnoliopsida > Myrtales > Myrtaceae > Eucalyptus > Eucalyptus marginata. Next base: position 37,463,450 of record CM024593.1, on the reverse strand, counting down.
AAGTCAGGATCGAGACAAAAGAGGGCTCCATCTCTAAAGCAGTAAGAGTCAGAGTGGCACTAAACTTCCAGGATCCTCTTAAGCCGGGTAAACTCATCCAAATAGCAGGGAAAAATTTCTGGCTTGACTTCCGTTATGAAAAGTTGCCACACTATTGTTATTCTTGTGGGGTTCTAGGCCATTATGCCTCTTATTGCAAAGACATACCCTACGACGAAACAAAATTTCAGGGTCGGGACAAGCTCTACTATGGGCAATGGCTACGAGCCGAAGTGAGGGAGCATAGCCCTTTCTGGCAAGCATTTTACGAACCGCAACTCAATCCAACAGACATGGCAGAGACTGTACCTGAAACCCCTCCAGAGGGACTGCCTTTACTCCCTACTGCACAGGTGACCCTCCCTAAGCCCACTGATCCTCAGCCCTGCTATCCACTTCCGGCTCATATCACAACTAGTACACCTCTTGTGACTTCCCCATCCAACATAGCTGAGCCTTCTGATGTTCAGCAGCACACCACTCTAATACCTGACCCCAAACAGAAAACACCACTGGCAAACTTAAGTGTTCTGCCATCCTCCTCAAAGAAAGTTAAAGGCTCCCGAGTACATACCAAAACCCATCCACCAAAGAAAATCAAACGATATTCTCCATATGGATCCTATGCTCTCCTACCAGAACCTTTGGATGATAGTCATCTGTTGGACACTCCAATATTTGAAGCCGAAAAGGTTGATTGGATTAATGTGGTGGCTTGCCCGACAAAGCCACCAACTCACAAATGAGGATACTAACCGGAATCGGGGTGGACTGGGCAATTCCCTAACAGTTCAAGTCCTAAGGGCCCTAGTGGCTCAAGATAGGCCCGACATTCTTTTTTTGATGGAAACGAAAAATCAAGAACAGGTGATACAAAGACTACAGAGGAGGCTGCAGTATCAGCATAGTTTTGTGGTTAATCCCCAGGGTCTGGCGGGGGGAATGGTTCTCTTTTGGACAGCACCTATCAATCTCAGCATTCAATCACATACCTCGCACTTCATTGACACCATCTGTTCGGAAGGCCCGAGCAGCCCACCTATGGGAGTCACGTATTTACATGCCCCTGCAGTCTATCACTACCGGCAGCAACTATGGACAGAGCTGCGGCTTCTCAGCCACCTGCATATGTTACCATGGCTATGCATTGGTGATTTTAATGAAATTTTGCATAGATGGGAAAAAGTGGGCAGGAAACCAGCTAAATCTTATCGCTTACTTTCTTTTCGGGAACTACTAGATGATTGTGCCCTAATGGATCTTGAATCCAAGGGTTGTGCATACACTTGGTTTAACAATCGACATGGTGATGACATGGTCAAAGAACGACTCGATCGAGCATTATGTACTATGGCATGGCGACTGGCTTACCTAGAGGCCGAAGTTTATGCATTACCAGCCATTGGCTCGGACCATTGTCCATTGATTTTGACCACGACACTAAATGTACTCAAAAGGGGTAAAACCTTTACCTTTGAGTCGTATTGGCCACAAGATGATGATTGTCGCCGGGTGATCACTGAAGCTTGGGCAACTAAGTCCACGCACAATATTACTTTATCTCAGAAGCTTCACACAACATCGCAGGCACTGCTTCAATGGAGTCGAGCCAAGTTCACTGCTGGTCATCATAAAATTCTTCTTCTCAAGCGGCAGCTTCAACAATGCATTAATAATCCTGTGAGCAGCGAGCAGAAAGCATAGATGACCTCATTACAGAAACAAATTTAGGAAATATGGGTGCAGGAAGAACATTATTGGGCGATGCGCTCTAGGATAAACTGGATGAAGTGGGGTGACCGTAATACTAAATTCTTTCATGCCACAACAATTTAGCGCCGCAAAAGAAATACAATCAGCATGCTGAAAGACGCTAATGATGAATGGACTAGAGACCCTGCTCGGGTAAGACATCAAACACTTCAATATTTCCAAACTCTTTACACGTCGGTCGGCCAACGAGATTATACACCTATACTACGCCAATGTTCACAGATTGTAACAGCTGAAATGAACCATACATTACTAGCTACAGTCACTATGGAGGAAATCTAGGCAGCAGTTTTTCAGTTAGGTGCCACCAAAGCACCAGGACCGGACGGATTAACTGGCCTTTTCTATCGACACTATTGGGATGTTATACAGGATGATATTTTCACCTCAGTGTAGCAGTTCTTTACAACTGGAGTCATGCATCTTGCTTTTAACGAAACTGCCCTATGTCTGATCCCCAAAGTACAAAACCCTGAGAGGTTAGATCAATACAGACCTATCAGTTTATGTAACTTTATCTACAAGATTATCTCTAAAGTACTCGCAAACCGGCTGAAATCTTGCCTACATGAGTTGATTTCAACATAACAGAGCGCCTTTGTGTCAGGTAGGCAGATTCAAGACAACATACTAATTGTCCAAGAGGTACTCCACTATTTTAGAACTCATAATAGGAAGAAAAAATTTCAAGCACTCCTCAAGCTAGACATGAAGAAAGCCTATGATAGGGTGGAATGGGATTTCTTGGAAGATTATCTATGCCAACTTGGGTTTCATTCTCAGTGGGTGCTTTGGATAATGCAATGTGTCAAGACAACCTCTCTCAGCGTCAAACTCAATGGTGAATTTCTTCCTTATTTTAAGCCTTCCCGGGGACTCAGGCAAGGCGACCCCCTCTCACCCTATCTTTTCATACTCATAGCTAATCTGCTCTCTAACCTTATCCAGCAAGCAGTTAACATGGGTACTCTCCGAGGACTTAAACTTAACAGGTGGTGCCCAACCCTCTCACACTTATTTTTTGCTGATGATGCCATTTTTTTCCTAGATGGTACAACCCATGAATGTCAAAATCTAGCGACTATCCTAAGTCAGTATTGTCTAGCCACCGGTCAAGAGATAAATCGAAATAAATCAGGCTTGTTTGTTAGTAAGAATTGTCCCACTTCTCTTAAGGTGAATCTGGCTAGTGAACTCAGGGTGCCACTTCTAGAAAGAACGGGCAAATATCTCGGCATACCTTCTGATTGGGGCTCATCTTGACGCGATATGTTCGCATGGATCCTAGGACGAGTGCACTCTAAGTTGGAGGGGTGGAAAGAACAACTACTCTCTAAAGGGGGAAGGAGATTTTGTTAAAACGGTGGTTCGTGCACTACCACAGTATGCGATGTCAGTTTTTAAAGTTCCTATATCTATTTGCAAGTCAATAGAAAAGAAAGTGGCTCGGTTTTGGTGGCAAAGCAGTAACACAAAAGCCGCGATTCATTGGAAAAGTTGGGATATCCTAAAAGAGAGGAAAGACAATGGTGGTCTCGGATTCCGAGATCTGCTATCTTTTAATAAGGCCCTTCTAGGCAAACAAGCATGGCGGCTCTTTCAAAATCCTCACTCTTTATGGGGTCAACTATTCAAAGCTTTATATTTTCCCCATTCTACTTTCTGGCATGCTGAAAGGGGTTCCAAACCTTCATGGGGTTGGCTGAGTGTTCTATTGGGTCGAGACTCTATAATGCCGAAGTTGCAGTGGTCAGTAGGTAATGGCCAATTGATACAAGCAAGACAGGATCGTTGGTTAACTATGGGCATTCTCGGTGGACCAGCATAGCACGGAGAACCTGAGACAGTGGCAGGCTTCATCCTACCTCATCAGCACGTGTGGAATACCCAATTCCTTCTACAGGCTTTTGATGAATCCATTGTCCAAGAGATACTAAAAATCCAGCTCAGCCCTGCCTTGACAGAAGATAAACTTTACTGGACTGGTACCGCTGATGGTCGATATACGGTCAAGAGCGCCTACAATGTCATCAAGCAGACTGCCCAATCTATGGTACAATCTCGAGCCTCCTCTTCATACACCCCACCCCGTCACCTATGGCTCAAGATTTGGAAAACCAACACGGCCCCAAAGATACGGCTCTTCTTTTGGTCTTTAAGCCACAATGCACTACCCACAACAGACAACTTGTACCGACGGAAAATCACATCTGACCCTCTATGCACCCTCTGCCCCTCCCAATCCCCCGAGACTATGGAACACCTTTTCCTGTCCTGCCCGTGGACCCAGCACGTTTGGAATCATCCCTCAATGCAGCTAAATCTAACACAACATCGCACTCATAGAATGGATGCATGGCTTGTCGATCTACTTGACAGAGAGAGGGCTATACCAGGATTTGAACAGGTTGCAGCCCTGCTGTGGTTTATTTGGCTCGCTCGGAATAATTTTGTGTTTCGTCGTCAACGACCGCAACCGGACCACCTCGTCGACACCGTGCTTGCCTTTGCCCAACTCCATCTCGGTGTTCAACGAAGGTGTCCCGCACAGCGCTCGGGCGAGCCAAAGCATCGTACTTGGATCCCCCCTCCCCACGGTGCCCTCAAGGTGAATATTGATGGTGCTTTCCCTACTGCCGCGAACAAGGGCGCGATCGCTTGCATCATCCGTGACCACACCGGCCGATTGATCGGCGGCATTACCAAGGAAGTACCTGCAACATCCGCCCTCGAAACCGAATGTCAAGCGCTATTGTGTGCCCTTGATGAGTTATCCAACCAAGATAGACGAACTTCTCACCTGCTGTTGGAGACGGACTGCCTCACGATTGCAGAAGTATTAAGCTGGGATCGTCTTCCACCATGGGAACATCAGGCCATTTTCGCCCAAATCAACGCTCAAATACGCTGTTTTCCTAATCTCACCGTGCAACACTGCAGACGAGAATCCAATGCCCTAGCTGACTGGGCCGCGAAAGCCCATGGCTGTGGTGACCTTCGGCCGGATTGGCCCACTTCTCCTCCTCTTGTTATGCTCGACCTGTTATGCCACGACAGTCTTGTAAACAGTTTCCTTATTTCCCATAATGAATAGTATCTCGTCTTTTATGGCAAAAAAAAAAAGAAAAAAAAAAGAAAGAGCAACGCTCTGATTCCGTCTCGACCTCTGGTTCTCCTTCATGATGCTCCTCCAAATCTTGTTACCACAACTCGGGAGATGAAACCGTGAGTAGAGGATTTGAGACGCGGTAGATATGAAGACAAGGTCGGCGAGACGCACCGGTTAAGTCCACATTCTCGTAGGACCTTGAGGAGATCGTGAAGATCGCGGTGCAGCCTGTAGATGATATCCACACACACACACACCTAAAGACCCCATCTTCAACAATCAGGGGAAGCTTCACAGGATGCCCCTTTCAGTTTGCCCTGTTTCAAGAATCACCTTGAATTAGAACACCACTCACTTGATTCTTGATTTTTATGTGAAAAAGGCAACAAAAAGACTCGCGATTTTTCAGCATATATAAAGAATGCTGCAAGATCATCCTCACTCGGAGAAGATTTTTCACCCAAATCACACTTGCCCTATCTTCCCTCTCCGCGTCATCTTCCTCACCCACTAAAGTCTCGCAACTCCTTTTCTTCGATGACCTCGATGTGCTCTCTCCGTTGCGATAATCATCCACAATTTTACAAGTCATTTCAATAGATAGCGTTGGGCTTTGCTACTTGGCCTAATTTAGCCCCAATTTGTCAATTTGGGAGAAGAACAGGGGCTAACAACGCCGTTTATTGCTAATTGAGATTCTCTAGTGAGCCAGCCACCTTAGCCAATTTATTATAAACTAATGCCACCTCAGATTTCCGGCATTCCAAATCGAAATCAACACTTAAGTGAATTTTTTTTTTTATGAAAATGATCCGTCAAAAGGTTGAAATGCAAAAGTAAAGATTATATGAAAATTATGATACTTATAGTGTTATTTTTCCATTTCATGAAAAAAACACGAGTCGTAAATTCATAATTCTTTTAAGATATAGATACCATTGTGATAAGAAAAAACTTAAAAAATCGAATGCGATTCATGATAAGTAAATGTAAAGCCTTTTGCTAAAACATCATATTTCTTGAATTGAGAACAATGGAAGATCAAATTTGTCGTGTAAGACTTTTGTTTTGCTAGACAAGAGGTCCGAGAGTCTTTTTGAAGATCTTTTAAAACTTCTTCTTCCATATTGAATGAAGTTGAGCTTCCTCCATGAAAGTTCAAAAGCACGAGGCCATGAGAGGGGAGGGGGCCACTCCCATGGCAGAATGAGCTATAATAGGGTAAGTGCATAAGATATGGACCACCAAAAAATTGCCATTCAGCTCTAAAATCTCACCAGGTTAACACATTTAATTAGGGGAATAAAGTGAAATTTCTTTTGAAGAAGGGTCTCAAATGCCATTTTTGCCATCCTTTAAACAAGAATACAATTGTTAGTAGAGAAACTATGAAATGTTTTCAAAATAATGGATTAATTTCAAAATTTGAAAACGTTCCAACTTGAAAATTATCCGAATTAGAAAAAAAAAAAAAATTTCAGAACCAATTTGATTCGGACCTTTTGCCAATTGCCACCTTTATTTTACTTTCAGATCAAGAAATTAAAATATTCACATCCTCTCTCTCTCTCTCTCTCTCTCTCAAACCTTTTGATAGGGGTATTCCCGGAAGCTTGACCCTTGAAGCTCTATATAGCTCGAGATGCCTTCTCCTTAATGAAAGAATTGTTGTTGCTGCATTCCTTCTAAAGTGGGTTGCCATCTAGACGCCATCCCCGAAATCAATAGGAGAAGTTTCCTATCTAGTAACTCCCTACTATCTTTTTAATTATTTCTCTCCATAAAGGGGGATAATATTTATGGATTTCCTATATGCCATTGACTATTGAACATGCCTCTGCTCCGCATGGGCTTTGTATTTCAAAGTTTATTGCGAATTCATGCTTACTAAAAGTCTTTCTATACTTTTGCAAAATGTAGTATTATTAGAACTAACTTTGGCAATAACCATGAAATTTAATAAATATAAATATATATTGTGTTAAAACCACATAACTCAATTTGACAGATTATTAAAGATTTTTGGGTTTATTTTTCTAATATATAAATTTACCATATATAAACCATTCTATATATCGTGTTCCACTAAAATTGAATTGATCACAGACCCTATTTACTTATTTATACCATTATTGAATTTTGCTGCATCTTATTTTATATGGAATCAAAGTAATCTAGTTCATCATGTTGTAGTATTGATTCAAGTACACAATTATAGATATTTTCTTGATCACATAACAAAATGTGCGTTGTACCGTTGATTTTATAGGTATATTTTGTTGTATCGTTTTGGAAAGTGTCCGTATATTTCTTTTGTATGTTTATCGCAATGGCCAAAGGCAATATTTGTATAGACAGTGAGCGTTTGAGAAGATTGTGGAAATGAGAAAACAGAAGAATCTGAAGTGGAATGTTACGGGGTCATTGCACTGCAATTGCTTTGTCCTTTTCTTACCTTGTTAAACTTCATATTCTCGTGGGCGGCTCCTGTGCATAGCTTTTGTCTCCAACATATATTCCAGCTTAGAGCTTACAAGGTCTGCAAACACTCCGGGCTTACTTCCGAACCAACTTAGCCGTGGGAGCGGTGTTGGCGGTGGCGATGGGGAGTGAGTCGGGATCTCTGGAATACACGCCTACATGGATAGTTGCGGGTGTATGCTTCGTCATTGTTTTTCTCTCTCTTTGCGCTGAACGAGGCCTTCACTGGGTTGGCAAGGTCAGTTATACACAGTATGCGTTCCTGATAATTTCGTGATTCTAGTGCAATTGCATTTGATCTTCTAAAATCGAACTGGATGATGCTGCAGATCTTAGAGAAGAATAAGCAAGACGCTCTGCTCCAGGCCCTACAAAAATTAAAAGACGGTGGGTCCATTCATTTTCAACCATTGATTCACATTGCCTACCATGCTCTGCATCCCTAACGCATTCTTCCTGGTCACCAAGGAAAAAATTAAACGACTTGACATCCTTATGAATATCAAAATGTCATATAGTTAGTAAATTATCAACATATACCTTGGATCTGACATGCACTATTTTTTACATTCTTGTTCAGAATTGATGCTTTTGGGGTTCATTTCGTTTCTGTTAACTGTTTTTCAAAGAATACTCAATCGAATATGCATCTCCACACATCTGGCCTCGCACATGCACCCATGCAAGAAGCAACCTTCAGAGATCGCCACTCATGGAGAACTTTTGCTGACAAGAAACTATAGGAGAGGACTTTTATCGACGGATGAGAGTGTGGAGATCTGTGCACGTAAGGTATGCTGTCACGGAAAATGGATGACTTCTCTTAAATATGTGAAACATCTCCATTGGAAATAATGATATCATGTATGCCTTGAAATGTGTACAGGGACAGGTTCCACTATTGTCGACAGAGGCGTTACATCAACTTCACATATTCATCTTTGTATTGGCAGTCGTTCATGTTATCTTTTGTGTGACTACTATGGTTCTTGGCGGAGCCAGGGTAATTCTCATTTTCACAACACGTATAATGTCGGCTCTTCGATGCTTTCGCGACAATTTCCTTGCATCACAGCCATCCCTTCTCACATTATGCAGATCCGTAGGTGGAAAAAGTGGGACGACTTTCTTCGGTTCAGACAAGGTATTCTAAGGCCTTCCACACGGCCCAAGATATAGAAGTGGTAGAAGTTGCAATCACATCCCATTTGTATGTGTGTGTGTGTGATCACGGGCTCACCACGATCCAACCTGGACATGCACGAATAGTTGAAGTGACCCGTTTTCATTCATTTTCAATGGAAAGACATTACCTAATTACATTCAATTTTTTATAACTGGCACAAATAGTTGATACGAACACGATAGCAAACACAAATTGCCAGCTCCCTGGACATGCAAGCAATTCATATTTTCCTGGGTCTGGCATAACCACTTATATATGATGATGAGTTCTTTACAATTCGCTGCAAACCAGGTGTTGCTCACTCTTTCGCTAACTTTGAGTAATTTATGAGTGACGATGGAGTCTGAATCCACTTGCTACTGCTAGAAGAGACCGTCCGTAAATGGTTTCTTAGCATGTATATACATGACGCATGTCAGCAAGAAGGCACACTAAACACGATGGAGCTAATTCTCTGAGCAAATGCGCAGGTGATTATCATCGCCGCCATCATGAGATCTTCAGACAGCGCGCAAGTGGACATTGCACGAAAGCAGCTGTTGTGAGCTGGATGGTAAGTCTTGCTGTACTCATATGCTGATGCACATTATGTTTATGTCTTATGGCATTATTTACAAATGCAAAGAGGCGATTGTAGGATCTCACACGGCGTACACTTCATATTTCACTACTTGATTACCTCCTTGTTGTTGCCATGATGATGTTTTCGCATTGCAGATTTCATTTATGAAACAATTCTATGGTTCTGTCACCAAGTCAGATTATATCGCTCTGCGACACGGATTTAAAATGGTGAGAATACATAGTGGTTGATATCTATGCATATCTGGATTTGGGTCGGTATGGTTGATGATCATGCTCTATTATTTTGGATGTACACATTTGCATGTATACAGACCCATTTCCCTTCCGTACCTGAATCGCAATTTGATTTTCACGACCACATGATGCGAATTCTTGAAGGTGATTTTATAAAAATAGTCAGCATAAGGTAATCCCTCTGCCATTGTTTCACTCTGCCTCCAATTTAACTTTGAAAATTCAATATCGCCGGGCAACTCGCTGTTTACCTGGTGCAGCTGGTTCTTTTGGCTATTCATCGTTGTCTTTTTGCTACTAAATGTGCAAGGTAATCTCCTAGCAACCCACCACACTCTTCTCACATATGTACTTTTTTTTTTAACTGCGCCCAAGGCTCTTGTTTTCCCAAATTCGTGCAGGATGGAACACGTACTTTTGGTTGTCGTTTCTGCCATTAATCGTAAGTGAATTGGCAATCTTTCCTAATCCCAGAGGTTTCAGTTTGAGGTTCAAAGTTGATGGCGGTGATTAGCAAAAATGTGAAAGATTGAATTGAACTGCAGCTTTTGCTCCTTGTTGGAGCTAAACTGGAGCATATAATAATGCGCTTAGCTCAGGAGCTGGAAAGTACTGATCCTAATCATGAATCCGGTAGAGTGAAGCCCTCTGATGATCACTTTTGGTTTCATCGGCCCGGAGTTATGCTTTGGCTGATTGAGTTCATTTTGTTTCAAAATTCTTTCGAGATTGCCTTTTTCTTCTGGATATGGGTAAATAAACAGATCCTACTCACGTAAAAGTTGTTGATGATCATGAGCAGTCTACTCAAAATAAATCTATGCTTTCTTACTAGAGCACTTACGGACTCCACTCGTGCATTATGGAAAAGCCTGGTTTCATCATCACAAGACTCATAATGGGGTAAAAAAAAAATGCAGGAACTAATAGCTCCTCCTCCTTTCCCTTGGATGATTTCTTTTACTAACTCCGAACATCATAATTTACTGGCATTCTAATTGGGATTAGACCGCTTGCTTTTTCAGAGTTATTGTTCAAGTCCTCTGCAGCTACAGTACCCTGCCTCTGTACGCCCTAGTCTCTCAGGTCAGCAATTTGTATGATTATCGAGACATGCTGTTGCGTTACAAGAAATGCATTAGCTACGTATCTCCAATATCTAAATCCATGCGAGGCTTTGTGTAAAGCTGAGAAGCTACTTGTCTGCCCGTGTGAATTAGATGGGAACCTCGTTCAAGTTTGGTCACCATCTCCAACACCGCATAGGGGGTTGGTTTAGTGATAAAAAGCACAGAGGCGACCACCCATTTGGAGGAGTAACCGCTTCACATTCGCACAGAATGGCCACGCAATCATTGGAAACCTTTCATGTGGCCGAGCAAGCGCAGGATATTATTGATGAAGCTACTGCAGTGATTGAAGTCAAGAATGGTCTCTGAAGTCTCTCGAGTACCAGGCTCGAAACTCCATTTATTACTCTTAAAAATTATGGACACGATGATGGCTTCGTGTACCATTTTTGGGTACTTGTACGCCCATATCACATGTTAATGTGAACTACGATGTTCTAGGCCCAGAAAAAAAAAAAAAATAAAAAGTTCAGCAATGGCTCCCAATCGACAACTCTGCAATAGGCAATGGCATGGCTGTTTGGTGGGAGTGCTCATTTGGGATTGGCTTTGCTCTAGCAGTATACTGGAGGGAGCAAATCGATTCAAAGATTAAAAACGAGAGCCCCCACCCACATAATACACATGGCTGAATCAGACACCACTTTTAGACATAGGCACAATGGTACTTACGTTGGAGATGACAGTTTGTAACTCAATTCCAACACCAACCCACTTAAAGATCCAGGCAAGCAATCCAAAATTTAATTTGGAGATGACAATTTGTATCTCAATTCCAGCAGCACCCAACCCACCTAAAGATCCTGGCAAGCAATCTGAAATTTAAGATGATAAGATATTAAATCCAAAATATGTAAAGTTATATTTTACTTTCGAAACTATTGATTTGTTTCAGCCAATTACTACCATTAACTTCTTTTTGTCATTTTTATGTCTTGACTACGACTTATTTCTAAGATTTACATCAGATGGTGAATCTATTTCCACGGTCCATGTAGCCTGCTACACAATTTTTTTTTAGGTGAAGAGACCAAAATATACCTTTTTTTTTGTTAGGATCAAAATATATTCGTATGCCAAAATATACCTTATGACTCATCTATATTTGGAGTTACTATTTGTATGCCAAACTTGTTTTCACTCCGATCCATGCCAAGTCCTTCATTGACTTTAATTTTTGTATAACTAAAAAGGTGGGAAAAGAGACTAGCACGACTATCTCTTCTGGACATTACTAAAAAGGGTTCAACACTCGCTACGGATCATTCATTTTGAGACATAAGTTCTGAGTCTATTGTGACATATCTATTACCATAGTTCTACTGGCAAACAAATCTGACATTCACTTTAGTTGGAAGGGCAAGCATTGCCCATTTCCACTTAAAAATCGAACTAAATCGACCTTGCCCAGTTGGTGGTTCACAAGGGGACTAGATAGGATCTTCTATAAAAAATTTGGGAACCATTGTACTTTGTTTCAAAGAAAGAAAGATATGTTTGAGATAAGTTTCAAACCTGAGAAGCTTACTTAATCTATTAATACCTTAGCTATCATGTCGCGGATTATTTCACATAGTATGTGAAAAGATTATTGGAAGTGCCATAATTTCATATGGTGCTCATTGTAGTATTAAAACTTTTCAAACAATTACTAAAGTGTTACATCAGTGAAAAAATCTCAATTTAAATGCCTTTAATGACAACATCTAGTGATTCGTCTTACGCAACCTTTAATTTTTTGTTTTTTTTACTCCAATGTGGTTTTTTAAGAAGAAATTGAAACCCAACACGGACCATTTTCGTCCAATCTGGCAAAGTGAACAAAATCTCTCTCTCTCTCTCTCTCATATGATGCTCGAAATCTCGTCACCACAACTCGGGAGACAAAATCGGAAGCCTGGGCGAAGAAGGGGTCGATTCTTCGAGGCTAGAGGAGGAAGACAAGGCCTTGCAACGAAGATGAAACCATGAGTAGAGGATTTGAGACGCGGTGAAGATGAAGACAAGGTCGGCGAGATACATCGGTCAAATCCACATTCTTGTAGGACCTTGAGGAGATCTTGAAGATCGTGCGCGGCCTATGACTGATATACACACCAAAAAGACCCCATCTTCAACAATCATGGGAAGCTTCACATGATGCCTTTCGGCTTGCCTCGTTTCCAGAATCATCTTGAATTAGAACACCAATCACTTAATTCTTGATTTTTCTGTGAAAAAGAGAACTGAGACTTGCATGAATTGCAAGTTCTTCGGTTTTTTAGCATCTACAAAGATTCCCGCATGATCGTCCTCACCTGGAGAAGATTTTTCACTCAAATCACACTTGCCCTCGTCGTCCCTTTCTGCGCCATCTTCCTTACCCATTAAAGTCTTGCAACTCCTCTTCTTCGATGACCTCGATATGCTCTCTCTCTTGCAGATAATCATCTACAATTTTATAAGTAATTTCAATAAATAGGGTTAGGGTTTGCCACTTGGCCTAATTTAGCCCAATTTGTCAATTTGGGAGAAAAACAAGGGCTGAGGACATCGTTTTTCCGCTTATTGAATAAATTAATATCATGTCGGATTTCTGGCATTCCAAATCGAAGTTAGCACTTAAGTAATTTTTATTTATTTTTTACCCAAGTGATCCATCAAAGAGTTATGGTATCGAAGTAAAGATCATATGAAAATTATGGTACTTATAGGGCGCGTTTGGTAATGATTTTGTTCCCGGGAACAAATTCTGATCAGAAATTATTATTTTTTATTATGTTCCTGGGAACCGATTCTCGAGTAAAAACGCGTTTGGTAATCGTACAAAATTTTTTATTTTGGAATAGAATTGTGTTAAGATCTTGTGTTCATTGATTTTGTTTCAAATCAATTTATTTTAATTTTTATAATTTTTTCCTTTTTTCCATTTTTTTTTTTTTTTTTTTTTTCTCCTATTCTAATTCTTCTTCGGTTGCCGGTTGTCGGCCCTCGCGGAGGCCGGCCCTCATCGGCTCGACCTCGTTGGTGGCTAGGCTTGCTTCCGGCGAGCTCGTCGGACCTCACCCTAGCCTCCGGCGAGCTCGTCGGACCGATCGCAGGTGACAGGCGGCCGCGTCGAACGGCAATCGGCGGCGGTGGCCGACGGCGGCGGCGGCGGCGGGGGCGACGGCGACCGACGGCGGTTGCGGGATGGTGGTCGATGAAGAAGAAGAAAAGAGAAGAAGAAGAGTTTTGATTTTCAATTTTGTTCTTGGAACAAGAATCAACTTTTTTTTTATTCTTGATTCTCATCCCAAACTGATTCTAGGAACAAATTTATTCCCGGGAACAAAAATTTTACCAAATGCGATTCTCGTCCCAAACTAATTCTGGGAACAAAAAATCGAATTTGCAGATCGTTGGGATGGTTACCAAACAGGCCCATAGTGTCATTTTTCCATTTCATGAAAATGATGCGAGTCATAAATTCATAACTCATAAGATAGAAATATGGTTGTGACAAAAAAAAAATCTAAAAAATTGAATGCAATTCACGATGAGTAAATGTGGAGCCTTTTGGTGAAACATCATATTCCTTGAATTGAGAACAATGGAAGATCGAATTTGTTGTGTGACAGTTTTTCACTTTGATTGCGTGCCCCCGGAAAGACTTTTGTTCGACTAGACAAGAGGTTCAAGAGTCTCTTTGAAGAATTTTTAGAATTTCTTCTTCCATATTGAATAAGTTGAGCTTCCTCCATGAAAGCTCAAAAGCACGAGGCCATGGGAGGAGGGAGGCCACTCCCATCGCAGAATGAGCTGCAATAGTTTTAAGTGGATAAGGTATGGACCACCGACAAATTGCGGTTCAGCTCTAAAATCTCACCGGATTAATACATTTAATTAGGGGGATAAAATGAAATTTCTTTTTAAGAAGGGTCTCAAATGCCATTTTTGCCATCCGTTAAATAAAAAACAATTGTTAGTAGAGTAACTATGAAATGTTTTAAATTAACATATTCACATCCCCTCTCTCAAACCTTTTGATAGGAGTACGCCTGGAAGCTTGACACTTTTAAAGCTCTATGCAGCTCGAGATGCCTTCTCCTTATTGAAAGAATTGTTGTTGCTGCATTCCTTATACTTATAGAGTGGGCTGCCATCTCGACTCCATCCTCTAAATCAATTGGAGAAGTTTCGTATCTAGTAAGAAGTTTCCTATCCAGTAACTCCTGCTGTCTTTTTAATTATTTTATTTCTCTCCATAAAGGGTGATCATATTTATGGATTTTCTAAATGCCATCGAGTATTGAACATGCCCGTGCTTCGCGTGGGGTTTGTATTTCGAAGTTTATTGCAAATTCATGTTTACTAAAAATCTTTCTATACTTTAGCAAGACATAGTATTATTAGAACTAAATTTCGCAATAACCATGAAATTTAATAAATAGAAGTATATATTGTGCTAAAACCATATAAATCAACTTGATAGATTATTAAAGATTTTTGGGTTTGTTTTTCTAATATATAAATTTACCATATCCCCTTATGGACCATCCTATGTATCATGATCCACTAAAATTGAATTGATCGCAGACCCTGTTTACTTATTTAAACCAATCTTGAATTTCGCTACATCTTATTTTATATGGAATCAAAGTAATCGAATTCATTATGTTGTGATATTGATTCAAGTTCACAATTATAGATACTTTCTTGATCTCATAACAAATTGTGCGTAGTAACGTTGATTTTAGAGGTATATTTTGAGGTATTGTTTTAGAAAGTGTCCGTATATTCTATGGTATGTTTGTTGCAGGGGTCAAAGTCAATTTTTCTTATAGATAGTGAGTCTTTGAGAAGATTGTGGAAAGGAGAAAACAGAAGAATCTGAAGTGGATGTTACGGGGTCATTGTACTGCACTTGCTTTGTGCTTTTCTTACCTTGTTAAACTTCATATTCTCGTGGGCGGCAGCTGTGCGTAGCTTTTGTCTTCAGCATATATTCCAGCTTAGAGCTTACGAGGTCTGCAAACACTCCGGCGATGGGGAGTGAGTCGGGATCTCTGGAATACACGCCCACATGGATAGTTGCGGGCGTATGCTTCATCATTGTTTTTCTCTCTCTTTGCGCTGAACGAGGCCTTAACCGGCTTGGCAAGGTCAGTTATACACAGTATGCGTTCCTGATAATTTCGTGATTCTAGTGCAATTGCATTTGATCTTCTAAAATCGAACTGGATGATGCTGCAGTTCTTAAAGCGCAAGAAGCAAAACGCTCTGTTCGAGGCCCTACAAAAATTAAAAGAAGGTGGTCCATTCATTTTCAACCATCGATTCACATTGCCTAGCATGCTGTGCATCCCTACCACATTCTTTGTGGACACCAAGGGAAAAAACATAAAAGATTTGACATCCTTGTGAATATCAAAATGTCATATAGTTAGTAAATCATCAACATAAACCCTGGATCTGACATGTACTATTTTTCACATTCTTGTCCAGAATTGATGCTCTTGGGGTTCATTTCGTTTCTGTTAACTGTTTTTCAACACATACTCAGTCGAATATGCATCTCTACACATCTGGCCTCGCACATGCACCCATGCAAGAAGCAACCTTCAGAGATCGCCACTCATGGAGAACTTTTGCTGACAAGAAACTATAGGAGAGGACTTTTATCAACGGATGAGAGTGTGGAGATCTGTGCACGTAAGGTATGCTGTCACGGAAAATGGATGGCTTCTCTTAAATATGTGAAACATCTCCATTGATATTTCAAGTAAGCATCTCAGTTGGAAAATCTTTTATTGCCATGTGGCAAATACCGATATCGTCTATGCCTCAAAATGTGTACAGGGACAGGTTCCACTGTTGTCGATAGAGGCATTACATCAACTTCACATATTCATCTTTGTATTGGCAGTCGTCCATGTCATCTTTTGTGTGACTACTATGGTTCTTGGCGGAGCCAGGGTAATTCTCATTTTCGCAACTTGTATAATGTTGGCTCTTCGATGCTTTCGCGACAATTTCCTTGCATCACAGCCATCCCTTCTCACATTATGCAGATCCGTCAATGGAAAAAGTGGGAAGACTCAATTGGAAGAGGACAAGGTATTCTAAGGCCTTCCACACGGCCCAAGATATAGAAGTGGTAGAAGTTGCAATTACATCCCATATGTTTGTGTGTGTGTGATCACGGGCTCACCATGATCCAACCTGGACATGCACGAATAGTTGAAGTGACCCATTTTCATTCATTTTCAATGGAAAGACATTACCTAATTACATTCAATTTTTTTTATAACTAGCACGAATAGTTGATACGAACACGATAGCAAACACAAATTGCCAGCTCCCTGGACATGCAAGCAACTCATATTTTCCTGGGTCTGGCATAACCACTTATATATGATGATGAGTTCTTTACAGTTCGCTACAAATCATGTGTTGCTCACTCTTTCACTAACTTTGAGTAATTTATGAGTGACGATAGAATCTAAATCTACTTGCTACTACTACAAGAGACCGTCCGTAAATGGTTTTTTAGCATGTATATACATGACGCATATCAGCAAGAAGGCACACTAAACACGAAGGAGCTAATTCTCTGAGCAAATGCATGCAGCAGCCGCAGGTGATGCTCATCGCCGCCATCATGCGATCTTCAGACTGCGCGCAAGTGGATATTGGAGGAAAGCAGCTGTTGTGAGCTGGATGGTAAGTCTTGCTGTACTCATATGCTGATGCACATTATGTTTGTGGCATATGGCATAATTTACAAATGCAAAGAGGCGATTGTAGGATCTCCACGGCGTACACTTCATATTTCACTACTTGATTACCTCATTGTTGTTGCCATGATGACACTTTCGCATTGCAGATTTCATTTATGAAACAATTCTATGGCTCTATCACCAAGTCAGACTACGTCATTTTGCGACACGGATTTATCATGGTAAGAATACATAGTGGTTGATATCTATTTATATCTGGATTTGGGTCAGTATGGTCGATGATCACGCTCCATCATTTTCGATGTACGCATTTGTATGTATACAGGCCCATTGCCCCAGGCGTCCTAATTTTGATTTTCACGAGTACATGACGCGAACCCTTGAGGGTGATTTTAGAAAGGTAGTCAGCATAAGGTAGTCCCTCTGACATTGTTTCACTCTGACTCCAATTTAACTTTGAAATTTCAATATCGCCGGGCAACTCGCTGTTTCCCTGGTGCAGCTGGTTCTTTTGGCTATTCATCGTCGTCTTTTTGCTACTAAATGTGCAAGGTAATCTCCCAGCAACCCACCACGCTCTTCTCACATATATACTTTTATTTCAACTGCGCCCAAGGCTCTTGTTTTCCCAAATTCGTGCAGGATGGAACACGTACTTTTGGTTGTCGTTTCTACCATTAATCGTAAGTGAATTGGCAATCTTTCCTAATCCCAGAGGTTTCAGTTTGAGGTTCAAAGTTGATGGCAGTGATTAGCAAAAATATGAATGGTTGAATTGAACTGCAGCTTTTGCTCCTTGTTGGAGCTAAACTGGAGCACATAATAATGCGCCTAGCTCAGGAGTTGGACAGTATTCATCATGATCAAGAAGCCGCTAGAGTGAAGCCATCTGATGATCACTTTTGGTTTGGTCGCCCCGCAATTGTTCTTTGGCTGATTGAGTTCATTTTGTTTCAAAATTCTTTCGAGATTGCCTTTTTCTTCTGGATATGGGTAAATAAACAAATCCTACTCACGTAAAAGTTGCTGATGATCGTGAGCAGTCTACTCAAAACAAACCTATGCTTTCTTACTAGAGCGCTTACGGACTCCACTCATGCATTATGGAGAAGTTTGGTTTCATCATCACGAGACTCATAATGGGGTAAAAAATGCAGGAACTAATAGCTCCTCCTCCTTTCCCTTGGAGGATTTCTTTTCCTAGCTCCGAACATCATAATTTATTGGCATTCTAATCGGGATTAGACCACTTGCTTTTTCAGAGTTATCGTTGAAGTCCTCTGCAGCTACAGTACGCTGCCTCTGTACGCTCTAGTCTCTCAGGTCAGCAATTTGTATGATTATCGCGACATGCTGTCGTGATACTAGAAATGCATTAGCTAAGTATCTGCAATATCTAAAGCCACGTGAGGCTTTGTGTAAAGCTGAGAAGCTGCTTGTCTGCCTGTGTGAATTAGATGGGAAGCTCGTTCAAGGTCAGTCGCATTCTCGAAGTCCAACTAAAGGGTTGGGTTGAAAAGCTTGATGATAAAAAGCGCAAAGGCCAACCTAAAGCAAAGGACGACCGCCCATCTGGAGGAGCAACCGCTTCACATTCGCACAGAATGGCCACGCAATCATTGGAAACCTTTCATGTGGCCGAGCAAGCACGGGATGATATTGTTGAGGAAGCTACTCCAGCGATTGAAGTCCAGAACGGTCTCTGATGTCTCTCGAGTACCAGGCTCGAAGCTCCATTTATTATTCTTAAAATCATGGACACGATGATGGCTTCGTGTACCAATTTTGGGGATACCTGCACGCCTATATCACATATTAATGTGAACTACGATGTTCTAGTTCTAGGCCCAAAAAATTTATATAAATAAACAAATAAAGGTTCAGCGATGGCTCCCGATCGACAACTCCGCAATAGGCATGGCTGTTTGGTGGGAGTGCTCATTTGGGATTTGCTTTGCTCTAGCGGCATATTAAAGGGAGCAAAGCGATTCAAGAATAAATACGAGTGAACATCAACTCGAGGTCCGGGAGCCACCACCCAGACACGGCTGAATCAGACGCCACTTTCAGACATAGGGACAACGGTTTACTCCTTCCGATTGTTGCGCTTGGTAGCAACATCAAAGCATAAATTGCATAAACGCAATCAGGAAAATAGGGGAAGGAGCATCTTCGGTCGAGTAAAGGCTAATAATCTCCCTTCAGTTGTTAAATATTTGTATAAAAGCGCCCATTGTTCCTCAACCTTTGCAAAAAAAAAATTCAAGCTGGTCTCTCGATAATTTTTGTTCGATTGAGTTTGTGAAATATTCTTTTGTCGAGTTGATCCTTCCGTTCCATAAAGCATATGGACACAAATGCCGACGTGGCAAACTATGTTAACACCACGAAGCTTCTCATCAAAGCCATATCACCATGCTCTCCACAGAATTATCGACAAAAAAATAAAGGATAAGTGCACTGCAAGTTTTAAAACTTGTCACAAAAATGAAATTGAATTCTAAAACTTACAAAAAGTACAAACAAGTCCTAAAATTTGTTAAATTTGTGCAATCAACTTCTTCAATTGATTCAATTCAACTTGATTAACAGAAAATGCTGATTTGACCGTTTTCTTTCTTTTACATGGCGATGACATGAGTAAAACATGAAACATAAAGCTCAAACGGTTTCATTTTGGTCAAAATCTAACTTTTATGCAAATTTTGTTTAAATTAAATTTAAAAAGGGACCACTGAAACCCCCCACATGGTTGAACAATTCCCATCGACCGCAAGGGAGGGCTTGCAAGCCCTTGCTAGCTTTGGGGAGAATCACGGCCCTCTCCCAAGATCGAGCAAGGGTCGCCATTGATAGCTGATCGGCGGCCCTTGGCTAGAACTAGGCAAGGGCATCAATCTAAGGGAGGGCCGTGACCCTCACTTGTGGTTGGGGAGGGTTGCTCATGACCATCTACGACCATTCCCCACCACCGCTAGCCTTTCCCAATGATGGGGGAGGGGCGGCAATGGTAGCGAGGGCTATAAAGCCAATATCGCATGGTTTCCATTGTCCATTTTTAAATTTAATTTTTTTTTTTTAGTAATAATCATTGTTGGACCGAAACAACATTGTTTTAGCCATGTTAGAGAGAAAAATATTAAAAGAAGCCATGTCAGCATTTTTTATTAGCCAAGTTAGATGAAGCTAATAAAATGACTTTATTGCATCAATTTAAGGAGTTTTAAGACTCAATTGTAATTTTATAATAATTTTTAGAACTTTAAGTATATATTATCTCCTAAAACGATTAGAAAAAAAAGTTAGGAGAGAGTTGTGCATGAGGATGGATGAAGACAAAGGCAAACGCATTCAGTGACCCTCATCAGTGTGTGTGCCAATCGGCAAGGGTGACGCTCGTGGTGGCAAATCTTGAAAGGGTCATGATTAAGGGTGTAAATGGTTCGGTTCGATTTTTTTTGGAAAACGGAATCAAACCGAACCAATAAGTAAATTTATTGAACCGAGCGAAATCCCAATCCAAATAACCGAACCGAAATCCCAGTTGGGTTCGGTTTGGTTTTTTCGATTTTTGCTTTTTGTGTTTTTTTTTTTTATTCTCTTCATACACCCCTTTCTAAATTATTTTTTTTTTTTTATAAAAATCAATTTTTTAATTTCTTTTCTTTCATTTTTTTTCTTCTTCTTTATTGGGGTTGCCGCCCACAATGGCGGCCGACAATTGGCCAGAGGTGAGCTCGAGCCTCGCCACGGGCCAACAAGGCTTGAGCCTCGCCGAGGTGGCCGGTGGCGGGCGACCGGCCATTGAAGAAGAAGAAAAAAAAAAAAAAGAAAATTTTAAAAACAATTTTAAAAACAATTTTAAAAAAAATAATAAAATAAAGAAGGATTTTTTTTTTTTTTTATCAATTTGTTTTTGTTTGGTTAACTGAGCCGATTAAAACCGAACTGATTAAAAAAATTTTGATTTTTAATGAGAATCGAACCCAAGAAATCGAATTTTCGATTCTATTAATTCGATTTTCGGTTTGACTTTTTACACCCCTAATAAAGACTAGTGAAGATGATGAGAGACTATTGTTGTTTAAAGATCAGCCTTCAAATGGGAAATTGATGAGGTTGTAGTCTGATAGAGAAAAGTAATTTTAGTATTAAAACTCCACTTTTTTTTTTTTTTATTCATCTTTGTTGAGCCTCTGGCCACTTGTTAGAGTCAGCAACCCTCGCCCTGGGCAAGGGCCTACGAGGGTGGGCAACATCTGTCAATGACCCTCGCCTTGAAGAAGGAAAAAAAAAGAATAAAAGATCAAAATTTCGAATTTAAAACAAAAAAAACTAAAAAAATTATTCACGTAAGTATTGTCTACGTCACATAGAACAATCGTCATGGACTAAATTGCAAATGGGGAGATTGACTTCAGCGATTTTAGTATTAAAACTCCACTTTTTTCTTTCTTTTCTTAACTGCTGTTGAGCTCTAGCCACTTGTCACTAAAATGTCCAGCAAGGGCCTACGAGGGCAGGCGACATCTGTCAATGGCCCTTGCCTTGAAGAAGGAAAAATAAAAGAATAAAAAACTATATTGATAATTCGTTAAAAAGTTTAAAATTAAATTAGAACTATATTGATAATTCGTTAAAAAATCGTAAAATTATTTAAGATTAAATCAGTAGAATTGAAAAATTTGTTACTGATTTGATAAAATTAAAAAGTTTGGGTACCGACTTTTTCACAATATTCCCCAATTGCATTTGCATTTGCAGTGGAGAGGGGATTTGCTCACATATATATCATCGGAGGAGAGGGAGGGAGGCTCATTTTGCTTTTGGCAAAGGATCAAGCAGAGAACTCGCAGAATTCAGAGAGAGAGAGAGGAGTGGGAATGGCGAAACCGCTGGGACCGACGGGAGAGTTCTTCAGGAGGAGGGACGAGTGGCGGAAGCACCCGATGCTGGGCAATCAGCTCCGCCACGCCACTCCTGGCCTCGGCATCGCTCTCGTCGCTTTTGGCATCTACCTCGTCGGCGAGCAAGTCTACGACAAGCTCTACAAGCCCCATCCCCCTTCCTCTCACTGACCCCGCAGGTTCCCCCCTCCCTCCCTCAGATCCCGCCCCCCTTTTTCCTCCGTCTTCTAGGGTTTTGGTCGATCGATTCCAATTGCTGCGGTTCCCATGAGAATTCGGGGTTTGCTCGCCCATACTAAAGGATCTCCCTTTGTACTTACTCGTTTATAAGAGAACAAAATTGCACCCCCCCTCTGTTTTGGTGAATTTTTGTCACTTGGCCTGCAAAAGTAGTAGTCCCTCTCTTGTGGCAATGTTTTCGGCGCTTCTGTAATAGTCCCTGGCTAGGCTAGGATTCCAAGTAACGAATGTGCCTTTAGTTATCGAAACTTAGTGATTGCGTGCCATTTTGTTGGATATTTTTCATCGCCAGTGGACCCAAATATTGAGCCAAATTTATCCAGACATCCTCTAGTCCACCAAATAATTAACCCGGAACCCTTACTTGAGCTTTCCATTCCATTCCTTTCTATAACAAACATCCTAATTAGGTTCCTGATTTAGTGTTATCTGTAGTTCAAAATATTCAAACACTAATGCTTGGGGCAATATTGAGCTTTGACTGCAAATATGTGCATCATATACCAATGCGTGTTTGTGCTTGTGCTTTCTCGTGTGCCTCGTCCTTTTTCTTGCTTATTTAGTGCATTTTTTTATTCTATTTTGGTCAAGTGACTTCGTAAATTGCAATGCCCATCCAATTTGTAACTGGGAAAACCGAAGCTTCCTTTCAGCCCTATTCCGGTATGATTGCCTCAGTTATGAACACACGCTTTGCATAGAAAGCTTTCATGGTAAACTTTTGTTAGAGAACCATGGTGTGCTAGCCCAAAAACAATTATTTACAAGAGAGTGATCCTTATAGCTCTAACACAACGTGTAGGTCTAAGGCAGACTGTTGTCTAAACCACAACTTTAAGGTAAAAAACCAGGCGCCCCTAATTTTTACCCATGATAGAATTACTCCACTAGAGTAAGGCGAGCCGTTTTTTTCCTTTTTTTTTTAAATTCTTTTGGTTCATTTTGGTTGCTGACGAAGCTATGTTATTTTGCACAAAAAGGGCTTGTATGTTTTTTGGAGAAAAGCTACAGCAAAATGTTATTCATTTTCTGGTGTCCAGCCTGTTCTAGAAAATTGACCATTTTTTTACCATTTCCAAGCTGTGGAGTTACATTGTGTAGTTTTGGAAAAGCATCTTCTTTTTAATGTGTAACTTTTTCCTAGAAACTTCATGCTCATTGATGTTGCTTGATTATCCGATTGGTTGCAAACTGTCTCCTACCAACTCTTTATTTGATCATCTTTTGGGATGGCTGCTGAATGAGTAAGCCTGCAGTTAATGACTTCAGCCACCATGGCCATCTAACAGCCATGTCTGCTGCCCTTCCCACTACCTGCTTGTGTTCCCAACTGCCACCACCCCTGTTGACCACCCTATTGGCATCAACATAGTAGTTCGGATCACCCCCTTAATCAAAGGGCCGACATTACTCTGAATTTAACAATATCTCTGTGGTGCCACCACCTGTGTCTACCACCCACTTTATGTCACAATTGTTCGATGACTCTCTTAAAATTTTGAAGAGTTGAAAATTTCTGAAATGATATTTACCTTTTTCATTGTACATATAATACTTAAGTTGAAACCTTTTTAGAATGACATATTTTTTCTTCATAATGTGGAAAGTGGTTTTCTTGGAAAGGGGAATTAGTCCATGGTGAGATCAGTCTTTTTATTGGCCACTGTTTGTTAATTTTATTATTATGTCACCAAAGGAATTGTGAAGGAGCAAAACATGGTGCACTGTTTATGAAATTGCTTGTCCACAGTTTATAGTGAAATTATCCCACTTAATGTGTAGCGTATCCCTTTCATCCTATTTGATATTGGACACCAGACCCTCTTTATTTGCTGTCTTGATTTTTGAGTTATGTATTGGAAGCTCACGAAATAGTATCCTGGAATTCCATGGGCACAGAAGTTTTTGAGATCTATCTGGCTGAATTGTTGCTTACCATGCTGTTTGTTCTTCCAAACGAAATTTAAGCGCTAAGTAATTGGAGCGTAGGGACTTTTTTGACATATTGGGATATTTCTTAGTTTGACTCTGCGGAAACCTGGTTAGCTTTGTCATTAGCTTTTGCTTCTTCATCTTCATCTGTTGTTATGATTCGATTCAGATCTAGTTTACGTATAATACATCCGTGGTTGATGGGATTTGTAACAATTTCACCTTCTGTTTGAGCAGGTTGATTTCATATTTTTAGGGGGGATGTTATGTGAGTGACTACATGAGACATACAACACGAGTAGAACTTATTACCTATATCTTGTCAGAGCTTGTGTATGTGGGGTGAATCAATATAGAGTTAAATTTGTTCCTATTTAGTTCAGAAACCTGTATTAAGTTGTTCAGGGGGGAAGAATAGCTTTTCTCTATACTTTCAGCAACTAAACAAAAGGGTTATGCTTTGGCTGAATGCCTATGCTATGCCAGCTATGGAAGATGAATGATGACTTTATCTTAATGGAACTTAAGCTGTTCAGGTGCCCCTGCTTCTTTGGGGTAAGAAAGGGGAAGGGAAAATCCCCCGAGCCAAATTCTAGTAAACAGGAGCAACTGTATAATTCTCCTTATATTAACTGGTGTCATCTTGTTATTAGTTTATCTTTCAATGAACAAAGCAGAATTTAAATCTGATGAACAATTGATCTTATGCAGATGAGGGTTCATTTGGAGGATGAGAAGCTTGGTTTTCAGACTATGTGGCGTCTTCTTCCCGGTTTTTTGTCAAATAAAAGCTCAGATAAATGAGAAACACAAGGGCCTTCCTTTTCTCTCTGTGATGTGTTGGTAGAAACTGTGACAACCAAGTTATTTTGTAGCTGTGGCTTGTTCAGAAACGTTTCAAAGTTCTCGATCAATTACTATTTGAATTTTGTCTGATGAAACAATTGTCAAGTCCATTTCTCTATGACAGTACTGTGTGGCAACTTTTCAAGTGTGGGTGTATCGGGATGCACATATAAATAGGCAGTACTCATTTCACCGAACTCTCTTGTCTATATGTTGTGCTTCATTAAAACTCGATAGTTCTCATTGGACTGACGCATGCAGGGTATAGTTATAATTTGCCTTTCTGAGTAAGAGAAAACGTATCAATAAGAGTTGAGATCCATATCTACTATCTAGTGAGGCTTTGTTTTTTCTAGTCAGTTTCAGACTCGTTTGATAAAACTTAATAGTTTGCTTTCTTCGACAATTCTAGTAGCCCTGGAGTAAGAAGCGTATGTTTAGGTTGAGGGTCAATTGATGTAGTTGCCAGCTTCGTAAATCTGCTGCTGGTCCTTTTCTTTGAAAAATAAAGGATGAAATGGGGCGACTCCTATGGTAGCAGTTTCATACCCGCAAAAAGAAAAATACTCAAGTTTATATGCTCTTGCTTGCGCTGATCAATCCTGATTGTTGCACAGCCGAAAGCGTGTCGAAGTGATGTCGGGTTGATCCTTACACCTGACCCTTATAGGTCAAACGAAGCATTTCAATAGATTGAAGAGCAGATGAAGGATCCGAACTTCCGACCAGGGTGGGGCGGGGCCTCAAACCTTCTCCGGCTTTTGATGGATTTACTGATCTGACAAATGCATTTCAAAGCACTTATATGAGGTCTCGTAAATTGATTTCTACCACCCAATCATATATCGAAGAAAGGAAAATTTACTTGTACTTTCAAAATAATGATTAAGTTTGTGGATATAGGGAAAATTTCAATTAAGGACCTAAAGTGGAACGGCTTTCTAAAAAAAGGACCTAAAGTGTACATTATCTCAAATAAGAACCTCTAGTGACCAATTTAGTCTCAAATAGGGGTCTCAACTTGAAAGCCAGTCAAATCTTATTTGCAGCTAGGGGTATTTTCATCTAAAGACTTTTTTTCTTTTTTTCCTTTTTTGTTTTTCTTTTCTTTCTTTTTTCATCTAGTTCACCTCCTTCTTGACAAATGCATCAGACTCCTCACGCACAAGCTTGCATAGGTGCAAAACAATTTGAACAATTTAGGAAAAGAAGAAAACGAAAAGATATTCGAGAAGTTATGCAGTTTTGCAAAACTGCAAATTGCGTGCTTCAGTTCTACAGCCTCCCCATCGGAAAACTTCAAAGCGCATGCTCTATATTAGCAATTTTGCATCCTCACCCAAGAACTCATTGATTTCAGCATAAGCCGGTTTTTAAGTTATTCGCCACCACTCACCTTCTCCGATGACGATAATGAACTTGAGAATCGAGAAATATCCAGGAGTGGGTTTTGTATGTATTCAATTTGCCTGTAAGAACTTATTATGGCAATTAAAGTAACAATTTCATGCTCTCCCCGCTAATGAAAATGGCTATGCCATGATAACTTTTACTCGTAGCTTCTTGGGAATGTTTTATTGGGTCTAGGTTGGATTGTTCATAACTTTCATAGACGCGGCTTGCATTGAGGTGGAATATGTGGTTTCTTGAGAGGGTCCATTGTGTCATGCATGTTGGTTATCTACAAAGGCTGTTGAATCATTTTGACTCGTGATTGAAGATATTTGCCTCCGATGGGAATTCGAATAAGACAGCACTCAATCTAAAAAACGAATGACTCTGGTTTACACATGTACATAAAAATTTACCTCTCTAACTCTAAAATATTATATGCACATATTTGAGAGAGAATAACAAGACGAAAAAAGTGCGAAATACACGTATTTCACTGAACGAATCGATGCACATGAGTATCATAGAGATTCTTCAAAAACCTCTAATAAATTTGGCTTAGGCACTTCAATTCAGCTTCTCCTTGCTAAGATCGATCATAGCTTGCGTGAGGACCAATTGGAATTCAAGCATCGATGACAATGAGGTCAGCAAGCTAATGGCTTACACCTCGTCGTGCTTCGTGCTTGACCACGACCACAAGATGTGGGGATCGAATTGAACTGAGCGTCACATCTTGGTCCACTCGTGCTCGATCAAGGGCTTGGATTGATCTCCATCTTCTGAAAAAGGTACTAGAATTGCTGTTGAGGGCAACAACGAATGGGGTTGAGGGTGTTGATGGCTATTTCAGCAGGGAAGATAGAGATGGACTTTGGAGAACGCGATCTAAAGACCGAAAAAGTTGGAGGCACAAGGATGATGAAGAAAAGAAAGAGAATGAGAAAATAAATAAATAAAAAGAAGGAAAAAAAAGTCTTTAGACGAAAATACCCCTAGTTACAAATAAGATTTGGCTAGCTTTTAAGTTAAGGCCCTTATTTGAAACTAAATTGGTCACTTCAGGTCATTGTTTAAGACAATGTCCACTTTAGATCCTTTTTTGATAAAACAGTTCCACTTCAAGCCTTTAATTGAAATTTTCCCGTGGATATATAAGGGCAAGCTTTTTGTATATTTACATGTACTATTATAGGGTCTATTTGGTAACCTATCAAATAATACCCGATTCTATTATTTTATTTCCGAAACAAAAAAAAAAAAAAAAAACATAAATTCGTTTAGTAATTTTTTTTTTGTTATCGGGAATAAATTTTTTTTCGAGAATATATTTGGAATAAAATCAAGAATTTGAAAAAAATTACTTCTTTGATCTAGGGAGTAGCTTTAATCAACCCAAATCATGCTGTTTTTTTTTTTCTTCTTTTCCTTTCCTTTTCTCTTCTTTTTCCTCTAGCAATATAATAAAATTATTAAAAAATTAAAATAAGTTTTGAAAAATATAATTAAATTATAACATAAAATTATATTAAAGATAAAATAAAATTACATAATAAAATTATACAAAAATATGATAAAATTATATAATAAAATAATTTAAAAATAAACTAAAATTATATAATGAAATTATTAACAATTAAAAGAAAATTTTAAAATATGATAAAATTATAACATAAAATTATATTAAAAAACTGATAAATTATATAATAAAAAATAAAATAAATTTATTTAGATATTAAAAGAGAAAAATGTAATAAAAGTATGAAAAAATTAATATAAATTATAAGTCACAAAAAAAATTTAAGGGTTATATCAAACGTATTTTTGTTCCGAAATAAAAAATTTAAATAGTTACCAAACGCATTCAAATGCTTAGAAATTCGTCTAGGGAGCAAAATTAAAAGGAACCATTTATGAACAAAAATGATTCTTGGGAGCAGAATTATTATCAAACACGCTCATAAATACTTAATGAATGCCACTTGGACTTCTAATTTGCCAAATGTCAATCATTCTTTTCACAAGGAGAACTCTTCTCGTACTTTTCAGTCATTTTACTTCCAATGAGGAGTTATGTGCTAAGTTATCAAATTGGTTTGATTTAGTATTTTGTTAATTCTATCTAATTTGGTCAACGGAAAATGCTAATGTGGTTTTTTTAGTGATTTTCTCGATCTTTTGTGGCGATAGTATGGCCAAAATGATGTTGTTTTGGTCCAAATTTTTATATAAAATCCAAAGTTCTAAAATTCTAAAACTTATGGGAGTCATCCCTTTCCATGTAACTTTTCCCGTGGAAACTAATCTTAGAACTCTGTGTATGTGTGGTGTGTATTCTCGCTCATAGATGAATAGATGGCGATCTCTTAAATCTAATACAATTAGTCAAGTCACGATGGCAAAACATGAACTACTCTAATTTCCTTGGAAATGGGCCTAGGGGAATTGTTGCTTACAAGATGAAAAAACATGTATTTTACTCTCTCATTTTTTGTGAGAATGATACATAGGTAATTCGTAACTAGATCTCAGGTTTCTTATTTATGTACTTTCTTTTCCATAATTCCTATTATAGACTTCCCGTTTTTGGCATGTCAAATGTTTTGAGTCGATAATGTGAGGATTTGACATCATGAAGAGAAGACTAAAAGGCTAAAAGAGCTCGAGCATCGACTCTAATTTTTCTAGACGGAAGAAGACTTATATAATTATGGTTATTAGTTAATCCCAAAGGTTATGTTGAAAAAAAAATTCAGAAAATATATTTAGCGTAATTTTTTTTATAAATAAAATAAAAATCTATAATATGTTACATCATGGTAACTTGTTGCAAAAGTTGTTGACGATGGTAGTGTATTAATTCTAGTATCTTTATCAAGGATGGAAAATCATTGCTAAATTCTCGATGGCAGCACCTCACGGGCGGGCCAATGGTGGGGTAAGATCTACCATACTCGTTGGAATGCATTTCGAATGAGAAGTACGGTTAGATTGCTAACCATCAAAAGCACGAAGCCTTAAAAATGCCCAAAACGCATGTTTTGCCCCAAAAGGAAAAAAATCCAAGAATTGCCGAAAAGCCTGTGGATTCAATGAAGGATGATGGTGCCGTTCATTATCACCATCCATTTTCCCAAGTAATTTACTTATAGTCATATGCCATTTAAATGTTAGTTAATGCATATTCAAATTTGTTAACCATTCAAATGCACCACTGAAAAAATGTTGGCAATGCGTAAACACGCGTTAAATTCAATCTGAAGTGAATAATGACTTACTTCTTACCTAATGATAGTTTCTTCCCTAGACCATAGATTGTGAATCGGTCATGGACCCTATTTACCATATCCCCTTATGAACCATCGTATATATCATGTTCCACAAAAGTTGAATTGGTCATGGACCCTATTTACTTATTTATACCAATCTTGAATTTCGCTACATCTTACTTTTTATGGAATCAAAGTAATCTAATTCATTGTGTTGTAGTATTGATTCAAGTTCACAATTATAGATATTTTCTTGATCACACAACAAAATGTGCTTTGTGCTTTTCTTACCTTGTTAAACTTCATGTTCTCGTGGGCGGCTCCTGTGCGTAGCTTTTGTCTCCAGCATATATTCCAGCTTAGAGCTTACGAGGTCTGCAAACGCCCCGGGCTCACTTCTGAACCAACGTAGCTGCGGGAGCGGTGTTGGTGGTGGCGATGGGGAATGAGTCGGGATCTCTGGAATACATGCCTACATGGATATTTGCGGGCGTATGCTTCATCACTGTTTTTCTCTCTCTTTGTGCTGAACGAGGCCTTAACCGGCTTGGCAAGGTCAGTTATACACAGTACGTGTTCCTGATAATTTCGTGATTCTAGTGCAATTGCATTTGATCTTCTAAAATCGAACTAGA
Source organism: Eucalyptus marginata (assembly GCA_014182565.1). Taxonomy (NCBI): domain Eukaryota; kingdom Viridiplantae; phylum Streptophyta; class Magnoliopsida; order Myrtales; family Myrtaceae; genus Eucalyptus; species Eucalyptus marginata. The sequence continues at coordinate 37,432,991 of CM024593.1, read as the reverse complement.
TGATGCTGCAGTTCTTAAAGCGCAAGAAGCAAAACGCTCTGTTCGAGGCCCTACAAAAATTAAAAGAAGGTGGTCCATTCATTTTCAACCATCGATTCGCATTGCCTACCATGCTGTGCATCCCTACCACATTCTTCCTGGTCACCAAGGAAAAAAAAAACATTAAAGATTTGGCATCCTTGTTAATATCAAAATGTCATATAGTTAGTAAATTATCAACATATACCTTGGAACTGACATGCACTATTTTTCACATTCTTATCCAGAATTGACGCTCTTCGTTTTTATTTCATTTATGTTAATTGTTTTTCAAAGCATACTCGGTCGAATATGCATCTCTACACATCTGGCCTCGCACATGCACCCATGCAAGAAGCAATCTTCAGATATCGCCACTCATGGAGAGCTTTTGCTGACAAGAAACTGTTGGAGTTTTTGTTTGTTAAAACAAAAAACAAGTGTTTTTTACCTTGTCCCACATGGGAAAGATGGGAAAAAGTAAACCAGTTTAAAAGTGTGGGATTTCCTTTGTAGGTTTAAAGGAATGATTAGGTGGGGCTAGACCCCACCATACCCAGCGTCTTGGTCGCGAATAATTGCGCGATTATTAGGCGCACTTAGCACGCTTGCGCGTCCGCGGTTTAATTAGCACTAATCCCTATGTTATTTATTTTATTTTTGTTTTGAGAATTTTCGGAAATGAAATATAAAAATGAAAATTCGAAATTTTATTTATTAAATAAATAAATAATTATTAATTATTATTCCGAATTTATTTGTGTCTTTTCATTTGCAAATGACACCGTTCGGTTTGCAACCTTTCCCGAAGGGTTGCATTGGTTCGGTTTTTAACTTCTTACGAATAGACACCTTTGTTCATTTGAGCAAATTTCGAAAGAATGTGTTTGTTCATTTCGCAACTTTTCACGAAGAGTTGTCTTCGTTTTTTAAGACTAGTTTATATATACTTATCGGATTGAGAAAGAAAGGGTGTGATCATTCTTCATTTTTTCGAGTCTTCTTTCTGAAAAAACGACAGCCATTCTTTCAATTGTTTCCTAGAGAGATCTTGGAGAAATACTAGAATTGCTATCTAGTATTCTCAATTTGAGACTTTGTTGTATCCCTGGAGGATATTTTGCCGGTGACCATTAGCAACTTTGTGGGGCAAATAAATCCTTAAAGAAAGTGATATCACGCCTCAAAGTCCGATTCGAGTACTCAAAGATCCGTCTTCATTGTTCTACCCTATTCGAAGCCATATTTTTCCAACAGAAACTACAAGAGAGGGCTTTTATCACCGGATGAGAGTGTGGACATCTGTGCGCGTAAGGTATGCTGTCACGAAAAAAGGGATGCCTTCTCCTAAATATGTGAAACATCTCCATTGATATTTCAAGTGAGCACCTCAATTGGAAAATCTTTAATTGCCATGCGGCAAATGCCGATATCGTCTATGCCTCAAATTGTGTACAGGGACAGGTTCCACTGTTGTCGACAGAGGCGTCACATCAACTTCAAATATTCATCTTTGTATTGGCAGTCGTTCATGTCATTTTTTGTGTGACTGCTATGGTTCTTAGCGAAGCAAGGGTAATTCTCATTTTTGCAACATGTATAATGTCGGCTCTCCGATGCTTTGGCAACAGTTTCCTTGCATCACAGCCATCCCTTCTCCCGTTATGCAGATCCGTCAATGGAAAAAGTGGGAAGACTCAATTCGGAGACTACAAGGTATTCTATAGCCTTCCCCACGCCCCAATAAATAGAAGTGATAGAAGTTGCAATTACATCCCATATATATGTTTGTGTGATCACGGGCTCACCACGATCCAACCTGGACATGCACGAATAGTTGAAGTGACACATTTTCATTCATTTTCAATGGAAAAACGTTACCTAATGGCATTCAACTTTTTACACCTGGCACGAATAGTTGATACAAACACAATAGCAAACACGAATTGCCAACTCCTTGGTCATGCAAGCAATTCATATTTTCCAAGGGGAGAATTGTCCAAAAAGTCATAAATCTATTGCACTTTTGCCAATTCAGTCCTAAACCTTTTAACTTTGCCAATTTAGTCCTAAACATTTTCACTTCTTACTGATTCAGTCCATCCGGCCAATTTTGGCCGGAAAATGCTGACGTGGACGCCGGCGGTGCCACATAGGACTATTGGCGCTAACGTGGACAATTTTTAATAATATTTTAATATTTTTTGATATTTTTTTTTGATATTTTTTTGATATTTTTTTCTGTTTTTACTTTTCTTTTCTTTCTTTTCTTTTGCCTTTTCCGGTGGCCGATGGCCGGCCACGGCGACGGCCGACCATCGGCCACGGCTAGTCGGCCGGGCGAGGAGGAGCTCGGCGAGGGGAGCCCTCGCCTAGGCGTGGCCTGACCAAGGTTGCTTGGGCGAGGCCGACCCTCGCCGGGTGTCGGCCGGATCTGGTGAGGGGAGCCCTTGCCGGGGCTCGCCCTCGCCCCTGGCCAGCCGACGCCACCCACCTCGATGAAATCACCTCTCTCTCCTCCAGCGTCGGCGCCGCCGCCGCCGCCATCGTCTTCGTCTTCTCCACCGAGGAAGACATGCCTCTCGCCTTACCTCTTCACCCTGTTGTCGTTCATTGTCTTCGTCTCTGTCCTCTACGGCAAGGACTTGGCCTGCATCTTTGGCCAACAGCTCCAAGTCCACCCGAGCTCGGCCAAGGGCGAGGGCCGGCCTCGCCAAATCTAGTCTAGGAGAGGCCGATGCTCGCCTAGGCGAGGGCGAGCCCCAGCAAGGGCTCCCCTCGCCGGATCTGCAGCAAGGCCAACCCTCGCCCAAGCGACCCTTGCCGGGTTGCGCCTGGGCGAGGGCTCCCCTCGCCAAAGCTCCTCCTCGCCCAGCCGTCGCCCGTGGCCGGCCACCAGCCACCGGAAAAGGCAAAAGAAAAAGCCAAAAAGAAAAGAAAGAAAAGAAAAGAAAAAAAGGAAAAAAAAACATTAAAAAATTTTAAAATATTAATAAAAATTGTCCACGTCAACGCCGACAGTCTTACGTGACACTGCCGGCATCCACGTCAGCATTTTCCGGCCAAAATCGGCAGGATGGACTGAATCGGCAAGAAGTGAAAATGTTTAGGACTGAATTGACAAACTTTAAAAGGTTTATGACTGAATTGGCAAAAGTGCAAGAGGTTTAGGACTTTTTGGACAATTTTCCCTATTTTCCTGGGTTTGGCATAGCCACTTATATATGATGCTGAGTTCTTTAAAATTAGGTACAAAGTACAAACCAGGTGTTGCTCACTCTTTCACTGACTTTGAGTAATTTATGAGTGACGATAGAATCTAAATCTACTTGCTACTACTACAAGAGACCGTCCGTAAATGGTTTTTTAGCATGTATATACATGACGCATATCAGCAAGAAGGCACACTAAACACGAAGGAGCTAATTCTCTGAGCAAATGCATGCAGCAGCCGCAGGTGATGCTCATCGCCGCCATCATGAGATCTTCAGACGGCGCGCAAGTGGATATTGGAGGAAAGTAGCTATTGTGAGCTGGATGGTAAGTCCTGCTGTACTCATATGCTGATGCACATCATGTTTATGTCATATGGCATAATTTACAAATGCAAAGAGGCGATTGTAGGATCTCACACGGCGTACACTTCATATTTCACTACTTGATTACCTCATTGTTGTTGCCATGATGACACTTTCGCATTGCAGATTTCATTTATGAAACAATTCTATGGTTCTGTCACCAAGTCAGATTATATCGCTCTGCGACACGGATTTAAAATGGTGAGAATATTTAGTGGTTGATATCTATTTATATCTGGACTTGGGTTAGTATGGTCGATGATCATGCTCTATTATTTTGAATGTACACATTTGCATGTATACAGGCCCATTTCCCTTTGGTACCTGAATCGACATTTGATTTTCACGACCACATGATGCGAATTCTTGAAGGTGATTTTATAAAAATAGTCAGCATAAGGTAATCCCTCTGCCATTGTTTCACTCTGACTCCAATTTAACTTTGAAAGTTCAATATCACAGGGCAACTCGCTGTTTACTTGGTGCAGCTGGTTCTTTTGGCTATTCATCGTCGTCTTTCTGCTACTAAATGTGCAAGGTAATCTCCCAGCAACCCACCACACTCTTCTCTCATATATACTTTTTTTTTTCAACTGCGCCCAAGGCTCTTGTTTTCCCACATTCGTGCAGGATGGAACACATACTTTTGGTTGTCGTTTCTGCCATTAATCGTAAGTGAATTGGCAATCTTTCCTAATCCCAGAGGTTTCAGTTTGAGGTTCAAAGTTGATGGCGGTGATTAGCAAAAATGTGAAAGGTTGAATTGAACTGCAGCTTTTGCTCCTTGTTGGTGCTAAACTGGAGCATATAATAATGCGCTTAGCTCAGGAGGTGGACAGTACTGATCATGATCATGAAGCCGCTAGAGTGAAGCCATCTGATGATCACTTTTGGTTTCGTCGGCCCGGAATTGTTCTTTGGCTGATTCAATTCATTTTGTTTCAAAATTCTTTCGAGATTGCCTTTTTCTTCTGGATATGGGTAAATAAACAAATCCTACTCACGTAAAAGTTGTTGATGATCATGAGCAGTTTACTCAAAATAAATCTATGCTTTCTTACTAGAGCACTTACGGACTCCACTCGTGCATTATGGAAAAGCCTGGTTTCATCATCACAAGACTCATAATGGGGTAAAATGCAGGAACTAGTAGCTCCTTCTCCTTTCGCTTGGATGATTTTTATTCCTAACTCCGAACATCATAATTTACTGGCATTCTAATCGGGATTAGACCGCTTGCTTTTTCAGAGTAATTGTTCAGGTCCTCTGCAGCTACAGTACCCTGCCGCTGCACGCTCTAGTCTCTAAGGTCAGCAATTTGTGTGATTATCGCGACGTGCTGTTGTGTTACTAGGAATGCATTAGCTTCATATCTCCAATATCTTAAGTCATGTGAGGCTTAGTGTTAAGCTGAGAAGCTACTTGTCTGCCTGTGTGAATTAGATGGGAACCTCGTTCAAGTTTGGTCACCGTCTCCAACCCAACCTAGGGCAATGGCTTGTTCATGGAAAGGGCAAAGGCCGACCTAATGTAAAGGGCGACCACCCGTCTGGCGTAGCAACCGCTTCACATCCGCACGGAATGGGCACGCAATCATTGGAAACCTTTCATGTGGCCGAGCAAGCGCAGGATATTGTTGTTGAAGCTACTGCAGTGATTGAAGTCGAGAATGGTCTCTGATGTCTCTCGAGTACCAGGCTCGAAACTCCATTTATTATTCTTAAAAATCATGGACACGATGATGGCTTCGTGCGCCATTTTTGGGGTATTTGTGTTGAGAAAACATTTGACAAAACTTACCAACTTTGGATTTTGATTAAAAGTATTTTTCAGGAAGGAAAGTCTAATGATTGCAATTAGAATCAGAGTCGTGGATGATACTTTCTATAATCAACCGACTAGGAAGGAATAAATCTCTCGTGCAATGGCTAGTGGAAAAATTGACTGGATTACTTACTCCATTTTGGAGGAGCTTTAAAAGGAAAGTTTTCATAAAAATCTTCAAGTTTCTAAACTTTCCTCAAATTTTGAAGGTGAGCTATTATTTATAAACATAGACACTTGACCTTTGGGAACCCGACTTGCTGTATGGGCAGCAAATCTTTTGGGAAGCTTCAACCTCGGCGATTCTCACGTAATCAGATCTTCTCAACCAAATCTAGGACCAACGAATGGATTGGCTGGATGATCCTCTTGAATGTATGTCCAACTCAATTTTGGCACCACCCACCCCGCCTAAAGATCCAGGCAAGCAATCCAAAATTTAATTTGGAGATGACAATTTGTATCTCAATTCCAGTACCACCCAACCCACCAAAAGATCTAGGGAAGCAATCCAAAATTTAATTTGGAGTTGACATTTATATCTCAATTCTAGCGCCGCCCGATCCACCTAAAGATCCTGGCAAGCAATCCAAAATTTAAGATGGTAAGACATTAAATCCAAACCATGAAAAGTTATATTTTACTTTTAAAATTATTAATTCATTTCTTGACTACAACTTATATCTAAGATTCACATCAAATGGTGAATCTATTTTCATGGTCCATGTGACTTACTACACAATTTTTTTTAGGTGAAGAGACCAAAATATTCCTAATGACTCATCTATATTTGGAGTAACTATTCATTTGCCAAACTTGTTTTCACTCCAATCCACGCCAAGTCCTTCATTGACTTAATTTCTTATTTTTTCTATAACTAATAAGGTGGGAAAGGTGACTAGCACGACTATCTCTTCTGGACATTACTAAAAAGGGTTCCACACTCATTGAGGATCATTCATTTTGAGACGTAAGTGCTAAGTCTACTGTAATATGTATATGCCTATTACCATAGTCCTACTGGCAAACAAATCCGTCATTCACTTTAGTTGGAAGGGAAAGTATTAGGTCGTTTCCACTTGGAAATTGAACTAAATCGACCTTGCCTAGCTGGTGGTTCATGGGGACTGGATAGGATCTTTGGTAAAATATCAGGGAACCATTGTACTTTGTTTCAAAGAAAGAAAGATATGTTTGAGATAAGTTTCAAATCCAAGAAGATTAGTTAATCTATTAATTATTTTGCATAGTATGTTTTTCTAAAGAAACTGTCATATTACTTAAAGCTAAGCTCGATTCTTGAGTTGACTAGGCTTGGAATTTGACTTTGATAAGATAAGTTTTAGGTTCTTACTTTGAAAATTACCTCCATGGATTCGATCACCCTTGTTAGCTGATAATGGCGCGTTTCTTCCTCACTTCACATCTGCCCTCCTTCTCACCGCTTTGCTCAACTCAAGACCTTAACCCCATGCCGATGGTATCCCAATAGGTCAACTAGTCGAACTCCTCCTACTCTGACATCCCATCTCAATGTCGCTAACGAGTCCACGAGTGATAAATGCACCTACACTAGCGAGACTTGGGGTTCCGACTGTCTACAAACGGAGCATGTCAAAAGGACAATTGGGAGGTAGCTCATTGTATGTAAGCCAAGGAAGAAGAATGAATATTCAGTAGATTTGATAGAGGAAACTAAGTGTCGCATCAATGAAAAAATGTCCACTTAAGTGTCTTTGATGACAACATCCAACCATTCGTCTTATGCAACCTTAAAATTATTTCTTTTTTTTTTTTTACTCCAATGTGGTTGTTTTAGGAGAAATTGAAACCCAACATGGACAATTTTTCGTCCAATCAGGCAAAGTGAACAAAATCTCTCTCTGTCTCTCTCATGATGCTCCAAATCTTGTCACCACAACTCGGGAGACTAAATCGGAAGCATGGGTGAAGAAGAGTTAGGTTACAGGAGGAAGAGGAGGCCTTGCAATGAACCGAATTGTTGTCTACTATGCTGTCTGTTCTGCCGAACGAAATTTAAAGCTATAATTAATTGGAGCCTGGGGACTTTTTTAACATATTAGGATATTTCTTAGCTCGACTCTGCCGAAACCCGGTTAGCTTTGTCATCAGCTTTTGCTTCTTCATCTTCATCTGTTGTTATGATTCGATTCAGATCTAGTTTACAAATAATACATCCATGGTTGATGGGATTTGTAATAATTTCGCCTTCCGTTCGAGCAGGTCGATTTCATATTTTTACGGGCATGTTATGTGAGTAATGACACGGGACATATAGCATGAGTAGAACTTATTACCTATATCTTGTCAGAGCTTGTGTATGTGGGGTGAATCGATGTAGAGTTAAATTTGTTCCTATTAAGTTTAGAAACCTGTATTAAGTTGTTCAGGCGCCCCTGCTTCTTTGGGGTAAGAAAAAGGAAGAGAAAAACCTCCAAGCCAAATTCTAGTAAACAGGACCAACTGTATAATTCTCCTTCTTATATTATCTGATGTCATCTTTTTATTAGTTTTTCAATGAACAAAGCAGAATTTTAATCTGATGAGCAATTGATCTTATGCAGATGAGGGTTCATTTGGAGGATGAGAAGCCTGGTTTTCAGAATATGTGGTTTATTTGGAAACATTTCAAAGTTCTCGATCAATTACCATTTGAATTTTGCTTTTGATGAAACAATTGTCGAGTTCATTTCTCTATCATAGTACTGTGTGGCAACCTTGAGGTGTGGGTGTATCAGGATGCACATATAAATAGGCAATACTCATTTCACCGAACTGTCTTGTCTATGTGTTGTACTCCATTAAAACTCGACAGTTCTCCCCCTTATTTATTAAAGATGGATTGTGAATCGGTCTGAACCCCGAATCAATAACAGTTAAGATCCATATCTAGCGAGGCTTTGTTTTTTTATAATCAGTTTCAGACTTGTTTGATAAAACTTACAGTTTTTGTCTTCGATAATTCTAGTAGCCCCGGAGTAAGAAGCCTATGTTTAGGTCGAGGGTCAAGTGATGTAGTTGCCAGCTTCAGAAAATCTGCTGTCGGTCTTTTTCTTTGAAAAATAAAGAGTGAAAAGGGGCGATTCCGATCGTGTGATCCCCGAAAAGTAATCTCCGGTAGTTCCTCGGTCAACAAAAAAAAAAAAAAAAAAAACTCAAGTTTATATGCTCTTGCTTGGGCTGATCAATCCTGATTGTCGCACAGCCGAAAGCGGGTTGAAGTGAAGTCGGGTTGATCCCTACAGCTGACCCTTATAGTTATAGGTCAAACGAAGGGTTTCAATAGATTGAAGAGCAACTGAAGGACTCGAACTTCCGACTAGGAGTGGGGCGGGGCTTCGAACCTTCTCCGGCTTTTGATGGATTTACTAAGTAATGCATTTTAAAGCACTTATATGAGGTCTCGTAAATTGATTTCGACCACCCAATTATATATCGAAGAAAGGAAAATTTACTTGTATTTTCGAAATAATGACTAAGTTTGTGGATATACAAGGGCGAGCTTTTTTATATCTACATCTATGTAACTATATTGTTGTGGAGTACTATTCATTAGGGATGAGCGCGGTTCCCGGTTCTTAAAGAATCGGTTCCGGTTCCCGGTTCCATTTTTCCGGGAACGGAACGGTTCACGGAACCGGTTTTAGAATTCTCATTTAGACCCAATTTTGGGGGACAACACTGTTTTTTGTAGCTTTCAATGGCCGAATAGTCATCATATTTACAAATTTGATATATATGTGCAAAAGAGGGACGGAAAAAATTGTGACATTTGTGTTTGGAAGATCACGCCCAGTGGTCCTTGTAGGCTTGATCAAAACACTGGAGACTTTACTGATTGTTATCCATGGGAGTGAACCTCTCCCGTAAATGTATGATACGAAAAAATGATGTGGTGAACTTATACATTACAATTAAAATAGAATAATAATCATCTCACTTTTTTTTTTTTATTATCAATATACTCCCAAATGTTGTTTGTTTCTTCTAATATCCTCATCAATTCACTTTCTATTGGCATGTCACAAGTGAATCCCAAGGGCTAATGGTTTAGTATACATGAGTGAATAACCCTCTTACGAGGTGATGCTTACGCCTTGCACACACTCGCCAAGTCGCCTCTATCATATTCTAGGTCAATTAGGGGGCGAGTAAGACGCCGGAGATTGCCTTTCTTTATAAATCACATATTTCTCGTTTGGAGATTAAGTTATGCTAGTTTTACCTAACACCCGTTATTGGTAACGTGCTCGTACGTTATAGTTTTTTTTGGTAACGTGCGCGTACGTTATAGTTTAAATATGAAAATAACAAAAAAAAAAAAAAAAAAAAAAACCTGTTGGAACATGGAACCGACCCGGAACTTGTAACGGGGGTAGGTTCTAGGTTCTAAGTTCTCGTTCGACGGGTAGGTTAGGGTTCCTCATTTTGAGGAACCGCACCCGAGGTAAGTTCCAAGTTCAGGACGGAACCGAACCGGGAACCCGGAACCGCTCACCCCTACTATTCATAGGGCCTATTTGATAATGTGTTAAATAGAGCTTGATTTTATTCTTTTTTGTTCCCAATAACAATAAAAAAACAAAAATCTATTTAGTAATTTTTTTGTTCCTGAGAATAGATTTTGAACAAAATTATGAAGTTAAAAAAAAGATGCTTCTTTGATCTAAAAGCAACTTTAGAATCAATCCAAACCATGTTCTTTTTTTTTTTTTTCTTTTCTTATTTTCCTTTTCTTTTGTCTTCTTCTTCCTCTAGCTAGTTGCAAAAATATAATAAAATTATTAAAAATTAAAATAAAATTTGAAAAATATGATAAAATTATGACATTAAAAATATGATAAAATTATATAAAGATTAAAGTGTATAATTAAATAATTTAAAAACATAATGAAATTATTAAAAAATGAAAGAAATTCTAAAAATATGATAAAATTATAACATAATATTATATTTAAAAATATGATATAAATTTTTAAATAAAATTAAAAATATATATAATTAAATAATTAAAAGTGAAATAAAATCATATAATAAAATTATTTAAAAAATTAAAAGAAAACAATATAATAAAATTATTTAAAAATTAAAAGAAGTTCTAAGTCACAAAAAAAAAAAAATTAATTGATTGTACTAAATGCATTTCTATATCGTAAATAAAAATTTTGAACAGTTATCAAACGCTTTCAAATACTCAAAAACTTGTCTATAAATATAATCGAAAAGAATTATTTTTCATTAAAAACTATTTTCGGGAATAAAATTGTTATCAAACACATCCATAGAGTACTTAATAAATGCCACTTGGACTTCGATTTGCAAGGTGTCAATCATTCTTTTCACAAGAGAACTCTTCTCGTACCCTTCTCGTACCCTTCACTCATCTTACTTCCAATAAGGAGTTATACGCGTTAAGTTATTAAATTGGTTCGATCAAGTCTTTTCGTTAATTCTCTCTAACTTGGCTAATGAAAAAAACTAATGTTTTTTTTTTAATGATTTTCTCAATCTTATGTGGCAATAACATGGCCAAAATGAAGTTGTTTTGGTCCAAAATTTTCATATAAAATCCAAAGTTCTAAAATTCTAAAAGTTATAGGAGTCGTCCTTTTCCATATAGCTTTTTCTGTGGAAACTAATATTAGAACTATGTGTCTATGTGTGTGTGTGAAGTGTATTCTCACTCTTAGATGAATAGACGGCGATCTTTGAAATCTAATACAATTACTCAAGTCACGATGGCAAAACATGAACTACTCACCTTACCAAAAAAAAAAAACCTTACCAAAAACACATGAACTACTCCAATTTCCTTGGAAATAGGCCTAGGGGAATTGTTGCTTAAAAGATAAAATAACTTATGTTTTACTCTCTTTTTTTTTGGTGAGAATGATACATAGGTAATTCGTAACTAGATCTTGGGATTCTTATTTATGGACTTTCTTTTCCATGATTCCGATTATAGACTTCCCGTTTTTGGCATATCAAATGTTTTGATTCCATTATGTAAGGATTCAGCATCATGAAGAGAAGACTAAGGGCGTGTTTGTTTGTGTTCCTCGTTTCTGTTTATGAACAGATTTTCTGTTTTTTTGTTCCCGAGAACAAAAAAAGAACAGAAACGCGTTTGTTTGCGTTTTTGTTCCAAATCTGTTTTTTTGTTCTCGAGAACAAAAAAAGAACAGAAACAAGAAACAAAAAAAAAGTTGTTTTTTATTTCTGGAACAAAAAAAAAAAGAACAACTTTTCTCTCTCCTCTCTTTTCTTATCTTTTTTTTTTTTCTTCTTTTCTTCTTCTTTTTGCTTTGGTTGGTCGCCGGCCTCAACCATGGCCGGCGACTGGCCGACGAGGGCCGATGGCCTCTCCTTGGCTAGCAATGCTTGGCCTCGCCTTGGCTGGCCGGGTCGAGCTGCCTAGCCACCGCCAAGTCGATGTTGCTTGGCGGTGACCCGGCGAGGTCGAGCCTCGCCGGTGGCCGGGCGAGCTCGGCCTCGCCAGGGGCCAGCGAGCCTCGCCGTGGCTGGGCGAGGCCGCCGGCCCTCGTCGACCAGTCGCTGGCCATGGCCGAGGCCAGTGACCGGCCACAAGGAAGAAAAAAAGAAAAAAGAAAAAGAAAGAAAAAAATGAAAAAAAAAACATTAAAAAATTAAAAGAAATAAAAAAAAGAACATAAATTTACCAAACATGTTTATGTTCTTTTTTATTCAGAGAACAAATTTATCAAACGCATTCTTTTTGTTCAAAAACTATTCCCTGAGGAACGTAAATAGTTTTTATTTCTATTAAGAACAAAAAAAAAGAACAGAAACACAAACAAACGCACCCTAAAAGGCTAAAAGAGCTCGAGCATCTATTCTAATTTTTCTCAACGAAAGAAGACTTATATAATTATGATTATTAGTTAATCCCTAAGGATATGTCGAAAAAAAAATCAGAAAATATATTTAGCATAATTTTTTAAAATAAGATCTATAATATGTTGCATCACGGTAACTTGTTGCAAAAGTCGTCGACAATGGTAGTGTATATTAATTCTAGTATCTTTATCAAGGATGGAAAATCATTGCTAAATTCGAAGTACGGTTAGATTGCTAACCATCGAAAGCACGGAGCCGTAAAAATGCACAAATCGCATGCTTGCCCAAAAAAGCCTGTCAATTCAATGAAAAAAAAATGATGCCATTCATTATGACTGCCCATCTTCCCAAGTAATTACTTCTAGTCATATGCCATTTAAATGTGAGCAAATATCTATTCAAATATTGTTAACTATTCAAATGCTCGAGTTCACCACCGGGGTTTGGGGTGATGACGTATTAGTTTCAGGAGTGAGTTTCGACTCACGCCCTATAAGGAGGTATGGCAAAAGTCCGAAAGTGAGTGTTAGAATAGGAACAAAGTAGGATCGACCAAAAATAAAATAAAAATGCTCGAGTTTGTACTACAAAAAAAAATTTGGCATTTCGTAAAACACGCATTAAATTCAACTTGAGGTGGATACTCACTTATTTCTTACCTAATCATAATTTCTTTTATAGATTGTAGATTGTGCATTTAAAACAGCGAGTCATCGACTTGTCACTCTCCCACGTCTTTTTGAACTGCCTTCCATTGTTTTCCATTGTTATCATAATAGATTCGTAACGTTTTGCATTTTCAAATATTGCTCTCATTTTCTTATTGTTACTAAAAAAAATTAAAAATGATTTTTTTTAGCTCCATCCACCCCTTGCATTTTTTAATCCACGGTTTTAGAGAATGGAAATTGACACAATTAGGAAGGTGTATAGGATGGTTTTGCATTGAAATAATTATTTAAATTCTAAATTCAAATTCCCGCTCAACATGGAATATTCAAAATCTTAGAAAGATAATCATGCGAAATGTGAATGAAAGGAAGAGAAAAGAACATTTTGGAAGAAATTAGATTTTCATTATAAACTTAAACATGCGGGAATTGGGTATTATTCGATAAAGAATAAACAATGGCTAATATTTAACTTTCGTAATTATATGTTTCAACACGAGAATAGTAGCGAAATATCAAAAAGTGGGAAAAAAAACAAGTAGTACATTTACCCTTTAAATGTACAGATTCCGACGCACCGTTTCTCAGTTTGTCGCCGGCAGAGCAGTGAGTAGCAGCGGGGTGTTCCTCTGATCCAAAAGCGTCCGCCATCGGAGAAGAAGAAGAAGAAGGAGAAAGATGGAGATGGAGATGGAGATGGTCGAAGGAGCAGACCGGAAGGAGATGGCCGACGAGGCCCAGGACTCAGCCATGCCTTCACCTCCGGACGAACCCGTGGGTGTCCCTGCCGGTTCTTCCCCTTCCGATTCCGATTCCGATTCCGACTCCGACTCCGACTCCGACTCCGAGGCTCAGGACAAGCTCCAAATTGAAGCCCTAGAGTCCCAGCTCTACAACAATCCTTCCGACTACGACGCTCACCTCCAGGTGCTCCCCCGCCCTTTTGCTCCCTTCACTCATGGTTTCTCGTCCTTCCTTCTCCCGCGTCCATGTATTCCACGCCTAAACTGGTGTAGTTCGGCGTGTCTTTTGATGGCACGACGGTCCTTCGCCTTTTCGGTTTTTTTGTCGACGCTGAAGCGATCGTTCTTGGCCTTCCTTTTCGCTCCTCTTTTTTTCAGTACATAAGGCTGGTGAGGAAGACGGGCGACCTTAACAAGCTGAGACAGGCTAGGGAAGCTATGGGTGCTCTTTTCCCTCTGACCCCTGCCATGTGGCAGGAATGGGCTCGAGACGAAGCTTCTCTCATGGTCGGGTACGTCCATCTTCCAAAAACGAATTTTGAATGTCGGCTTCTCCTGTATTGCCTTGTCCTGGCAGTTCATTGCCATGTTAATCTTGAAGTTTAACTTGCTTCGGTCTCTTGTTCATATGCCGGTAGCTGAGCCATTGCTTTGTGTGTGGCTCCTTGTACTGAATGACATCCTGTCCTAATTATGGTTCTCGATGGATCTTCACTCCTCAGTTTTGTTTTTTCACGCTCTCTTGCTACCCCTTTTATTTCACAGGGTTGATGGCCATGCTGTGATCGAGAAGCTTTATGATCGTGGGGTGTCGGACTATCTGGTGGGCTCTAATTCTTGCTGCTCTTCTTGTCATCCTTTCCCTCCTGTTTTACGAAATTGGGGATGAGATATTAATCGCTGGTTGAACCTAGGCTTAGCTTCATTAACAATGTTACATCTATTGCATGCGAAATGCTGCATTTTTTACTCTATTGGATGACGCAGCAGGAAAAATTCCTTATTGGAGTTACAAGCGATTTGTGGAGATTTTAAATGCACTGTAATTTTCTGTACCATCTTGTAGTCTATACCTGAAAGCTCTTGACAACTCTATTGTTAGATGATTAAGGCCCTTAGAGTTATTTTGCTGGAAAGAAGGATAACTTCTGTGATGTCACTGGGGCTGTAATCTGATATAGGAATTACTCAAAGTTGAAGTGCCAGTTATGATGTTAGTAACTTCATTTGATTGGGGAAAAAGTTGGAACCTTTGTTGTCCATGTATGACTTACACGCACGATATTGCCCTGTGACTGAGCAACTGACATTTTTTCTTTCATGTTTCAGTCTGTTCCTCTTTGGTATGACTTCATAAACTTTGTGCAAGAAAAGGATCCTTCAGTGTGTGAATGCTCGGTTGCTGGTGTCTCGAAAGGTAGAAATTTGTTTGAGCGTGCTCTTACTGCAGCTGGGCTTCATGTAACTGAAGGCAATAAAATCTGGGAGGCATACAGGGAATTCGAGCAAGCTATATATCAAACTATCGATGCATCTGATGCTGCGGTGAGAATACTTTGCCCTTTCTTGGCCCATGGCTTCAATGGTTTTACTTCTGGTTCTTTTGTTCACGAACTGAATCTTTAGGTCTATTTGAGAGAAGAAGAGTGTTAATGCGTCTCTTTATGAGGAGGGGGCCCCTTCTCTCTTTTCAATTGTATAGGAGCAACATACTTACCTAGATCATGATATAGGCATGCTATGAAATGGGTTGTGCTACTTGTTATGAAAGTGGTATATTACAGATAGAGTAGTTGGTTTCTGAGGTGGGCTCACTGTATGCTCCAAAGTGTTACTTTAGGTCATTTACTATGTTGTATAAGAAATTCACTCCTATGAGTTAAGAGAAGTGATTTCTTGTGTCCACGTCTCTTCATATTTCTGAAAAAATCCAAATTAGTTTGTAGAATGTGGAAGAGCTTATTCACAATCTAAGTGTGTGAAATCCTTAGGGTTTGTGCTGGTTGCTAATTCATTGAGTTACCTTGGTGTTGTGTCTTCAATTAAGGGGCCGATGGATATGTATGAAAGGATGTACCTCCAAGGAGCACATTAGTTGCAATGAGCAAGCAATTTGGTGTCTTAATAGCTGTCCCAACAGTTTACATGATTGCTTTGCAATTCCCATGCAGAAAACTACACCATTGGGATATTCTTGAAATCTACTTTTATGTTACTTCTCATGGTACTGAATGAGTGAATTGAATTGATGTAGTGCTATACAGTTCTCATAAACGTGTTCCAAGTAATCTGATTGGTTGATTGTTGGGCAAATAACAAACTGTAGAATTATATGCACAATTTTGCATCTTGCATGCCTTACAAATGGAACTGTGAATTCTTCTTATTAAATAACTTAACCTGCCGTGGCGTCTTTAAGTTCTCATGATGTATTTGAGAGATATTTGTGGAGTTGGTTGTTGCACAAATCAACACGTAAGGAAATGGTGCTTACTATTTTATTCTCTGCACTGCAGGCAAAAGATAAGCAGGTCCAGCGAATTAGGAATATTTTCCACCGCCAATTGTCTATTCCTCTTGTTGACATGGAGAGTACTCTTCAAGTTTACAAGGCTTGGGAGGCAGAACAAGGGACTTCACAAGATGTTGAATCCTGTGACATCAGCAAGAGCTTTCCTCATGTTGCCTCCGCATACGAGAAGGCTCTTGATATGTATAATGCTCGTATAAATTTTGAACAGCAGATATCAAGAGAGGATTTGTCCGAGGCTGAAAGACTTCAACAATATTTGGTATGCAGCTTATTTGATAATTTCCTCCTGGATCCATCATAAGCAGAAGTTGGAAACTTCCTTTTTTATTGTCCTGATATTTGACTAATTACTAGATGGAAAGAAGCAGTTTGCTATGGACTATGTCTTACAATGATGTGTTTGATTTGTTCCAGATTTACTTGAAATTTGAGCACTCTGTGGGAGATCCAGCACGAATTCAAGTTCTTTATGAACGTGCCATCACTGACTTTCCTATATCAACTGATCTTTGGCTTGATTATACTCGCTACATGGACAAAACATTGAAGGTTCTGCTTTACGAACCTGTTGTTGATTGTTTTAGGGGCAGTCTTTGGAGGGTAAATTGTTACAATCATGGTTCATTTTTTAGGCTGGTGATGTAGTGAAGGGCATCCACTCCAGGGCCACAAAGAATTGTCCTTGGCTTGGTGAGCTTTGGGTCAGATATTTACTTTGCTTGGAACGTGGTCGCTCTTCTGAGAGTGAGATTTGCTCGGTATGTATTTGCTCTTACTATAGAATTAATCTTTCCTCTTTTAAGCTGGTGGCTGATTTGAATGAGGTGCGCTTAATTTGCTTGGATCCTTTTGTTCTGGCTTTTTTAAAGCATAATTTTACATATCGACTTGCCCCAAAATTTAAAATATCATTTGAAGTATAATAATTAGTAAAGGCGTTTCTATATTTTGGAATGTTTAGGTGTTTTTGCTAGTTAAGAGTCATATTTTGAGAGCTGCTTTGACAAAATAAAAAAGTTGATAGTAAAAGTCACACCAAACAGACATATCCTTGTGTTGTTCTCTAAACTTTGCAGTTTTGATGACAGTTATGCCAATAAGCAAATTGGGAAACTACCTTTAGCTCTAAAGTAAAATGGCTTCACTTATTAATCTGCTTAAATGATTGACAGTTTGGAAAGAATCTTTTGTGTGTAAAAACTTGATTCTAGAAGCCACTAACATGATGATGCTGATTTCTTTTTACACTGCCATGTTTGCACTTATAGACACTGCCAGTCAATGCATGGATAGGAAGGTGAACTTTTGCATATGCATTGCGTTTGTTGTTGAGTGTGCGCAACCTTGTGTTTGCGTGTGGTCAGCCTTGTGCACAAGTTGTGCCTGCGTGTGAATAAAGTGGTCGATGGTGTGTGCTTATATTGTGTATAACTTGGAGGTGATTCTAACTTTGATTCCATGTGTTAAAGTAGATAAATGCGGTATATTGTAGTCTGCCTTAGAGAAATATTTTGGAATTTCTTTTGTATCCTCAGTACTATTGAAATTTAATCCTATGGTTTTGTTCCTATTTCGTTTCCATGATATCCTCTTTAGTGAGATTGGCTGTATCTCATCTTTTATTTGACTTTTCTTACTAATGCTGTTACCAGAATGATGCTTTCTCAGTATGCCAGACTATGTAGAAGTATCTAAGATTGTATTGTTGGATAACATTTTATTATCGTGTATATATTGAGAAATTCTTCATGAATGTAGTTTTCAACATGTGACGCACTTTGGAAATTTAAAGAAAAAAAAAATGATTCAATTGAGTGATTATGCTTACTTCCACTTATCACTATAAGTATTTTTGTTTACTTTCAGGTTTTTGAGAAGTCATTGCAATGTACCTTTTCAACCTCTGAAGAGGTACTGAACTAAATTTGTACTTCTTGATGTTTTGTATTTGCCTATTTTTAAAATATTTATATATGAAGTTATGTCAACATCATTTTCTATGTGTTCTTTCAGTACCTGGACTTATATCTCACTCGTGTAGATGGCTTAAGACGAAGAATTTCCTTGGCTGCGGAACTAGAGGTTTCCTCGGATTATCAACATATAAGGGAAACCTTTCAGGTGACTGGGTGACTGCAAAATTTTGAGTTTAGACTATATTGTTTGAGTCTTATCGTACTTCTGATGCATATGCCTTAGGCATGATATATTGCGTTGGTAGTAGAAGCTCCTCTTTGCCTTATTTTTTTCCTCCAGATGTCCATATGTTCTTGGTTTCGTCTACAGCTGTAGGTTTGTTTGCTGCTTATAATTGTAAATATGTTTCCTAAAATTTCAGAAAGGCGGTAAGATTCTAGACCTGGCAGGACTACTTGTATTTTATTTTTATTGAGTAAAATTAGCCAGCTAGTTATAGGAGAAGTGTGTGCTACACTAAGAAGGTACATTCTTCCCTACAGAGATCCTTTTAACACTCTTCAACTGATAAAGCAATATAAAAGTTCCCCAAGTATCCTAAATTTTGACTGATTATCGATTAAAAGGCATTGCTCAAGATATATTTGATTTACATGCTAAGCTGGCTTGAAATTGGATCAGTCATACTTTCTGCACTCTTTACCAGGCCTTGCTCACTAGAAGTGCTCTCCAACTTAGGTACTTAATAAAAGATAAAAGCAGCATTGTGGCTGTAAACTTTGTTTCAGTTTTAAAATCTTACCTCTCTACCTAAGGACTTAATTTTGGGCATAATGGTGCTTCAGCAGTTGCATCCTAGGGAAATTTGAAGGAGAATAAATGGTCTAGCACTCCTAGAGGGTTTAATGGTTAAAGGGGTGCTTCTTTTAGCAGCCTTTAATTCTTGAATATAACACAGAGAGGCAATGAGTAGGCAATGCTTGATAATGAAAACTCTTATGGACTGTAACTATTCTTTCCTTTAATTTCAAGTAACCTTGTTTGGTTTATGCCTGTTTCCATGTTTCTATTTTGACTGGCTTTTACTTGGTAGACATTTAGCTTATTAACGCAAGCATGTATTATTTATCTTCTCCTAGCGCGCTTCAGATTATTTAGCACCTCACCTGAAGAATACAGATGGCTTACTACGTCTGTATGCTTATTGGGCTCGACTGGAATCAAAGTTGGCTAAAGATATGGTCTCTGCCCGAGGAGTTTGGGAGAGCTTGTTGAAGATCAGGTTCCTCCTCATCACTTCTGCCACGCATGAAGCTTTCTGTACATGGTACTTTTAATATCTTGTTTTTGGTCTAACATGGCTATTAATGCAGTGGTTCAATGTTGGAAGCTTGGCAAAGTTACATAGCAATGGAGATTGAACTGGGACATATACGTGAGGCGAGATCAATCTATAAGAGATGCTACAGCAAAAGATTTCCCGGATCTGGATCCGAGGTAATCTCATCTTTATCATTTGATTTGGCCATCTTTTGTTTAACAAGTAATTTTGTCCATTTAGTTGTTAATCTTCTTTCTGTTGATAACTTACTCCATGTACTTTTCAGGATTTTTGGAGCTAGGAATTTACATAATCTATCATGTTCAAATTCTTTTTGTGAATCACACAACCACGTATGAAGTTAATAATTGAAAATTAAAATGTTTGGTTTGATATGATATATGGGAAAAATGGCACCCAATAAATAAGGATTTTAGAAGTGTCCATAATTTGACTAGATTGTTAGAAGATATTGCTTGTACAAGGTTTTGTCATGATGGTTTCGTGAAATGTCAAGAACATTGAGATGAGAGATTTCTGCAAAGGGTCCTATAACAAAGAACTAGATTCATTCTTTTATTAGCTCCTGATCACTTCAAACAATTTATAGTATCTCTCAAAACTACGTAGTGAATAATTGCCTTGCTATTCAAGATTCATTTCAAGTGAGGCATCCTTCTCACTGGTGCTCTGTGTGATTGTTATTCTTCATTGCACTGCCTCTGTCTGCTTTCTCTGTATGTTTGTTATTTTTTTTCTTTACTCTTTCTCAATTCTCATACCTTTATTCTATGGACTATGATGGCAATCAAATCATGATCTTTTGCTGCTAAGCTACCCAATTGATTGTTGCAAGTAATCTAGTGACTGGATTTTGAGCATTTACTTAAAAAACAGACAAATGGGCAACACTAGCATTTTGTCTAGGAAATGTTACTTTTATCGTGGAAAGAAATTTGATGTGTGTTGATGCCTTAGAGAAGCACTCGGAGATTTGATGATGTCATTTTCTTTCAACCTGCATTTGCTCACTTCCTCTAGTGTGTAATAGTGCTGGTTGTGGGGACTGCTTCATTGGGAAAGAGATGAGGACTTTGTGCCTATTCTATTCACTCCACTTCTTCAGCTCCTCAGTAGTCAGTATAGTAGTTTCAAAATGTAGATGCATGATCGGTCATTTAAAATGCTAAATATGTTCTATCATCTTTCTCAACGCATCATTTCACCAAAATTTCTTATTCTGTCCTGATGAGTCAGGGCGAAGCCGATGTTCTTGGCCTTGGCATGTTTCGAGAGGAGTTCTGTTATTGACAATTTGATAAATAGCTTGGGAGAGTGAGAAATTGGAAGGAATACATAGTTTAATAAGTTCAATAGTATAATTATTTGCATTGCCTTTTACTTGTTCTTGTTTCTTTGTTAGAATTCATTAAGCATTAAACATGTAGGTATTTCATCATCTCTCCAGAGTTTCTGTTTGCTTTCCATGTACTGCAACTTGAATTAGATGATATCTCCACTTTCTAAAACACAGAACTGTTTAGGAGGTATGCCGCTCCTGGTTACGCTTTGAGAGGGAACATGGTACTCTAGAAGACTTTGACCATGCCTTGCAAAAGGTATGTCTGTCTTCCAACTTTTATCCTTATTGGGAGATAAAATGAAGACAAGTTTGGCTTGGCTTCATTTCTTTGTGTTTTTGATGCAGATCTTGACTTTCAACTATTATTTTTTTGTCTGAGAATGCATTGTAGTCCTTATAGAATGTTGACTGGGATAGGAACTCTTGATGTGACCTTTGACTGCTTTTTAAGGTTAATGTGCTTGACAAGACTTTGATAACTGAAATGATAGGCTTAAATAGAATAACTTCAATGATGGTCTTCTACCCATGGCAGTAGGCATTGTCCTAAGACATTTCGTCCTGTGTGCACTTTTTTCCTGATAAGTGGTTTGCTTCTTCATGAGAAACTAATGATGATGTCTATTACGAACTGACTTATGTAGCCTGTGTACTTTCTTTTACATGTGTTCTAATTATGGGTTATTTTAGAGTTTAATGCATTGAGTTAGCTGATCTATGAAACATTCCAAATCTGTTGATGATTGGCTTGGTTTTCTGTAAGGTAATGCCTCGTTTGGAGGAGCTCCAGTTATTTATGTTGCAGCAAGAGTCGAGAACAGCAGACCAGAAGGATAATAATATTAGGAAAAATGATCATGAGAAGAGAAAGTCTGGTGCAGACATAACTGACGAAGAGTCTCCAGCAAAACGGCGAAAAGGCGCTTCACAGATAACAAAAAAATCATTTCTGAAGGATAAAGGTCAAGTGCAGAATGCAGTTGAGTTAAGAAAAAGTGGGGACGAAAAGACAAAGATTGGAGATGGCATGGACCAACAAGAGATGAAAGGCTCCGCTCCAGATACTAAATCTAAAGCATATACTGACCAATGCACTGCATTTATATCAAATATTGACCTTAAGGCAAGTAAATGTCGTGTCCTCTGCTTTTCAAGGGTCTTAGTATAAAAGACAAACTATACCCTATATAATTGCCTTTTCAACCTTTTCTCATAAATTATACCTGACATGAACTTTTAATTTTTTTATTGTTACAGGCAAATAATCACCACATTCGCGAATTCTTCAGTGATGTTGGTGGTGTAGGTGAAATTCGAATTCTAAAAGATAAATTCACTGGGAAATCCAGGGTCTCTCTCTCTCTCTCTCTCTCTCTCTCTCTCTCTATAATGCATGCACCCACATGGCACGCCACTTACCCACATGCATATACTCATTGCCCCCCCCCCCCCTCTTCCCTCTTTCCCCAAGCACACATACACATAGACAATGTGAAAGATAAAATGGGAAAAAATGGGTAAATTTCATCCATGGTCCATGGTCACTGATGTTTAGTAGTATTTGCATCTAGGCCTTTAGTTTTTATTTCAATCGCCTAATGTACTAAACTTCCAATGTTTCGCTATCGATACACCTTGACACTTTGGTCGGAATTTGGTTGGAATTGGCAAATTTTCTGGGAAAATGCTGACATGGTTGCCATGTGGCAATGACTCCAGAAAAGTGACCACATGCTGGTCACATCAACAAGTGGCCAGAAAATTGGTTGGGTTTTGGTCAAAGTGCGTCGATTTAAAAAATGTATAAGTCCAGTGCAATGAGTGATTAAAATCAAAATTAAGTTTCCTGACTGCAAAATCCATAAAAAATAACCTCAAATGGAGTACATTTAAAGAAGTACATCCATTGATGCAAGAAAAATTGCTGGTGGTCAGTTAAGAGCATGTTTGGTAATCGGTCAATTCTTGGTTATTTCTGTTCTTTTATTCCCTGGAACCAAAAAAAAAAAGAAAGAAAGAAAGAAAGAAAGAAAAAAGAAATCCGTTTGGTAACATCAGCTAATATTTTTACTACCGGAAACAAATGTTCCTGTTGAGCTGTAAACAGCCAGATTATATGGCTGTAAATACATAGGATTTACTTATTTATGAAGTTTTTGATTCTGATCTGATTTGATTTGATTTGATTCTAATTAAATTCCACAAATGTTCACAGTTCCTGATAATAGAATTGGAACAAAATCAAGAAGTAAAAAAAACTTACTGTTTTGTTCTTGGAAACAATTT
Source organism: Eucalyptus marginata (assembly GCA_014182565.1). NCBI lineage: Eukaryota > Viridiplantae > Streptophyta > Magnoliopsida > Myrtales > Myrtaceae > Eucalyptus > Eucalyptus marginata. Next base: position 37,409,858 of record CM024593.1, on the reverse strand, counting down.
TGGAATTAAGCCAATTTATTTTTTTCTCTTTTCTTTTCTTCTTCCTCCTCTAGCTGGTCGTCGAGAGGAGGAAGAAGAAGAGAAGAAAAAAAAAAAAAAAAAAGAAAAAAAAAAAATCTTGTAACATTATCAAAAATTTATAAAATTCTACGACAAAAAAAAATTTGAGGATCGTAGCAAACGCATTTCTGTTTTTTTCTATTCTAGAAATAGAAATTTTGTGCAGTTACCGAACGTCTTGAATACTCAGTTCGGGGAAAGACTAAAAAAAAAAACCTATTTTTGAGCAAAAATTGTTCCTGGAGCAAAATGGTTACCAAACATGTCCTAAGCTACCAAATAATCTTTGAGTTGGATTACTTGCGAAGTGTGAGTCAAGGCTTTGATGATTATGCAAATGATTCTCTGCAGCTGCTGCCGCGTGTCTTTTCTATCTGAATTGTTCATAATGATACATTCACATATATTTTATGAGCCAAATTCAATTTTAATGATGGTTTATCAATTAACTGTCATTTTTTCATATTTAACTATGGACTGATTGTTTTCCTTCATATAGTTCAGAGGGAAATAACCTTATTGTATGGTAGGATTGATGGTGGAATTTTCTGACATGCATTCTGAATGGTGGTATAGGGAATCCCTGGTTGACTAAAAATTATTTATAACAGGAGCATTTTGTTTTAAGGCATTTCTTCATGCGAATATTACATCCTGCAATTGAATAAGTTTGATATCTCAAACTGCCACAAAGCATGATATATCCCACACAATAGAAGTTCATCCAGCAACTTTTTGGTTTAGTTGGATGGAAAGAAAATCAAAAGCCTTTGAGAGTCTAGACTCTTTAACTTCTCTTATGCAAATAATATGATATGGTTACAACATTTGAGTTTATGGGTTGCTGAAAAACCACTTTTTAGTTAAAGTATTTTGTTAGGCTTTGTAGTTTCTCTTTCTCCATAAGTTTATTTGGGCATGGCACCCTCCGTACTTTTCTATAACATTTTATAATTTAATTTCATGAAAACAAAAAATGCAGAAGGAAACTTCCACATCAGTTTCTAACAAGGATATTGTGAGTTAATTCTTCAATTTTATACAGTCCTATTCATTGATTGGTGTCATCGTTGTATCTACATTTTCAGTCTCTTATGGTAAATTATTTTTCATTGGCCTAGTGGAACCCCAATTTGTTTTAGTTAAGGATTACTGTAGATCTTGTTATAGTAGAAAAAATATTTTCCTGGTTTTTTTTTTATCAATATCTGTGTTATTACTTTATTTTTTCCTGCAAACTTTGCATGCTGATGTTCAATATTTTTGATGGATTTGCTAGGGACTGGCATATGTTGATTTCATTGATGATGCTCACCTTGCTGCAGCTGTGGCAAAGAATAAATGTATGCTCTTAGGAAAGAAACTGAGCATTGCACGTTCAGATCCAAGGAAAAGCAGAAAAGAAACTACTGGTCACAGTGATCAGGCAGAAAGTGGTAAGCATTTTCTGGACAATATGTTCTCCATCTTCTGGCATTTGTTCCACCATACCTTCAACCTTTGTAGTTATTGGTAATTCGATTTTTGTTTCTCCAGATACGATTGTTCAATGCGGACTTGTTCTTTTGTTGGTTTAAATCATGAACATCACCAGGGTGATTTGAACTCACAATTTCTGGTACCTATGGATCGTTTCCACTGATATAGGGCACTGTTTCTCCATCCTTACTCTATTTTCAAGATAAGGGAACAGAGGAATTTCAGTCATTTTCTTTAAAAATAAGTCCCCTGAAAACATTTCTTGCATATGAGAATTTTTCAGCAAAACAAATAGAGCTATAGAATGCAAATATCTCGTGAACCGCAAATTTTTCCTAGTATCTTTTTCTTGTCCTTTTCCTGACTATTATTTTACCCTTTGCAATCCGATTATCTAATGATTGTTTCTGTTGGTGTGAAGAATAGTTTCTTGCTTTCATCATTGCTTATTCTGCTTCTTTTTGTTTTCACATCTTGTTTGGTCATGCTTGCAAGAATTCTCTAATGAGTATGTTGCAAGAGGTCTCAGAAGTAACTGTTTTCAATATTCGTCACACAGAGGAGTGAAAATTTTTGTTTCTAACCAAATTTACTATCATCTATTGAGTTTGACAAAGACTGTTTGCCATCTCTTTAAACCATATATTCAGCTGTTCAGTCCTTTATATCTTTTTCCTTCAAATGGTTTGTGACTGGTAAAGAGGAAATGTACCTACTCTTTTATAATCGGCTCAAGAATGCACTTCCTGCAATCGGAGTGACACTCAGGTTGATCAACGTGCCAAATTCACGATTCTATTTTTCAAATGGGTGCAATGATCACTCTTGTTTTTATCATTCCAACATAGGGTTGTTTCTTAGCTTATATGCTGTTGATTCGTTTTGTCTAGTAACAAGAAACATGATCACATTTGGTCATTGTTGGAAGGAACTTTGTTAGCTTGGTTTATCTGCAGATTTCCTGATATCACACTATGATAAACAACGCATGTGTTGACATACAAATATCCTGCCCATAGTTCTTCATTAGTGGTAAACTACTGTAGATAATTTGGTTCTCATTTCAAGTTTGTCCATCAGTGACTTCCCTTATTGATGTTTTCCTTGTCAAGCTGCTGTGGCTTCATAAGATGGTGCATTGGCTGCTTTGTATTTTTTTTTCTTTACATTGGACCTGTTGCTTCATTTTCTTTTTGATTTTTTGTGCAATTTATTCGAAGTCCAACTGCATAGTGATCGTTTTGGTACAGTAGGTATGGCACCTCAAAAATCAAACTATTCAACTAGTAAGGGGAGAGGTGAGCAGGTCCAGCTGACTGGTAAGAACACATTTGCGAGACCAAGGAGTCTTATGCCCTTAGGTTGGGATGCAAATAAGCCAAGAACCAATGAAGCAGAGGACGAGAAGCCCAAATCCAATGATGAGTTCAGACAAATGTTTCTTAAAAGATGATTCAGTGAGTGCCTTAGTTCAGACAGGTTCAGGACAAGTGTTTCAGCTAATTATCATCTTACAATGTCTGACAGTGATTTTCTTGTTAATATTCTACAGAATAAATTTACTATTCGAGGATAGCTTTGCTTCGAGGCAAAGGATACATGAGCCTCAGAAGAGTGATGAATCTATTGAGGCTGAGTTGTTTATGGAGCTCCAATTATGAACTCTGATGTAGCTTTACTAGTAGGCGCTTACAGGTCTAGAGTTCTTGGGTGACGGAAAAATCACTTGTGAACAGTTTGGTAGACTCTGTAGAGTTTCTTTCTTTGTAAGTTGATACGGGGAAGTTCCTCCTCGCTTTGGAACATATCTTATATGAAATTGACTTTTTGCTTATGAAAACAGAGAATGACGTTTGAGCATTTTTCAAGGAAGAAGGCTAGAAATGCCTAGTTTCTCCATATGGCAATAATTGTCGGCATCTGGTAAAGAGGAAATGTGGAGAGCAGAAGTCGTGACGTCCAAGCTGTGAATTCAAATTGGGAGAAACTATTCGCATTAAGCATTCTTCACATCCCGTCTGTTCCGGCTCTCTGCTCGCTTCGTTATAAGAAGGCAAATTCCTTTTTTATGTCGTGCTCACCCAAACGCAATGAAAATGCTCTTTTGCAAAGATCCTTGTTTTATGGTGATTTTTGTGTAGTATGTGTCTCTCAAGGGAGAAAAGCTAAAGTTGAATGACTAAAATCATCTGCAAATTTCCTTTTCATTATACTTAGGATGTGTTTGGTTGGATTTTTGAGGGAAATCATTTGGTGCGTTTGGTTAGGGGAAATGTTGGACTGAATGAGCTTTTATTTCAAAATCAGCATTGGAAAAGTGCTGAAAGTGCGTTTGGGAAATCTTTTGGGAAAGTTTTAGGAAAATATAAATACTTTTGAGTTAAAGGTGTTTCCAAAACGCGGTGTGTTTGGTAAATTATACTTTGAAAGCCCTTTGTGAAATACTTTGAGCAAAATGGTGTTTGGGGAATTACATTTACAAATGATCTTTGTGGTAAAAAAAAAAAAATTATCAAAAGAAAATTAAAAAAAATTGATCGGCAAGGTTAGCGGCCGTCGGCAACCTCCGACGACCCGGATGCGGGCGGTGAGGTCGCGCGACGCCGCCTCGACCTCCGGCGACCTAGATCGGGCGTCGAGGTCGGAGGACCTTGCCACCCCGATTGGGGCGGCAAGGTCCGCGCGACCTCGCCACCCTAGATTTGGAAGCAAGGTCGCGCGACGCCGCCGCGCCATCCCCCTTGGCGTTGGTCACACGACCGAGGATCGGGCGCCACCCCCAACGCCCCCGTCGGTCGCGGTCGCGCCACCCCTTCGTCGGCGTCACCCCACATCACCCCCCAATGAAGAAGAAGAACTCGCGGAAGAAGAAGAAGCTTGTGAAAAGAAGAAGACGATGAACAGTGGGGGCAAAACCGGACAAACGAAAAATCAATGAGGATAATTTGGGAAGAAAAAAAAAATTTGTCCCTCAAGCTCAGCATTTTCGGTAAGCTGAAAGCCCAAGACAGCCCCCAACCTCGTCTTGGGCTTTCGGACTTGTAAAGTTCTGGCATTTGGGAATCTGGCAAACCCAAAAACAAATGCCAAACACACTGCATTTGCCTGAGGGCTTTGACCCCCCCAAAGGGCTTTGGGAAGTGGTTCCCAAACATATAGTAGGAATTAACTTTGGGCTTAGCATTGGACTTTTAGCATTTAACTAAATGCTGAAATCTATTATTTTCTACTAAAATTACCCTCACCAATTTTTCAAAATTTCAATTTTGTCCTTCATTAGATTTTTTTTTTTTTTTCAATTTAAAAGGACCAAACCCTTCGCCGGACCAGCAAAGGGTTTGGTCATTTAAAATATATATATCCAAAGCCTATTGCAAAAGATTTTTTTTGTCCAATACACATTCAACTCAAAGTTCATTTGTAAAAATATTTTAACCAAGCACAATTTGCATTTCCCTAAATAGCTTTGACTTTTAGCATTTGCTTTACACCCAAAATCTATTTACAAAGTTGAATCAAATGCACTTTTAGAAAAATACAAAAAGCTTTAAGTTGAAAGAAGTTTTCCAAAATGCAAATTGTGTTTATTAATTTATAATTTGAAAATACATTATAAAGTACTTTTAAGTAAAATAGTATTTGGCGAAACTATATTTATAGAAGACTTTTGTAATTGAAAAGAAAGAAAAAAATCGGTCAGAAGAAAAAAAAGTTGACTGACAAAGAGTAGACGACCATCGGCGATCGAAATTTATTGTTAGAGGCTAACATCTGACATTTCAAGACGTCAATCGACTCCCAAGACCACCGATGAGGGTTGCCTGGGGTCGAGTGACCCCTAGAGGCCATCGGCGAGGGTAACCTAAGGTTGGGTGACCCATGGTGAGGGCCATGTGACTCGGGCAACCTTAGCAAGGGTGGCCTAATTTCGAGTCGCGGCAACCCTTGGAGCTAAGACCACCAACAAGGGTTGCCTAGGGTCGAGCAATCCCCAGAGACCATCGGCAAGGGCTGCCCGAGGTTGAGTGACCCACGGGGAGGGTCGCGCAACTTGGGCAACCTCAACGAGGGCAGCCTAATCACGCGCGACCCTGGCGAGGGTTGCCTAGTTGCACGATCTTAAGCGGTCCTTTATGGAGATCACGCAAGATCTGGGTCATCGCGACTTGATGTTGGGTCCTACGACCTCCGTGAAGGGCCACCTGAGATTGCGCGACCAAGCAACCCTCACCAAGGTTGCGGTGAGTCGCGCGACCTTAGGCGGTCTTCATGGAGGTCGCACAACCTAGATCTGGGATTGTCGCAATTCACTAGGAGTCACCGCGACTTACTGAGGTCGCACAAGTATACGGTGATGATCGTTGGGTAGCCATGACCATGCCGGCCTCTCTCTTGCTTGTCGCCAACCCCTTGCAATCATATCAACCAACTCAACGGAGAAGAAGATGAACAGTGATATCATGAGGCAAAAATAAAGAAATACAAATTAAGTGAGGACAATTTGGGAACGAAAATTTTAAATTAAACCCTAGCTGAAAGCATGCTGCGAAAGTTAAAAGCTGAAGGCAACGGACCTTGGGCTAGCCTTCTGAAGGCTGTCTTTTGAGAAATGGGGTTTAAAAAAAAAATTAATATACCCTAGGGGCTTTTAAACGGTCATAATTGGTAAAACTTAAAAGAGATGTGTCACGAAATCGAAATGTTGAATTTGTAAATTGAGAGTTGAGTTAAATTGTAAGATACGGTGTGGATTAGCATTTTGTGTCGTTGCCATTATAATACTATAAATTACAAAATGTTGAGTAAGGTTTATCATCTAAGAGAATGACATTTAGATTTGAGTGCATATAATGAATTCTACGCATAATTACCAATTGTTTTATTAAAACGAGACAAATCTTCATGTCATTTCATTTTATAGTGTTACTATAAAGCACAAATTGTACTTTCACTTATTCTATAAATAGCGCTTATCATATAAGGTAGTAAATCTCACACCATCGAATGGATAAACATATGAGAAATCATACAATTCGAATTAATAAAATACATATTTCACTGGCGAATAGAAATGTATTTACTTGCGATTCGGGATGTTAGTGATTTCGCTCAGTCCTTGAATCAAATCGAATCATATGACACGCATTTTGATAACTATGTGCAGAATTTGCATTTTGGAAATTCTCAGAAATTAAGCGCGGGGTTTGAAAATAAGAGGTACGAACGGAATGCCGGCCATCGTCAAATGGGCCTCGTATTGGGCTACCCAGGCCCAGTGTTAGCGATCCAAGTTATCAGGTTGGGCCCTCTTCTTCTTCTTCTTCTTCCTCTTCTTCTATGATGGGCTTATGCATTTCTTCTTGTTCCTTCCTTCTTCGACTCCTGTTTTATCGTCTCGTTCCCTCATGGTTTTGCCTCCTGCTGTTTCTCCATAGTTCGTCTCCTGCTCTCTCTCGGTAGAAATCTATATATTCATATATTCGGCGACGTCGATCGACGGGACGAATCCCTCGAAGTTCTCGCCGGAAACGCAACGATGCAAGGGGGAGAAGAAGAAGTGAGCATCGAAGAGCTCTCCTCCAATCTCTCCACTTACAAAGACCAACTGCGGCAGGTACCCCCCTCTCTCTTTTCCGCCCTTCCGATCCCCCGCTTTGTTCATTTCCTCTCCCTTCCTTACTTGCGTCTCGATCGAGTGATGGCTCGATTTTCTTGGCTTCCGACGGACGGCCCGTCCATAGTTTATCCCCGACCGGACAGCAACCTCTCCGATGGTTTTATCTATCTCCGTAGCTTTTCTTCACTCGATGAATCCGCCTTCTCTCGCCTAGAGACAACTGCCGCCTCCTCTCCCTCGCCCCCCCTCATTCGAATTTAGGGTTTCTCTCTTGAATTTCTGCTTTGGCGCCTCCGTCGTGGTTTCTCTTCTTTTCCGACACCAGAATCTAGGGCTTTTCCTTTGCTCTCCCTCTGCTGGTCTTAGGCTATGGTTCGAGAGAATTGGATGTCCGAGGGATTAAAGGACCGTTCTTTGGTTGGAAAGAATGAGGGGTTTGCATGGGCAATGATGGGCGTGGGGTACGACTCCCCAATTGGCAGGGACCAAACTTAATTGATACTCACGTCATTCTTCTTAGTCGAAAAATGCTTTGGATTAGAAGCTCTTCTGTAAGCGAAAAGCTAAGGTTTACCTCAAAACGCCTGTGACCTGTGTTATAGCGTGTTTGTTTGTTCTTGAAATTCGTTTTCCCATATGACTCCCCTCTAATCCGTTTACAGGTCAGACAGCTATTGGTTGACGATCCTGGAAATTCAGAATATGCCGATATGCAGAAGGAACTTGAAGAGGTTAATTTCAAGTGGATCTCTTTGTTTTCTTTTGTGTTTTATTCAAGTTTTCTCTGGTCATATTTGTTTAATCGATGTGGACTGTGTTCCAATGTGGCATTGTGTTCAGCTTATCATCCTATGATCTACATGCGTTCTGATGAAGTTCACGTTAGAGGTTGTTATTCAGAAATCCTACTTCTCTATCCAGTTGCTTTCTCGTGATTTAATCTTTCTTGGTGCTTCCACGACTTATTTCAATTAACTGATGATGGCTGTGGTGGAGTGTTGCGTGAACCTGTTTAGTGTGGAGGATGGATTCATGTTAAGAAGCTGTTGATCTTTTAGAGGAGGAGCCACTCAGTTGGAGAAAACTAGTGAAGCTTCTTCGGAAGTTCTAGAAATTTGGAGTAACAATAATGGCCATTACTTCTATAATCTTTCCTTTGCAGGACCATTTCGGCTTTGATGGACCGTGAATATTTCTTTCTCTTCCCCCTGATTTCAGATATCCACACTGAGAGTCTAAGTTTGAGTTTTACTTGAATTTGGGCTTCATGATGTTAGCAATTGAGTGATTAGGTTTTTGCTTGAGCTGAACCTTTCCTTTGCAGGTTATTGCTTTAACTGAAGAGCTGCTTGCAACTGCAAGGCAAAATGAGATTTCTGGATCAGACATTGGGAGAAGTGCCGGCGAATCCCTTAGTTTTTCCGAGGCAAAGGGTTCCTCAGAAAAGAAAATGGTTCTTTCTCTCTTTCGTTTTTAGATCTCTTGATTTCATTTGATAGTATCTATTACATCTTTTTATGGAGAAATTGAGACTTCCCATATTCTTATGGAGACCACGCCCATCACATGGTATCCTCCTCCTTGCATGACACATTGGTAACCTTCTGCTGTAGTTTATTCTTTTATTGAGACCCTTTGCAGATCTTATCTTTATATATGTGGTGCATTATGTATTACGTTGACATAAAATTAGGCTATTTAAGAAGCATTGTAATTTTGAGCTGGATAGATGGCATGGGGTTCCATGCTGGAAGTGAGGGGTTAAGACTACCAGCAAGACATAGGCAAATTTTTTTATCTTGGTAAAGATGCAACTACAGTTTCAAGAGTCTAAAATCTTCACAGAGAGAGAGAGAGAGAGAGAGAGAGAGAGAGTGATCTGTGCACAGGCCTGCCTGGGGATACTATAGATAGAAATATTGTTTATTTGCTTCATATTTATGGATATGGAGATACTTTGGGCATTACGTTATGCATCCCCTCTTTTTCTGAGTAATGGAGCGTGTCCTATCTCTAAGTGGTTTGGTGTGAGATCTTAGCAAAAGTAATGAACTGTATAAATTGGTGAAGGACTAGTTACTCTTATTTTATCTTTTTATCTTTTGGTGCAGCAACCTGTTTCTGATTATCATCAACTCCTTCCTATTGGATCTAAAGTTCAAGCAGTTTATAGTGACGATGGTGAATGGTATGTGAAAATGGAAAGGCACTGCTAGTTTTCTTTCCCCCCTTTTAGTGGTCTTGATGATATTATCCTTTTACCTTTCTGTACTTTCCTTTTCCGGGCCTGATTGTTCAATGTCCAGGTATGATGCAACAATTGAGGCTCACACCGCTAATGGATATCATGTCTGCTATGACGGGTGGGGAAATAAGGAGGAGGTAGTATTTTGTTTTGAGACTCTTATCTATTGGCCTAACATTAATTAGGCTTTTATTTTTACATCTATGAAAGGCACCATCAGTCTTGTGATGGGTTGTTCATCTATGGTCCTGCCCTCTCCATTACCAATCAATCGAATTAGGATTTATCTCAATTTGACTATAAGAACTCGAGGAAGTGTGTTGTGGTTCAACCTTTGTTCTTTTAAATTATCTCTATACACTAGTTGAAATGTACTTGCATGACTAGTAGGTTGAGGGTCTATTGTACATTTTGCAACTTCACAGTATCAATCATGCATGCTGGTGTGCAGCCCTGTGGTGCCCTATGATGAATTTTTCTTTACTTATCAAACAAATTCTTGCTATTCTTTGTATGTATTGAGAAAATTCTATAAACAGGACTCAAAATGACATGCTTTCACTGCAAAAAGGCTTTAAGTAGATCTTCTGCTCATATGTTCTCCATAGGGATCTCTAAGTAGATCTTCTGCTCATAGAAATGACTCATTTATGCTGCCTAGAGGTCAATTCTCCTGAAATCACTAGTCAAGAATTTATTTGGTGCCATGTTGGAGTTCAACATTATGTCAGAAACTAATTGCTACTATGTCCTGTTCTAAGGTGGACCCCGACAATGTGAGGCCAATCATAGAAGGTGAGGTCAATGCTATATTGGAAGCTGAGCGGGTTGCTGAAGCTACGAAGCAAGATATCAAAAGGAAGATTGCGCAGGCTGCTAATGTCGATTTCCAGTCAAGAACATTACCGGCAAAGCTCCGAATAGAGCCAGATGACCCTGAAGATGTGGTAATTGTCGCTTTCATATCCTTTCAAATAAAATGAATGTGAATTGGTGCGGTTGAATTTGATTCCCTTAAGTATTTTTACCACCTGCAAATCTTCATTAGGCATGGACCTTCATATGATTGATCTTTGGACAAGTCTAGGCGTATGTTTGCAAAAACAGGTTGGATGAAAGACTGTTACTTAAAATCATGAGGCTTTTGGTTTATCTCTGTGTTTTCCACTGTCAGTTCTGGGCTATAATTTATCAGAGGAGTAGATATGATTGTATTTAGATCTGTTGATGTAGTTTCGTCCCATGAAATTTATATTGATTGGGTGTGTACCCCCTTTAACAAGCAATAAGAAACAAGATTTTGTAATAGTCATGATATTCCTGCAATCTATGAGCATTTGTTGTTCAACATGTCTTTAGGGTTAGATTTCACTGACTAGTATTCAGACACGGTCTCTGGGAAGTATCACCTGGCCATCATTGTCATATACTTTGGTCTGACATGTAATGATCTGGGAGTACTGATATCTTTAAAGTGAGCCTTCAAAAAGTAAGGATCTCTTGCTGGGGCCAATAGAATGTGGCCAGAGGTGGCCGCTACGTTCATCGTTCATCGAATGATTTCTTTGTGGTTTTATAGAACTTGAACAGAGAAAAAGGTAACTTCTCAAGTAAGTATTTTGTGTCCCTTTTTGCCCATCATGAAGTTAGATCATAATTTATTTCCCATTGCATTTTCTTTTTCAGTGTTTAGAAGTAAGAAAAAGAAAATTGTTTTGCATCTATGCAAATCCGATGGTACTTGGCCTTTGTTCCCTTATCAATTGCTTTGGACAGGAGAATGTTTCATCACGGCTTTTCAATGAGAGCTCAATGTTTCATGACCCTGAAAATGAGTAAAAGTATAATAGTCCTACCAATGGCAACATATTGAAACTTGTAAAATTTCGATGCAGATTGAGTATAGCTTGAGCTGTGTCTGAGGGAACCTGTTCGCATTTTTTTAATATCCAGTGAAGATGCGTCTTGGAGATTCATTTATTAGTCATGTATTTTACTTTTGAACGGAATCTTCACTTGTAAATGTGAAGGCATTTTATACTGTGCTTGTGTCTCTTACATCCAGAAAGCAGCAAAGCGCAAAAAGATACATTCTTTCAAGTCAAAAATGCGAATGGAACAACTTGAAGTTGCACAGAATAAGCGGCAAAATGATTGGCAGCAGTTCCAATCAACCAAAGGCAGGGCTAAAAAGGTAAACTTGCTATAATCACGCCAAAATATGCTCTTTTATCAAGATGTTGAACTTGGGATTTTTTCGAGCAGCAAAATTGAGAAAAAGAAATACTTTGGTATGTTGGCACATGATTGTGGATCATTAATATATATCTTGGAAATCTGGCAATAGATAGGCCTTCATCTTTAAGGTTTGCCATTTATAACATTGTGCGATGTCTTGATTAATGTCCTTACTGAGATGTAAGTACTGAAGGCCTTTCCTTGGGGTTAGATGTTGTAACGAGAATAATAACTGTGTATCAGTAGTGCTTCTACACAAGTTTTTCATCAAGTGATGCAATTATCATGGTATGTTTTAGGAAAGAGAATACAAAAGATGAAAATCGACAAAGACTAATATTCTGGTAGGGAGCCATCTAATTCTTTATGTGTCGTTGATTAGCCAAAGAAAGATATGGTACTACTGGCAAAAAAGGGAAAAACTAGGATACAAAGGGACACTAATGTGAATATGACATGGATTTTTAAAAAAAATCTATGGGGACACTTGTTAAGTAAGCAAATGAGGAAATATTGCAATATCCAGTGCACTGACTATCATTGTGATACGTACAATCACTGTTCTGAAAATCAAATATTTCCTTAATAGCATGTTTGGGGGCATGCGTTAACAAGATATATGTTACATACATATGAAGTTTGATGGATTAAATAGAAGATTACTGAAAAGGAAAAAAGGCACACTAAAGAAAGAAGAGGCTAAGTATGGAAGAAGTTTTGTCAAAGAAGGTGATGAGGAGATTTTGTGGAGACCTGGTGTTACCTCAGTACTTCTGAATCAGAGTTAGAAAGAAAACAGCAGTGAGGAACATGCCTGGATATTTGCCTTCTTAGGTTGTCAATGACTGGTCAATTTACCAGTTCTTAGAGATATTATTGGTGAAACCATCCGGTCTACAGGTTGCCTTGCCCTGGGGCCCTTGAACAAGTTCTTTAGTTTGACAGCTAAAGGTTGTTTGAAAAGGATGTTTCGTGTGTTTAATGCCTCACTAGAAGGTAGTTTACTCTAGCCCTAGCAAGATGAGATTTTCGTAGATTGGGAATTGTTCTGCTCCATTATTTCCAAACCATTTTCCTACTATGGATTGACAACTGTTAAGACTTTTGGAACTATGTAACAATCTACAGTGGTCGGTGACATTCAGTAATGAGACATGAATTTAAAGCTAGCAAATGACTAAATACCTTGTTTAGGTTCTTTTTTTTTTTTTTTAAATAATAATATTCACGCCTCTCTTTGTATTATAAGTAACAAGTGCAACCTGGGCAACTAAGTAATCTACCCCTGTGATGTTTTGGATATATACTTGCTGAAGTTTTTTTTTTTTTTTTTTTTTAACCATGAATTTTGCCAAAAAATTCCTTCGTAATTCCCTTTTGCCCTTTGCAGATTGGGTTCCTCACTGGGAGGAAACGTGAGAGCATCTTCAAGTCTCCGGATGATCCGCATGGTAAGGTTGGTGTCACCGGAAGTGGAAAAGGATTGACAGAGTTTCAGAAGAGGGAAAAGCACTTGCATCTCAAGGGAGCCAATGTTGAGGCCAGTGATGAGTAAAATTTGTTCGAGTCTATGGCCTTTTGTTAACAAATAGTCAATGGCAATGCTCCTTGATCGCACGTATGCTTCATGTATGCATCAGGTCGCTTTTGCATTTTTAGAATGAGTGCCCACCTGTGCATTCTACCAGCTGTAAAGAAACCGCCAACGTATGGGAAGCTATGGTGCAAACTTGTAGGACTCCATTTGACAACGAGCCATCTCCATCGAGGCTTAGGTGATCAATATCGCCACCGTTTTTGGACGAGCTGAGTTGCTGTTGAAACCATAGTAAGATTTATGTCGGGGTTATAGGATATAAGGCCTCTGATTCCTGCCGTGATATCTTCTTTTCTTTGTTATGAATCTTTTGTTTCTGTTTCAGATCTGCTGTAATCACCCTCCCTAAAATTTAGAAGAATTTTTAGACGAAGGAATACCTTGAATAATCTTGGAGGATTTTTACCTGTCGCGATTTAGTCATCATTAGTCGAACGCTATAAGTTTGTCGTAGCGTACTAGCGGAAGCGTTTTGTACCAGCCGATCCCACGCCAGGTCAGCGTTATAGAAATCCTAAACAGGGGACTACTTCCGATTCACACGACTTGGGGCTCTGAGAACAGACCGACACCGGCCATGAGCCAGAACAAATAGGGCCCCATGGAGCGCAATGGAGACCCAATTTGTGCTGCAGTGAGACCCAAGCTGCACACTCATAGGACCATTAATTTTGACATCGGTCCAAAGAAGGGCCATTAAGGACGCTAAGTGGGCCTATTAATAACTCAAACATGGCCCAATTTCTACGGTTTGGACCTACTAGGACCCGTTTGGTCAAGAGAAGGAACTTGGGCCATCGCATGACCCAATTAGGCCCAAGAAGTGCCGATAATTACCCCGCATGGACCCATGTTGAGTCCAACATGGTCCAAACCTAGGCCCCAATAGGACGCTGGGTATCGTTTCGGGCCCAATGAGATCCATAGAAAGGCCAACAAGGACCGCACATGGACCCAGTCTTGCCCAGGGCCGATAACACCCAAAGCAAGATCAATGACGACGACGGGTGAATTTGGGCCCAGAAGGCGTAACAAAGCCCCAACTTCGGGAAAAACTAAAGACACTGCTCTTTCTTTCTGCAATATATTGCTCTTTTTCTTATCGTTTGATTTTCACATATTTGCAATTGCGGCAGTGACGTGCAGGGGCCCATGGCTTGGTTGAGTTTCCACATGGATCAGGACTAAAATGCTATTGAAAGAGTACAAGAAACTAGTTAGCCTAAACTCAAGTTTAAGATTGAATTGAGAAGTGAAGAGTGGCGTAATTTTGAAGTTGATCCTTCTTTGAAAGTTCATTTGCGCAGTCACCACTACTGCGGTTATCCTGATAATCTCTCTGCATAAAGTCCGAGCAGTGCTTTTGCCGTCATTAAAAATATAGACCACCTTTTATTTTGTCCAATACCAAAAACGTAACCCTGGATACTGCACCAACTATTTGAGCCAAACTCTCAATATGAACAGTCTGGTCTCGGGCACCAAGTCAAAAACTTGATGCGGCTATTTTTTAGGTAGGTATGACTAGCATAAACAAATGTATTCACGCCTAAAAATCACCACCCAAGTTGTCCTTCCATCGGTATACAATTCGTTTCTAGGACAAGGTTCGCCTGTTGAAAGACTCCACTGTTATGTTGGCAGTGAAAGCTGGGATGGAATTCAACTTGTGAATGAAGATCCCAATCTACACAAATAATTTCATGTCATGTAACTCCAGTGAGAAATCATGAAACCAAAGAATAAAGTGGAGCATTCAGCATACACGATTGAACACGCGTGGAGGGAGGGAGACATGGTGCTGTACCTGACGTGATATCTCAGGATGTGAAGAGTAATCATTTCCCTGTGAAAGAAGACATCAGCTACCTTAAATTCTACATATTCCCATTACATCTATATGGCAGCACAAAGGATTTTACTAAGAACTTGAAAACAAATCAGTATGTCACCAGCAGAATACACGTTTGCATGCCAGCAAGTGCTTGAATACAAGTGGATCGCACATTCGTACAACTTGTGGGGTTCATGCCATGAAATGGCTATAAATATAGTCTTCTCGGTCTAAAATGCAGTCGCACACATCATATGATTGGCCATGTTCAGTGGGACATATATCTGAGGGCAACCCAAGAGACGCAAATTAATATGCCTTGGGGGAGAGTGGTGAAGCCAAGACTGATGAAAACAAACCATAAAGATGTATAGAAGTCCAAATGGTACTAAAGATGCAGTTTAAGGAATTTGCTTGAAAAAAGAAGGCTGCAATAAAGTGAATGTCTCGTCCTTATTATTTTTCTAAAGCCTATTACAGAGGGACAGCATCATGGCATACAGGCTAGTTGGTGATTAAACGCAAAAAACGAAAACTATGCAGCCCAAAGTCCAGCAGGATCACTATAAAGTTATGGATTAGTGCATGAACAGAACTAAAGTATGCTCCCATATGCTCCAAAAAGTTGAGTACAAGGATACGACCAACATCCAATTGCCATTGCTCATAGTTATCTAAGACAGTAAATGTTCAACAGCTTACCAGAATTGTTACATTGCCAGATTCATATTCAAACTCAAGTTTCTCTTCATCATTCTGGGCGTAAATTGATAGGAGGGTAAAACGTGTTACTGGAATGCCATTAGGACGCTGGTGTTCATCCATCACAATCTGCCAACAAATTGACATAATGAAATCAAATTCCAAACAAACACAAGATTCCACTATTGAGGCAGAGGGCAAAATGTTGGCCGAAAGGAAAATTCGGATGTTGGAAGTAAAGCAGCAACTTAGCAGGGGACTCTCACACGCCCATGTAATTGAAGCACAGCAACTGGTGAACTTCACAGGCACCATCTTACGTCAAACTCATCAGATACATCTACCGACCAACACAAGATACTGTTCTTCCACTGTTAGTCTACTTCTCATTAAAAAATAACTGCTTTGAAATGAACACGTCTAATCAATATTCCTGTGTAAAAGCAGAGAGTACGGAAGCTGCAGAACTTAAGAAGCTGTAATACAGGGTCAAATACAAAATACATTATCCAAAAGAAAACCAAAAACAAAGTGGTGGTTTTGAAAGGTTTAGAAAAGCTCTTAAAAACTGTTCTAATCCTAAAATTAAATATTTTTCAGGAAAAGAAAAGGAAAAAGGCTTGGCAGATTTAAACTTAAAAGACTAGTTTCACATTAACATCAGAATGCGCACACATAATCTTCACCATCATAAAAAAATTAGCATAATGAGTTAGCGTTTCATATCTTTGTACTTATATCTTGTGACTAAATTTTGATCATAGCTATCAATCCTGCTTTGTTATCAGTAGTTTCTCATATCATTACATTGAACACATTTGATTGGCCACAGTTGATAGTTGGCACACAAAGAAGTGGTAAAATGGAAACTTTGGAGTAAAAATCAGTTTAAATTCATCTGATTATTAGATCTTCTTTTCCTTCTTCTTGGGTTGGGGGTGAGGAGACTGTTTAATACATCCTTCTCCTAAGTTCACAAACAGATATTTTTCAAGTACAAACAGAAACTACTAAGCCGAAAACATGGATCATATATGAAATTGCAGTTTTTAGAACACACTTCCACAAGAATGTTCAATTCTTGGGACACTTGATGGAAGAACGAAAATAAGGATACCATCACTCGTGTTACACATTGAAACAATTGGAAACTCAAGAATGTGGAGGTAACAGTAAGAATGAATAACGTACGTGTGCCATTCACTTTCCACATGAAATCTACATGTATGCAATTGACAGAGGCAACATGACTACAGAAGTAGAATTATAAAAGTACAGGAGTGCCACAGCGGAAGCCCTTCAGATAAGCAAATTAATAAGATGCATGGAACAGCTCCAAGATTTTGTATGTCTAGCAAGATGGAAGCATCTAAAGCACCGAAAAGGGTGAACAATAACTCATGACAAAAAGGCCAAAAACTCCATACATTCGTGAATATGGTTCATAATATTCCGAGTGTTCAAACATCCACCATGAAAGCAAGCACACAATAAGAGCAAAAGCATATTTACAAGTTTGTAACACAATTCAAAGAATTTACAACAAACTAGAATTCCTTGATAAAATGCTGGACCAGAGGAAAAGCTAATCTGTGAATGTATCAACATTCACGTGTAATTTACTCATGCAGTACACATTTAAACTAATTTTTAAAGTTCAACACAATGTATTTACCCTTTCCTATAACGACTTCACAGATAACACAACTCCATTTAAGTGACATTAAGACTCAATTTAATTAAGCATATAGATGGACATCACTTTGGCATTCTAGTGAATTGTTAACTTAGCAGTCCAAAATAATAACAACTGTCATGCTTTTGATTAGCACTTCTCTCAGCGAATGGAGGATCAGAAAGGAATGTTCTTCAGGTCTACCTATTCTGGTAGCTCAATCCCCAAGATATGATTTTCCATTGTCTGTAAAAATTTTACATATTTCAAAATTTTTATGGAAAGAGTCCCAGAAGGAGATAGCATCTGACTAATTGGGACTCTAGAATGTGAAGTCAACGCTTCTCTTAATAAGAATCTTATCCTAGTGCTTGTTCAAAGAAAATAATTCTATAGCTACATCTGTAATTCAAACAAAACTGTCCACTCTCCTGGAAATCCTGGAAAGACAGACAAAAAGACGTAATGCTCAGAAACTTCTTCACATACAGTTATCACCCTTCCCTCCTTCCAGACTAAATCGACTTCATACAGGTCAACCAAGTGCAGAACATGACCAAGTCCCAACTATGATGATATCCTCAATTCTGGAGGTAGAAAATTCTAAACCTGACACCAATTACAGTTCATCTTTTAACAATGAGATGAACCTCTTCTTCTGATTAACGCATAACTTTTCATGGGAAGAAAATACTTGCATATGCCTCCCCAACCTGCAAATCCCCATAAATCCTCTCCCACTCCATGTCATAATGAAACAATGTAAAAATGTTCACATGGACTAATTAAGCATAGTAAAACTTGTTTACGGTTGGCCACCCCTAATCAGCTTCCTAAACTGTTAAAGCTTCTACAGATATTTGCAATTTACCAAGAAGTCAACTGCCATATGTCAGAGGAAAAACATGGGTACAAGTACAGAGAAGGTACCTTGTAACCAAAAAGCTCACAACATGCCCGTCGAAACACTGAAATTCGGTCTGCGAAGACAGTCTTGTACCTATGCCATATTGTATCATCCATGAGACAATGAATATGGAATATTGAGAACAAACATATCATGTAACACAAACCTTTCTTCACGCTTCTCAAGTGTTGCAATTTGTTCTTTCAGCTGAGTTATCTTTTCAGATATTTGGCAATCAACAGATTTTGCAGCATTGCCTACAGTTTACATGTGCAGCAACACAACAAGAACAAAAGAGCATTTAGTTATGCACCACCAAGCTATAGTTTTTCAAATAACGTAAAATCATTTACAACCCCAAATCAAAACTTCATCATACGGACTGCAATAGGCACATGAATTTCATTACATTATGTTGCATCAGCATTTAATGTTCGGATATAAATATATATATTCGTGTGCACACATATATATATGATCCCCTAAGCATTTTCAAGTGAAATCAGCAATTCCATTTTCTGCGACACAGATTAATGCCACAATGACCGAAGTGATGAAAGGAATAACTCAACCATTAGCAAGAGAGACAAAACTACAGTTCCAGGTTACTTCTGTACCAATATGAGTAATGGTCACTATACTCAAAAGTTCAAAAATAAACTTTCACAGAGAGCTGAAATGCATGCCGATTGCAGTAGCTACATGTATGCAATGGTTGATGTTGCCACAACAGCAGGACTGAGAGTTCTCAATTAATCAAGGTCATGAAACCAATCAGTCATTGATTTGCTAGTTGTAGAGGAACAAAATGTCGCTTATTGAAGAGCTTTCTGTTTTAGGGGGAAAAGAACAAGATAACTTTCATACATTAACAAAAAGCAATGGCAGAGTTCTTTTACAATTTCCAATATTAAACTCTTAAAAAAAAGCCTACACTTCTGCAGGGAAGGGAAGTCGTTGAAGAGAAACTAATTATTAAAGTTCACTCCATTATGCATATAATTTAACAAAATGATTCTAAAAGCATAAACCAAAGCAGCAGATCTGCCACCAGTCTCTGAATTTTTTGATGTAGTATGTGTAATAACCGATTTTTCTTTAATAGGATCAATCATCCTCATCTCAATTATATATTGGTCCTCTCAAAAACACAGGTCTATGTGCTTCAATCAGCATAAAACATCAATGAGGAAATCGGTTCCCATTATTTACAATGTAAACAAGAGCTGTTTTGCTCTTTGATCCAGGCTCATTGTTTGTAGACCCTACATGATATTTATGAACAAATGAGTTTAGGATGAAATATACTCTTTGTCCCTATACTTTCACGCTTTTTCTAATACAATCCTTGTACTTTTAGTTCGTCTAATCAAATCCTTCTTTCACAAATTTTTTAATAAAGTCGCTTTGACATCAAATCTGACCCAATCCAGTAAACGTGGCCTTAGGAGTGTTACGTGGATGAATTTTTTCAGACATGGATATATACATGGGTGTTCACATTACATTGCCTAAAGTTTTGCACAATGGCATCCACATTGGCTAAATTTTATCCATGTCATACTGCGGCATCATCCAACGACCGCATCAACCAGATTTGGCTGGATTTGGTGTTGAAAGCACTTGATTAGAAATTTGTGAAAGCATGACTTAATTAGACAAATTGAAAATAAAGGGACTTGATTAGAAAAGGCATGAACGGGATGGAATGAAGAATTTTACCTGAGTTTTATAAGGATAAATTTCACTTGTGGTAACTAAATCTTGATGCATCTTGCAATCATGTCATTGACATTTGATTTCAATCACTGAGAACACTAGACTTTCATCTCACAGGATACGATATGCCTTTTGACTAGAAAGTATACTGGGAGTCCATAAAAGAGCTTCCAGATCAAAGAATGGGTTGTTTTGACATCCACATGAAACAAATGAATTGATACACCTCACCCTAAGCAAGATAGTTAAAAAGCATCAGAAATACATTTAGAAAAACTATACGATCTAAATTGAAGGGAACTAGTGGATCATCTGGTCAGATTACTGCAGACAATATTGGCACGTTGTCTTTTACTTTTTCCTTTTTGCTACATAGTCTTTAACGGTCAAAATAATAGCTTCAGAGAGAGAAATGAAGAGATTACTGCTCCCCTTCACCCAACTTTTAGATCATTTTAGACTCATAAATATGCCTAAACCATCGAAATCCTCTCTCTAATTTCAAGAGTAAATTTCTTTGCCAAAATCAGATAAGCCCAGTCCCAGGTCCTGATTCATAACTTGAATCCAGTGAAATCAATGTATGCTTTCAGTAAGATGGTTTTCTCAGCAATGAATTAGTACCTGACTGATTATTGAGCTCTTCAACAGCTTGCAACCTATCCTTTGTCTTCTGCAACTCAGTTTGCAAAGCTTGAATGGTTTGCTTTGCCTCATTATCAACTGCAAGAGTATTCACCATACGCAGTACTTTTGTACTTGCGGCAGAAAAATCACCATGACCCAGCTGCAGAAAAGGCAGACATGTTTTTAGTCAAGTGAAGCAATAAACAAATATAAAAAAGAAGGAAGCAAAAATGAGTCCCAAAGTGAGCATTACTGTGTAATAGTTACGTGAAGGCTTTGATCAAGTCAAACCAGATCTTTGATCATAAAAGATGAAGCAACACATCTTTAGATTCCTCCAGGGATACAACATTTGTATTGGTAGAAGCATAACCAATTCCTAAAGGCAAACCAATTGCCTGATGGGAAGACACTTTTCCTCATTTTGGCCCCATAAAAGATGCCAGGATATATTTCCTCATTTTAGCACTCACAATCTATGTAGGTCACAGAAATGTCCACAACAATTGCAAGATGTTAAATTCACATCCATTATTATTTTATGCAGGTTCAAAACAATCATGGGTGAGGCTAGCATGAACCAAAAGCTATTTCATCACACAAATCTCTCACTGTTTCTAATAAATACATCAAATCAAGATGCACGTGCAACCTGTATAAGCGTATGGACCTATTAAAGATGAAGACACCAGTCTTATGCACACAAAACCACAGAGCAAACAGCAGCAGTATTAACCACAAAAAACAAATGGTGTGATTGCCCAGATCACAGATCATTTGGCAACCTATAGACCTTTTAGCATAGCCAGATACTTCACTCTGAAAAAGAAAAGAGTTGAGCCAACAGAAAATGATGCGAATTTGCAAACTCTTAAAAGACCTTACCTTTGACTCCAAAAGAGAAATTTCTGATCGAAGCCGATCACTCTCCCTTTCCAGTGATTTTATCCTTCTTGCTTCATTATTTAGCCTCTCATTTAGTAACTTAATCTCCTCCCGTTGTCGATTATAAGCTTCCTTTTGCTCATTTAAACTGCTCTCCATTTCTTTGATACAGCATTCCTTCTTGGCAAGAGACAACTGCAACTCCTGTTCCATATAAACACAGAGGATCGTCAGGATATGTGGCAATAGCACTAAAATGAGGGACAAAGATGACAGTGAACCACAGATTGCAGAAGTTTACATTTGCCACTTTACTCCCAGTTTCATCTTTCTCAGGCTTCTTCAGCTCATTGACAAGAGTTTGATATTTATCCCGCTCCTCAGTGATCACTGAAAGCTGTGAAAGAAAAGCAATATCTACTGAAGGGGCACAGAACATGTCTATATGGGGAGCAGAGAATGACCAGAAAGTGAAAATAGGAAATAACACATAAAATGATCTAAATATCACAATAAGGTCATGTAACCACAAGATAACTTGCTGAAGTCTCATCAGATACTGAAAAACACATTGAAAGTAGATAAACCGTTCTTGTAGACCTTCATCGCAGCCAACTTATGAATATCCAATGGAGCAGGAAAAGGTAAAGCAACAATACAAACCAAAACTTCAAGCATCAACTTAAGAACATCAAAAAAGAGAATATAAGAAAGAGTCTACTTTGCATCTAACCAGATAAGGCTTCTGTTGTTTCCAGAATAGCACCTGTTACATCAAATTTGATCTTGACATTCTGTTTATTTATTTCCCTTTACAGTGCTAAGATGAGTATCATAATCAGTCAAGGCAGGTGCATATCGTTTACTTTATGATGCAGATTTCCCAACATTTGGCTATCATTTGCACTTACAAGCCTTGCACCATGTATAATTTCATTCTGTTTAGGCAGAAACATTCTGCCGCATACAGGCTCTGGTACCTTAAAGAATGATGTGGAAGTGGCTAGCATTCAAGTCCAACCAATGTCCGCTTCTTTGGATAAATGGCAATGTGGTGGAAGCCTTTAAATATTGCAAATTTACTAAAAAGAGGGATACATTGGTAAACAACTTCGTAAGTCCCAAGAACCACTAAAAATCTAGTATGAGTAGCCTAGGTCAATTCAGGTTTGCTACAGAGTTGTGAGTCTGAAAAAGAACTGGTACATAAATGCAAAAACAAAATACTAGACAATCTACCTCTCTCCCGTCTTTCAGTTGACTTGGACCAAACAATAAAAGAGGTTTTGAAGGAATAGAGACAGGCAAGCTTGAATATTGCAAACTTACTTAGAAGAGGGATACTCTTGGTTAACAACTTCACAAGTCCCAAGAACCACTAGGAATCTAGAAGGAGTAGCCTAGGTTTTTTCAGGTTCGTTACAAAATTGTGTGCCTGAAAATAACTGGTAAAAGATAAACGAAAAGAAAAATAACAATCTACTTCACTCCCATTTTCAGTTGACTTGGACGAAAGAATAAAGAGGTTTTGACGGTACAGAGACAGGCATTCGCCTGATAAAAGATAAAATCTACTATTATGGATCTTGGGCAGCATTTATTTGGATCCTGTTTTCTATTGCATTATACAGGGCCACAAAAAGGAGAGAACTCACACTCTAGGGAAAAGAATAGCCAAATAAATAAAAAAGCAACCATCCATTTGAATCTTGTCATACCGGATCCCTCTCTCTTCATCATCTTGAATCAGATGTAAAGGAACAAAAACACATAAGTCAGTTTCCCAACCATGATTCCTCTGTTTCAATGTACTCCTTATTTTACCAACCTCTGGCTCCATGATTTTTTTCTGATCATAAAGGTATAGTCATTGTCTCTGTAAGTTTCTTGTTAAAATTCTCTTATTCTGAAGTGGCACTTACTTTTGTGCTTTGCTGTTTCAAACTCAATAATTAGCATACATATAGGGCAACACAACTTGAGACTGCTAAGGCTAGCAATGCCTATCCGTTATTCATGTTAGTATCATCATATCATTCAGTTCCACATGATGATAAATTGATCTTTACTTTGAATAGGTCAGAATGTGTCAAGTCATGTTAGTTTCAAGTTAATTGTGTTCGTGTCATGTCATGAAAACAATTGCCACCCGTAATGAGGCAATAACTTCAATACTTACCATTGACTGAATCCTCTTAATCTCTGATATAGATTCTTCTGCTTTCTGCTTTGCAAGTGCAGCCTCTGTTTCAACACGTTGCTTACTAAGTGTTGCCTCGTCCAAAGCCACCTCCATTTGTTTCAAGCGTGCATTTGCCTCACCAACCTTCATAGTACTCTCAATCACCTCTCTGCATTTACAAGGACATTGCGAGTGTGAGAGGGGGATAAGCTTGATTTAACCCAAGAATAATGGCCAAACTACCATAAGCAAGAAATAAAATGACATCACTCATATTTTGCCATAGATAGCCAAATATTAAAGCCTCAGCAGTAGCCTCACATGCTTAAGAAGATCAACTCACGAAATATTTGCTACCGGTAGAAGCATTTTATGAATGTGCCACTAGGAGGATGTCAACCATATCAAGGATCATTCACCAAAGGAATGCATAGAGTTAGGTTTTGGGTGGACATATGTTACTACTAATCAAAGTTCTCTCTCTTTTTTAAAGTCTTAGGGAATATTTATTCCCTTCTTGTCAATGTCCAACTTCTCTCTTTTAATTTCATTCATCCATAAGAAATAGTAATTTCTCTTAATACTGGTGCGACATCCGTTTTGCATGGAACTTCTTTTATATAAACATAGAAACAATTAAAATAATATCTAATTATAGGGTTAGTACTTTTTTATGTAGAAAGGGAACAAGACCTCACAAAACAAAAAGCATGAGAAGTTGATAGAATAATGATACCATAAGAAGTTGGATTCTAAGTAAAACTTTTGCACTTCAATCTGAATTTGTCTTGCTTAACTTTTTCTTTAATATGAAATCATAATTCCCCCTTTCAATACATAAATACTCTCATTATTGGTCCTTGCAATTTTTGTGGGACAAAGTCCTATGTGTGGTGAAACTATGAGCACACAGAAAAATAAAAATGAATGGCATAATATACAAACATAGTGACATACTTATTAGATATTTATATAGTATTTAGAATGATATACCATGACATTAGCACAAAAGTAACAATTATTCGCATAACAAATATGACATTTCTAAAGCGTGATTAGTTCATACAGGACACAATTTGACGCTATCACAAAAATTATCAAGACAAACACAATGACGAAAACATATATTAACACTCTTATGGACATAATTAAATTTATTCCAATTTTGATTCCCCCTGTTTTTCTTTATGTGCACAACACACTGGTGCTGACAAGTACTACTTTACAAGAATGGTCAAGAGTCCACAATGATGACACACAGAACCACTGCCTTTGTTAGATATTTTTTAACATCAATTGCTTCATATTCATCAAATATAATTCCAAAGATCAACCCATTACGGAAGTGATGTACTCAACCAAACAGCACTATAATCATGTGAAGTCCATGACACAAAGACCCCAAAACCGTATTAGAACTTCTAATATGATTTGCGAGTTCTGCAGTCATGCGGTTCAGAAGATTGATTGCCACACTACAATGGAATGATCCATATAAAGGTTGCAACCAGTCATAAAAGTGCACTTCCTCTAAGTAGCTGTCACCAGTTAACAGACTAGCTAAACTGAAAGAGTCCATATTTGACGCCAAATAGCAGTTAATAGCAAGCAGTCCGCATCTATGCTACGCTTCCAGATACCAACAAACAATCAATAGAGGAATAGTAGCTCACGATACAGTGTCATTATGCAAAATAGATATCTTTTGGGCTATGATGAAATTGAATTCTGCTGAGAATTTAGAAATATCAAAAAAAAATATTTCACATACTTCTGTAAAGCTGCAAACTTAAGAGGGATATCATCAGGACATGACACTCCCGGAATGTCCTTGGTTGTTAACTTCCAGGAACGTAATTCTTCCTCCACTTTCTTCATATCATGCAGAAGCTCCTGCAATTGAGATGTCTCTAATTCTGCCCTCTCACGACGGCCCCTTTCTTCCAGCAACTTTTCCTTTATTAACTCAACTTGCTCATGAGATGATTTCAGTTTTCTTGCTTCCCGCACTTCAGACTCCTGGTGAAAGACAGAGGCATCTAAATCAGGTAACCTAAGACAAGAAGAGTTTCAGGGAAATGGAACTATATTTCACTGAGGGGCAATAAGCAGGAAAAGATGTTGAAATCCCTCATCTATGGGAGAATGGTTTTGGTGGGCTGACAAGACTTTTTTTGACTGAAATTCTTCCCCCATTAGTTCTTTTTTTTCTTGAAACAGTGAAAAATTGCATTTTCCTGCCCAACTCTCTTACACTCCACTTTCTATCTCTCATTATCACACCCCTCCAAACATATAATTAAATTATTTTGCATCACCATTTCAGGTTTAATGTATTTGACTAAGGCCAATATAGTAAATCCTAAACAATTTTTCCATTTACTAAATTTCTCAAGAGTTAGATTTCTCTCCATTTTCATTTTTTTGTGCTTTCTTCTTATTCAAACATGAGAAGACAATATCAGTTTATTCCACTCCTTTTTATTCCAATTTCAATTCCTCTAGCACCTTTCATTTCACTTTTTCCTCAGACATGGCATGTGTGATCATTACGCAGCTTTCTTGGCCAATTCTCAGTAGTTGCACCTATACATTTTCGCCTACCATCAAAAGGTCTAGGAATATGAACACACAGTTGCTACAGCAACAATATCAACAGATTCACATCATCAATAGTGAAATAATCATTAGCATAAAGTAAAATTTCAATCCTCCAAGTTTAGTGTTTGTATAGTTTGATCCTCTAACTTTTACTTTGTTAAATCAAGTCATCTGACTCTCTTGATTGTGCAATTTGTTCCTCTACACCTTAATTTGATCAATCAATTCCCCTAACTTTCTCGATTCATGCAATCAAGTCCTTTGTTTACGTGTAACTAATATCGGCAAATTAGCATTTCTTTTGCTTTTTTTTCCAAGTTAGATTTCTGCTAATTATAGCATTGTGTGCCTACCTTTGCCACATCAGTAATGCCACGTCATTAATTAATTTGCACATTCGGTGAGAGCAGTTGACTAAAGGTTGATTGCACAAATTGAGACAGTTAGGGGACTTGACTGGACAAAATAAAACTTAGAGGACCAAAATTGCACAAACATTGGCATTTAGAGGACTAAAGCTGTACTAGGCCCTAAGCGTTATTATCAGGAACCTTGTCATGTTTAGCAGGCCAAAACTTATTCCAAACCGACATTACATGTGTCAACATTGGAGTCTAGCTGATACATGTCATTCCATCTTAACACTACAAAATACTCATTCTTCCCCTCTTCTGGATTGTCTGTAGGATATTCCCAGCTCATAAAGTCCAAATTGCACAGTTTGACAGGTTGACGTTAAGGATGGACCTTAAAATTGTGCCATAACTTGGCCAACATGTTAACATCAAGGTACAAGGTTTACTTTGCAATAAAGTTCCGAGGCTTCACACCATGATAAAGCTCATTCACCATGACAACTAATTCTAATCTAGCTTCCCCTAAATAAACACTGAGATTCACTGGTAGCCAATGAAACATATGTATAAAACTAAAGGACAATGGCCTTCAAAATATACAGCAGCATGTCTGAATGCATGATGACAAGGCAAGAAGTTTGAAGTTAACTAGTCATCGCTTAGATCTATAGCAAAGTTTTACACAACAAACACACAGCAGCCACTTCTAGCACGAGATGATCTGTTGTGAGAAGCATCATCCTTAGTACCTACGGATAGGTCAAATAAAGTAAAAGTCCAGAAGCAAATACTGGCAGAACAACTTACATAATTTCTGAGTTCTTCTTGTAGATGTTTTACCAAAACCGTGGTCTCATTCGAACTTGATTCCTGAAAGGTGAGAGTGGACAACTTTTTCTCCGCCTCACTTTTCTGGTGCAAGCACTGTTGAGAACATATGCCTTCAGCAGGGTAAAATTTAACTAGTCCATCTTAGAGAATATCGATCCTCAATCGCATAGTCACAAAAGTTCTTGTGCAAAGATTAGATTGGAAAACTAAGACAAGCCACTTCCAGATATTCTTACAAGAAATAGAAGAAAGAAACAGTGAATGAAAAATTAGATATTAAAAATGCTAAAATAGAGGACGTATCTTGACATTACTTGACATGATCTGAGAGAGAGAGAGAGAGAGAGAGAGAGAGGGGTCTCTACCTCATTGAATTGCTTCCTAAGCTCTTCTTGCTGATCTTTCAGCAAGTTCGACTGTTTCTCTGCATTAACAGCTCTGCACTCCATTTTTTCAAGCTAAAGGCACAAGTCCTTAACAAAATTACAAAGATGTTTATGTACAAGAGACCAAATCTAAAGTAAATAATTCAGATTCTCACATCTGCACTTATTCTGGAGATAGAAAGCTTTGATTCCCTTTGCAGTTGCACAAGCTCATTGCGGAGACTCTTATTCTTGCTTTCGGTATCTCCAGAAAGACGACTTAACTTTCCCTCTGAAAGACTTGCTTTTTCTTCAGCAGAAACAGCTAATGATTCGGTGTTCTTGCGAAGATTCATTTCATTTTGCAGCTTTATCTGTACAACAAATACATCAAAACGAATTGAGATGATCATGAAGTAATACTTGTCAGCACCAGAGGTATACTCTCCAGAGATAAGATACCAACTTATTTGTAATCCAGTGAAATCAAAATGCCCAACCATTTTAAGTACTCAGACAGATGGGCACCAATCCCTGCTACTTAAATAATGTCGATCTGTGCAGTTGTAACTCTTTTATTCTTCCAAGAATCAACAAGAACATTACAAGAACACAGAAAGAAAAAAAGAACAGTATTTTGGGCTGGGTCCTGACTCATAGAACTTCCTCTTAAAAAAAGCATCTTTAAAAAAGTTCCTAGAGAAGTTGCTATATTAAGTTATTAGTGAGTAGGAGTAAAAATGTCAAGGACAATTACCAGAACATAGATCTACAGCATCTTTTAGGTGTCTAACGGGTGTATGATCATTCCATTCCCCAACATATTCTTATTTGACAAGAGGTGAATCTTAAATAAGGGGCAAAACTCAGGCATCCAACAAATGTCAGAATGTGAAGCACTGTGTGTTCATCTTCACTCATGGAATCTTGGATTTTTCATTCCTTCATGCTGACCTCTCCTCAAATCAGCCAAACATACAGGTTCAAAATACCCTCCGGTTCATTCCAAAAAAAAAAAGTTCACTAGGCTGCTCTTATTTCAATAAAAAGCAGCTTGAAGAAGTAAGTATTAGTAAGGGCAAATTCAGCCTCGAACAAACCAAATACCAGGCACTCTGAACACTAAATGGTATAGCAGCAGCAGATAATCTGTTGCTTTGCTAAAGCATTCATGAAAGCGGCATCAAGAAATCATCACAAATCCCCATTGGTGAGTGTTGCTTTCCAAACAGCAGTTTACAAATACATACACAAAGAGAGACACTAGAGTAGGAGATACAGCTAAAGAGCTTCTAGAATCAATTTAATAAGACTTATCTCCAGACTAACAGCGAATTTTAAGGCACGCATGTATTTAAGCTGTTCAAGGCCAACATAAGACGAACTCGAAGCAAATTGCCTAGTCAAATAATAAGAAGACATAGTGTGCATATGGAAAAGGCAAGAAATTCACCTCCATTTCACTGTGCGATTGAATCTGCTTTTTCAATCGTTCCTGGGAATCACGGACTTCCTTAAAAAGTTGCTCCTGCAGTGCCCGTTCACGTCCTCTGGCGGCTGCAAGTTCTTGTTCAGCATACAACAACTGTTCCCTGAATTTCTTTCTCTCGGCATCTGTCAGAATTCAGGATGGATGATAACACAGCATAAGACATATCATAATCACGATTTCAAGTAGCTGTAGGATTTGCGAATGGTCGCAGCAATAACTCGAGCTAACTACATGCAAGAATCCCAATAAATCGAAACACTAGTATATAGGTAACAGCTAGAGAGAAGGATGGCATCAGGAGATTCAACGCGCGCGCACTGATTGTATCGTCTCACCCGGTTTCAGAGACCATAGAAAAGTTTCCAAAATCAAGAGAATTTGGGCAAATTTGCTTCTTACAAGGGGGATAAGCGGCGCATGGTCACGAAATCACGGAGCACGGATTAAAAAGAAAAAAGGTGAAAAAACCTAAAGGGGGTGACAAAAAGGGAAGAGGAAGAACCAGCTTTGAGGAAGTCGTCGTTCAGAGCCTGGAGCTGGGAATGAGAATCGCGGGCTTGCTTCTCCGCACTGCTCAACGCCTCGAAGAACTCCGACTTAACCTGCGGAAAAAAAAATTAAACGGAGAAGGGGAAAACACGAAGAGAGTGAGCGGTGAGAGAAGGAGGGGAAGGAGGGGAAGGAGGAAGGGAAGGACCATTTGGCGACATTGATAGGTGCAGAGCAAGTGGTCGGAGGAGGAAGAGGGCTGGTCGGCATTGGGATCGCCATCGGGAGGGTCCTCGTAGATGACCACTTGGCGGTCGGACCCGACGGCAGGGCTCGCCTCCGCGGCTCTGCTTTCCAGCCTCTGCTTCTTCGACGGCGGAGGAGTCCGCAGTATCATCGTCTCTCTCTCTCTCTCTCTGCGCTAATTGACTGATGATGGGTTGAGCAGCCTTGAGACCCAATTTTGAAACCTCAAACCCAAGGCGCCATTGCCACGCTCTCCCTGATTCCTCCTTTCTTTTCCTCGCGACGCGATCAAAAACAAAATTACAAAATGGTCCCTGTGATTTGATCGGTTCGAAATTCTCTTCTCAATTTTACCCCGTAATGATTTCTTTTCTGGCCATTTGCCCCCTCACGATTCAATCAAAACCAATTTCACGTTTTGCTCTTTAACAAAAAGAACTAGAAGTTAAAAGAAAAAGGGCTTGTTATTTGCGGATGAGCCTCGTTTTAAAGTGAATGATCATTAAAACATGAATTTATTAAGTGATGCGGTAAATTTTGTGTTCAATGTACATATGGGCCTAATTTTTTTTTTAAAAACTCATTAAAGTTTTTGACGTCATCACCAAATTAGTCCTATGTACCCAATATCATAATTGAAAAGGATGAGATGAAAATCATCTTTCTCTTATTGTATCTATCCTCATATAATAAAATGCAAATAGCTAGATACTCACTATAAGGTAAGGCCAACTTCCTCTCATGACGTCATGAGTTTCTCTCTACCGGCATGGTAGCGCCTCCCCTCCCCAAACCCTAAGAGACACCTTCTTCTTCCTTGAGCGTTTTTATCTACAACAATGGTAGTCTTTCCTTTCCACAAACCCTAAGATCCATCGGTTCTTCCCCCTCTTCTTTGCGTTTTTCTAGTAGTAACTCAAAAAAAAAAAAAAAAAAAAAAAAAGGAAAAAAAAAAAATACAGAATCTCCTTTGATGTTGCGGGATCGAGATATGTGCTGCCAATCAAGTAGTTTGGTTGTGATGATCTAGCAAATTTCAGTCATGGCTATGATGATGGAGTGCGGCCCTGGTCTTCGGGAAGATAAGTTTCTCGATCTAGTTCTTTGCAGTCCTTGGTGAAGATGTCGATGCCCGAGATCGATCTGGGGAAGATAAGCCATTTCTTTTTCTTGGTTTGATCGGCAATGTCTTAAATTAGTTTCCATGGAGAGCAAAGAAGAAAATGAATTGCGAGTTGCGGCATTATGTAAACGCCCTTTGGGTCACGTGGTCCGAGGAGGATGTGGTTGAAGCCTCCGTAGAAATTTCTTTGCAAAAAAGGGAGGAATGCAAGCGCATTCTCTTTGGCAAACTCTATTCCAAACCCAATGTCAATTACCCAGACCTTTTTTTTCCACAATGAAAAAAGCATGGAAATCGAATCGTAAACTTTGTTCGCAAAAAGAACTGGGCTATTTACCTTTGTGTTTCAATCGGAAGAGGAAAAAAGAGGGTCCTGAAGACATCACCTTGGTCTTTTTCTAGTAACTTGCTAGTTTTAAGACAATGCGAGCACGAAATCCCAGGAGCACGAGGTATGATTTTACTAAAGTTTGCTTTACAGGTGCGTATTGACGGCATTCCCCCAGTATTTGGAAAGAAGAACAAGTCTTTAAAGACAGGGAAGCGAGACTTGGGCGGGTTATGGATGTTCAATTAGACACAACGAGGGAACCATCAAAAGAAAGGAGGTCGAGTGAGAATAGAAATTAACCTGAATGCTCCATTGAAATCGGGAGCAATTCGAATATTGGCTCCAAATGGCTTTGGGTGGAATTCAAGTATGAGCGTCTTCCACACTATTGCTACTCTTGTGGGAGAATAGGGCACTAAACTTCGTGGGGACATTCCTTATGCGCAATCACCTTGGGCAAACAACAATATAGGACTCTACGGGCCCTGGCTGAAGGCAGAAGCATGTGAGCATAGCCCCTATTGGGAAACTTTTTATGGTAAAATTGAAGAAGACTTTATAGTGGAAGAGACAGTACCTGTTACACCTTCCCAATCTAGTGGTATGGATGTCATAGCTCATGGGGTAGTTCCCGATATGCAACCGAGAAGCATGCGGCAAAAAGAAGGCTAGATAGTTCTCACAAGTAAAGAGATAGAACAAGCTGTAAGAGTGAATGATAATGAAGCCAGAGATTTTGGCAAACAGGTTTTATCAAAAGTGGGGAAATGTAGCAAGAAGAACATGAAGATTCAGAAGGCAAAAAAACAGAAGTGTATAGCTGAGAATATCCCTCTCTTGATTGATGATACTGAACTCCTGGAAACCCCTGTGCAACTGCTTGCAGAACGACAAGAATGGGCTTTGGTGGCTAGCCCTAATAAGCCATCAGCGACGCCATGAAAATCATTAGTTGGAATTGTCAGGGGCTGGGCAATCCCCTGACAATCCAAGAACTAAAAGCCTTAACGGCTCAAGAAAGGCCTAGTTTAATCTTTCTAATGGAGACTAAGAATAAAGAAGCAATGGTGGAAAAAATTTGCAAAAAGTTACTTTTTCAGCAAGTTTTTCTAGTGAATCCTTTAGGCACAGCGGGGGGTTTAGCTCTAATGTGGAATGAGGAAGTGTCTTTGAAGGTGAAAGATAGCTCACAGCACTTTATCAATGTGGAGTGTACTGATCCAGATAGCAGGCAACCTATGCAAATCACTTTTGTTCATGCATCTACCAACTTTGGAGAGAGACTGACTTTATGGCAAATGTTGGCAACCATCAAACCCCATCATTCCTGCCCATGGATCTGCATGGGAGATTTTAATGAGATTCTGTATGTATGGGAGAAAGTTGGAAAAAAAGAAGCAGACAATAGTCGTATAGCAGCATTCAGAAACATGATCAATGAACTGTCTTTGATGGATATGGATAGTCATGGGTGTGCATATACATGGGCAAATAACAGAGAGGGGGAAGATCTTGTCAAGAAACGTTTAGATCGAGCTTTATGTACCTTGGAGTGGCAAGTAACTTTTTCCTGAAGTGCGGTCCAAGCCCTTCCGGCTATTGGCTCGAGACCATAGCCCTACGATTCTTCGACTTTATCCAGTGAAGAAGAAGATAAAACGAGCCTTCAAGCTAGAGGTGTTCTGGACAGAACATGAGGAATATCATGAAGTCATCCAACAAATATGGAAAACTAAAACCTTTCAGCCATGCACTCTTTCAGAAAAATTACAGAAGACCTCAAAAATGCTGATACAATGGAGCAAAGAGAAGTTTGTCAATGCTAGGCCGCGGATAAAAGAACTAACTATGGCCCTAACAGAGCTTACGAATCAGCCTGACCAGCACACCAGCAAAAAGCAAAAGCGAGCATTATCTATCGAGATAGAGAAAATGCGCCGCGGGAGGAACAATGCAGGGTATGAGGTCACGCATCAAGTGGCTGCAATGGGGTGACAAAAACACCAGATTTTTTCATGCATCAACTATACAGAGGAGACAGAGAAACAGAATTACTATGCTACAATTCGAAGAAAACATCTGGTGTAGAGATCCTATAACGATTCGCAGCCATATTCTGTCCTTTTACAGAGAGTTATATAAAACAGAGGGTCCAAGGCAGTACCAGCCTATCCTAATTCAGTGCCCATCACCTATTTCTCAGAATATTAATGAAGATCTAGTGGCTGTACCTTTGATGGAGGAAATTAAAGAGGCTGTTTTTCAGATGGGCGCACTCAAAGCACCTGGCCCAGATGGCTTTAGTGGCATCTTTTACCAACAATCATGGGATACTGTAAATAATGACCTGCTGCAGCTAGTTCAAACCTTTTTCCAGACAGGTACTCTTGATCCCCTCCTGAACCAGACACATATCACCTTGATCCCCAAAGTGAAAAACCCTGAGAATATCAGCCAATACAGACCTATCAGTTTATGCAATTTCAGTTATAAAGTAATTTCAAAACTCCTAGCAAACAGACTAAAGAAGTGGCTGCCATCAATTATTGAACCGGAGCAATGTGCATTTGTTCAGGGCAGACAGATACAGGACAATATATTCATTGTACGGGAAGTTTTGCATCGGTTGCGCATTACTAAAAAGAGGAAAAACATCGAGGCCATACTTAAATTAGATATGCGCGAAAGCATATGACGAGAATCGAGTGGGATTTTTTACGGGATTGCATGTTGCACATGGGGTTACGTGAAAAGTGGGTAACACTCATAATGCGGTGTGTATCTACGGTATCTTTTAGTGTGAAGCTGAATGGAGAACCTACCCCTTTTTCCACCCTTCGAGAGGAATCGACAAGGCGATCCCCAGTCGCCTTATTTATTTATCTTGATTTCAAACGTCCTAACTTGGTTGATGAACAAAGCTATCACGGATGGCGGCATCAAAGGCATACGAGATAAACGAGAATGTGTCCTAAACTCTCACATCGATGTTTGCGAGATGATGCTATTTTTTTCCGGAAGGTACTCTTTTGGAATGCCAAAACTTGGCTTTGATACTTAAACAGTATTGCTATGCGTCGGGACAAGCAATCAACTTAAACAAATCAGGGGTGTATTTTAGTGCAAACTGTCCCTTACCTTTGAAGAGAAATCTGGCCAAGGAATTGAGAGTTCCGTAATTGAAAAACAGGGAAGTATTTAGGTATTCCCACAGATCGGGGTCAATCGAAGAAAGAACTGTTTGCATGGATATTAGCCGGGGTTAACACAAAGCTACAAGGGTGGAAAGAGAAACTACTCACTAAGAAAATTTGGGAAGGAGGTGTTGATTAAGAGTGTTGTTCAGTCCATCCCGATGTATGCGATGTCCATATTTAAGCTGCCAGTTTCTGTTTGCAGAGCCATTGAACAGCGAATTGCATCATTCTGGTGGCAAAAAGGCGATAATCAGAGGGGTACTCATTGGAAAAACTGGGAGGTGATGAAAACTCGAAAGGACGAAGGAGGAATGGGCTTCAAGGATCTGATTACCTTTAATTGTGCCATGTTGGGCAAGCAGGTTTGGAGACTATCCAATTCTCCCTCTGCTATGTGGAGTAGAGTGTTGAAAGGCATATATTATCCGAATGGGGATCTCTGGACAGCAGGCACGGGCGGGCGCCCCTCATGGGGATGGCGCAGCTTGGTATTTGGCCGAGATATTATCAAAGAAAACATCAAATGGTCAGTTGGAAACGGGCAATCTATTCGCATTCGAGAAGATAAGTGGTTAACGCAAGGGGTGATTGGAGGACAAACTAATCCAACAGAACCTTTGACGGTATCTGAGCTTATACAGGAAGAATCCCGACAATGGAATGTACCGAAGATTCAACAGATTTTTAACTCAAGTATCGTGAATGAAATTTTAGCTATCCCATCGAGCCCACAACCGCAAGCAGATTACCTAGTCCGGACGGGTAATAATTCGGATATACTGTTAAGAGTGGCTACAACAGAAGAGCACATTCAGAAATCACAAGAAAAAACCAGAACAAAGCCTCTTGCTCTTTCAAACCACCCCGTACCTTATGGACGAATATCTGGAGCCTCGCTGTGCCACCAAAAATCAAGACTTTCCTCTGGGCCCTCTGTCAAAACGCCATTCCCACGAGAGAAAACCTACATAAACGAAAAATCGTTCATGACCCATTATGCCAAGCTTGTCATACGCAGGTTGAATCAACAGAGCACTTGTTCTTTTTATGTAAATGGACAAAAGATATATGGAAGCGTCCAATTTTCAGCGGACTCAGTCCCACAAGCACAATTAGAAGAACAGACCAGTGGATTATGGAAGCTTTCCAAGCGACCATGGACATACCTGATCGAGAATTCATCGGCCTCGTTCTCTGGCATATATGGAAGGAAAGAAATGGCTGGATCTTCCGAGCAAAAGCCCCTAACTCTGCAGATCTACTGAGCAACGTACAAGATCAGCACTTCCATCTTACTCGAGGACGAGAAAACCCGAAGCGATTACACCCTAATCGAAGCATACCGGTAGATGGAATCCACCGGATCGACAAGATCTCAAGCTGAATGTGGATGCTTCTTGGCTTCCGGGTGAGTTTCTTTGCTCTGTTGCTGGTCTTGTGAGGGATTCGCTAGGGCAGGTGCTCGAAGGCTTTGCCTGTACGTCTAGGGTTTCCTCCTCACAAGAAGCCGAAGCCGAAGCAATATTACACGGAATTCTTTATATCAAAGACCTTCAACGAAGGCACGTGGGGGGCTTCCATAGTCAACTACTTCAATGGACTTGCGAAAGTGATTGTTCTCCTGTCGTTGAACAAATTATGGGCCGGGCCGAAATCCAGTGGAACCAAAATGAAACTATCCTCAGATGCAGACGTGAATTGGACCAGTGTCCTAATGTGAAGATAATTTATTGCACTCGTGAAGAAAACTCCGCCGCAGACTGGATAGCACGCACTCACCGAGCAAACAAACTCCCTCTTAATTGGTGGAATACTCCTCCTATGTCTTTATGGAAGCTATTATGTTCGGACATTAGTCCCTATTTGTCTTGTAAGACTCCTTTTAAGTAAGTATATATGATGCTCTCCTTTTGACCAAAAAAAAAAAAAACTATAAGGTAAGTATGACATCGGATTGTTTTATACTCGGACTCTTCTTTCTCCACACACAAGCATCACAGGTCAAGCTTGACCTTGCCATTCTCAGCTTGCAAGCCTGATCCACTTTCTCTTCTTGTCTAAAATATATATATATATATACACTAATTGGTTACAAATAGATAAAAATACCACAAAATAACATAATACAAACGTATTATTTGAGTTCTCAAAAGATTGAACTCAAGTTCCATTGTAGATTAATTGCAATCGAGTCAAGCTCGAGTTGGAATTTCAATACTCGATTGCATTGCAGATGTCGATTACTCAAGTCGAGTCTGACTAGATCACGAGACAGGACATTAGTGGCGTTGTTGAATGTTGAGTAGGGCGGGCCTCACGGTGAAGCTTTTTGCACTTATCGTGCAGGGAAAAGGCGGAGGGGCAATGGCAACGGTCGACTTTGAAAAAAAAGGGAGGAGCGCCGGGGCTCTCTCTCTCTCTCTCTCTCTCTCTCTCTCTCTCAACAATAAAAAATATGCATACATCGTAGGAAGAAGGGAACAGATAGAGAGAGCAGACAGAGGGAAGACGATGAAGATGATGAAGATGATGAAGGCGGTGAAGAAACTGAAGCTGTGGACCAAGAAGAAGAGGAGCAAATTGCAGAGCAGGACGAGCACGAGCATAACCACGATCACGACCACTCTCATCACGAGCAGCAGTGGCGATTGCTGCCCTCTCCTCCCCATGCATTCCGCCTCTGACATCCAAACCGAGACGGAGGCCGAAATCAGAGTCTCATCGTCATCCACATACTGGACTCCCAGTGCCGTGCCCTCTGCTCCTCCTCTGCCCCCATGGCTCGTCCTCGAGCACGAGTACCCCGAGCACGCGCACGCGCACGAGCAACGCTTCAATTTCGCTTATTCCTGTCCACCGCAGCCCCGCGACGAAGCTATTGCGGATCTCACGACATTCCGCCACTCAGGTGGCGGAATGATTGGGTGTGTGGTTCAGTTCGGGATTCACGTGTTTCGATGCTTCTGCCCTTGTTTCCACGTTCGCGATCCTCATCCTCTCCCCAAGCTCCACGCGAACTGAGTTTCGTAGATGGACAAGGGGGGGAAGGGGGAAGAGGGCGGCCCTTGTTCATCTATATCTCTCTTTTGAATTTCATGTTTAGTTTCGTTATCTCTGGCTCTATTTTCCCGCTTATTTATCACTGCGATCGCAATGGCAAGTCAGACAGTTTCTTCCCTTATTCATGATTTGATTTAGTTCCAGAATTCAACCGACGAGGGCAAAATCCTAATTAATCGATAATGAGCGTTAAATTAGGAGAGAGATAGATATAGAGAGAGAGAGAGAGAGAGAGAGAGTTAAAATAAAAAGGTTTGGACTTTTGAGGAAAATCGTAAGGATGGGAGGCATTTAACTGGAACTGGGCTTTTGCTTCTATCGGGCCTGGGCATTCTGGAAGATGCGGTGGCTGTGCCTTCCTGCGCTGCGCTAAGATTGGGAACATTGGGGTGCACTTCCCAGTAATGACGACGGCGACGGCGACGGCTATGACGGCGACGGCGTCGTGGAACCTGATGACGAGCCGGGGCGGCGGCGGCGGCGGAGGGAGGACCGTGCTGATTACGGGAGTCAGCAAGGGCCTCGGCCAGGCCCTCGCCCTCGAGCTCGCCAAGCGCGGCCACTCCGTCATCGGCTGCTCCCGCTCCCAAGACAAGCTCGACTCCCTCCGCTCCCTCCTCTCCTCCTCCTCCTCCGACGCCGCCGCGGACTCTCCTCACCTCCTCCTCAACGTCGATGTCGTACGTAGTCCCTTCTCCTCTCCCCTGATTTCCCCCCCTTGTCCTGTTCGCGGACTCGACTAGGGTTTGGGTATTCGGGATGCCCTTTCGACTCACCCTGCTTCCATTCGCAGAGATCAAACAGCAGCGTCGAGGAGCTCGCGCGCGCGGTCATGGACAAGAAGGGCGTTCCTGACATCATAGTCAACAATGCCGGGACCATCAACAAGAACAA
Organism: Eucalyptus marginata; assembly: GCA_014182565.1. NCBI lineage: Eukaryota > Viridiplantae > Streptophyta > Magnoliopsida > Myrtales > Myrtaceae > Eucalyptus > Eucalyptus marginata. Next base: position 37,371,106 of record CM024593.1, on the reverse strand, counting down.
CAAGATTTGGGAGGTCCCGGTGGAGGAGTTCGACGCCGTCATCGACACCAACGTCAAAGGCATCGCCAACATGCTGCGTCACTTTCTCCCTCCCATGATTCAGCGCAAGCATGGCGTCATCGTCAACATGTCTTCAGGCTGGGGCAGGTCCGGCGCTGCTCTGGTACGTTTCTAGGAGATGCTCCTTACTGTATTGCCATCCAATTGCCTCCTCTTCTGACCACCTTCTCCATATGCATTTATTCATCTACCAGAAATCTGTGTATTTGTCAAACAAAAATCCCAGCTCTTATGCATAATGGACTTGCCCTTGATATTGCTTGATCTGTCTTGCCAGGTTGCCCCTTATTGTGCATCGAAATGGGCAGTCGAGGGTTTGACTAAATCGGTTGCCAAGGAGTTGCCTGATGGGATGGCAATCGTCGCGCTTAATCCTGGCGTGATAAACACTGATATGCTGGCTTCCTGCTTTGGCGGTTCAGCTTCCCTGTATCAGGCACCTGATGCATGGTATGTGCTTATTCGTGTCTGCGGCAAAATTTATTATGGATTTGACTTCTCATCTGTTTGTCATAAGAACTTTCTGTGCGTTCATTAAAGCATTCATGCTGATCATATGGAATAGGGTTATAGCAAACGCAGAAATGACTTTCCTCAGGCTCATTTTTTTCTCTCTTTTCATGCACATTTACTGCTGCCTTATGGAAGCTCCATCGAGCAATTGTTGTAATATGCATACCATAGAGTCAACTCTTCCGATGAAATTGGATTGCCTTTTTGAGTATAGGACGCTGGTTGTCATCTTCTTATTGTGTATCCGTACAATGAGATGACATCACTATTGCTTTTTTGCAACAATAGTTTTCGTTCATGAATTATGTGAAGTGTTGGTCAAGAATCTTCTCATAACGCTCTAGCCTCTAGGTCCTCGTCTGAGGATCAACATGGCTATCAAAGGTTCTTCAACCTTTTAATTTTTTGGGCAAAGGTTCTTCAATTTCACTTGACTGAAAGTAGTAGGGGGAGTTGCTTTCAGAAAGCTCAAGATCCTTAATCTGTCCTGTTTAAGTCTCTCTTGAGAACTGATAATTTATTTGCTTGATATGTTAAGTTAATTTGATTGTGTTGGGGCAAGTTGTAACCTAGAGGAAGCAAGCGAATGTAGTGGAAGGTAGCAAAACTTATGATTCCATGTCCATGCTGCCTGCTTAGTTTGTTGCTTCTCTCTAGTTAATCATGAGCAAGCAGATCAAAGTGATTGAAAGGTTGGCATATGGGTGTTTGTTCACACTTTCTGCATCTCTTTATCTGCTTTACTTCTTGAGGCAATAAGGCATTGGGTGTTCATGAATTTTAGGGCTGTGAAGGCTGCTGCTATGATACTGAATCTTACAGGAGCAGACAATGGTGCATCCCTTACCGTGTGAGGAAATTATTTACGATCAACAATTTTGCATTGGCCTTGGGAGATGACAACGGCAGCTGAATCCACCGGAGCAGCCAAATAGACTTGCCAATCTTGAAACTAGTCATAGGCTTATCCTCACTCATCGGACAATTTGCCAGTCAGTGGTGAGGATATAATCCTCGTTAGCTTGTAATTGTATAAACTGGACTTATATCACTCCATTTTAATCTCATTCGGTTTGAGCACCTACGCGAGCATGAGAAATTTACTTGCCATTTTATTCAGTTGTTAATGGTGAATGTACAGAAGATTTGATAGGTAAATCCAGAAAGTGCTGAAAAAAATGCTTTTGATACTACATCTGTGAGATCCTGAGATAGAAGGTATTGGATCATCCTCGGGTATTCTTCGGTTTCTCTTTGTTTTCAAACAAGCTTTCCTGTGGTAAAGCTGAAAAGAAAGATGATGTTCCTTGTGACTACCGTTAGGAAATATGATAATAAGGGTAGAATTATAAAGTTTTGTTTAGAGGGGTTTACGTTATTTTTATATATAGTAGTTCTTTCATTAAACAAAATAAGTAATTATTATCCTCTCAAACATGGTATCAAAGCAAGTTAAGAAATGCTACCTTTTTTTTTTTTTTTTTCTTTTTTCCGAAGGTCGCTACTACTGTCATATCAACGTAACCCTAACCTATGCCATCGTCCATCGTGCATCATCACTCATCATTCCGGTCCATCCATCCACAATCATCTATCACCAGCGGCAAGCACCCATCATTCCAAATCCATCCATCCAACATCAGCCATCATCGATCTCCATCCACAATAATCCATCACCACCAACAAGCACCCGTCATTCTAGACCCACTATAGTCACCGACAAAAGGCTCTTCTGGCTTTATGTCGAGGTATTATCACTGTTCACCATGAGGTACATTTTAGGTTTGATTTTTTGTTGGCCTCTTGCGCTAAGCCCCTATAGGCCTCTCGCACCATACACAGCGGTAACCGTCTTGACCTCATGATCGCAATCTAGACAACCACCTTCCATGTTTGATCATTGTTCAAGGTGCCACTTGTATTGGTCAAGTGACAAAGCCGAGCAACAACCTAGGGTTTTGGAAAGCGAAAAAATGGACAAAAACTAATGTTATCTAGTGCAACAATGACCAATGTTGAATGGCTACAAAATCTCGAAGTGGTTGCAACATCTTTAAATGTTTAGTGCTCTCAAGTGTGTGGTAATTCTTTGATACTGATTTGATGGTTATATGAATTTTTGATAAGTTATTGTGACTAGTTGAACTTCTATTGAACCCTCATAGTGGTGATTACATCTAGCTGGTTGTGTTGTTGGAGTTGAATACTTAGTTGTTGTGATATTGTTTGTGGGTTTAATTAGATCTTTTAGTCACTAATGACTATTACTAGATCCTCTGCTGGTTTGACACATTTACAGTTGACTTCTATCAAGTTGGATGGTAATAATTATGCATCCTCGTCTAAAGCGATCGAGGTTTATCTTATTGCTACCAAGCAATGTGATTATCTTCCATCTACAATCTCCTCATATCAAAGTAAGGGTAGTTGATTAGATTGCTGGTGATGCGTTAATTAGTGCTCTATTATGGTATAGTATGAACCCCAAAATTAATCTTCATTTCATTCGGTGTGACACTACTAAGGAAGTTTGGAATAAATGTGCTTTATTATGTTCTAGACAAAATAACATGACGCAAGTGTGTGACCCTGAAAGGCACTCTTTAATCTTAAGTGTGGAGATTAGTTATTGTCAGAATACTATACTTGATTTCACATCACTATGTCGGCAATTGGACACTTACCTTCCAGCTTCAAATGAGGCAGCTACTCTAGCAAGACGCCGAGAAGATCTTCAAGTAATAATGTTTCTCAAGCCATTAGGGCCCAAATATTCCTTCCTATAGCAGCAAATTACATCTTAAGACTCTCTTCCTACAGTGGATGGAGTCTCTTAAGCTCTTTGTACAACACCTATTGAAAAGATCTCCACCATAGCTTTGGAGGCAAGTGCTATGTCTTCTCATCGCACTTGTGGACATGGAAGGTCGTGGACGCGATTTTGGTCAAAATGGAGGTCGTGGAGGCTGTGATGGAGGTATTGGTGACGGTGACTCTCACTATTGCTATCATTGTTAAAAAGTTGGACATACAGAGGCTTATTGTTATACTCTTTATCCAGAGCTTCGACTTACTGTCGTTGCCTATGTCGATTCTCCAACAGCGGCTTCACTAGATCCTCCTAATGTGCATAGTACAAGCAATACTATTACATTGACACAGGTTGAGCATGATGCATGGGTTCACTCTCAACAAGTGACAAGCTTTTCAACTCCTACTTTAACTCTAGCACAAACTTCATAAGGTAGTTCATCTTATTTACTTCCTACAACATATGACTCCTAAGTTAGAGACTCTGGAGCCACTCATCATGTATATGATAACTCCAAGCCGCTCTCTTCATTTCATTCCACATCACTTGGAGTGTTAAACTCTATTATATTAGCTGATGGTTCACATTCTCAAGTTAATGGCACTAGAGTTGCTCACTTGAGTCCTTCTCTTTCTCTATCATCGATCATACATCTCAATCTCCATATAATTTGATTTTTGTTAGTTCATTAACTAAGGAATTGAATTGTTCAATAACTTCTCTTCATCTCGTTGTGTTTTTCAAGATCTGAGGATTGGGCAAATGACTGGCAAGGGCCATGAATCAAATGGCCTATACTATCTTGACAAGAAAATGGTAGTTGTTGCTGTTGTAAAGCGCACATTCTTTTATGTGTATCGCATGCACTGTTGTGCTAGTCACCTACCATTGGACATTCTTCGACATTTATTTCCCGAGTTTGAGTTTGTGAGCTCTTTTCAATGCAAAGCTTGTCAGTTTGGTAAACACCGTAGATCATCTTTTCCTTTTTGTTCTCAAAGTCACGTGTCTAATCCATTTGAGTTGGTTCACTTAGATGTGTGGGGTTCGTGTTGTGTTTTTATACTTCCGGTTTTAGATATTTTGTTATATTTATGGATGATTTTTCTCGAATGACTTGGTTGTTCTTTATAAAAGATTGTATTGAGATTTTTCATTGTTTTTGTTTGCTCCATTATGAAGTGTTAAATCAATATCATGCTTCTGTTAAAACTTTACAATTAGATAATGCCAAAGAATATCTTGCCTCCACCACTGGTTGCCAACCCTTTCTTGATTCGCAAGGTATTCTTCATGAGACGTCTTGTTCATCCACTCCATAGCAAAATTGTGTAGCCGAATGCAAAAATCGTCATCTCCTTGATGCTGCTTGTTGTCTTATGTTTTGCATGCACCTACCTAAAAGTTTTTTGGGTCATGCTATGCTACATCTTGTTACTTTATTAATTAGCTTCCAGCTTCTATTTTTCAAGGGAGACACATTTTTTTCTATTTTACATCCAAATCATCCTCCCTTTACATTAACTATACATGTCTTTGGTTGTGTTTGTTTTGTTCATCATCTCTCCACGTTTTGATAAGTTCAATCCTCGAGTCAAGATGTGTGTTTGTAGGGTTCTCTTGAATTCAAAAGGGCTATAAATGTTATAGTGTCACTTGTTGTTGTCTTTTTATGTCGGCAAATGTAACTTTCTTTGAGGATCGACCATATTACAATGCTTAAACAGCCCCTACGGTGACTATTGAGGGTGGTGGGTGTGTCCTACTAGCACTTCCACCACCCTCAATACCTCCAACACCATCGACAGGATCTCAGTTTGCTGAGCGCACCTATCATTGGTGTGGTGCAACTCCTACCACAGTGGTACATGCCTCACCAACACATGATTCATTTATTCCCTCACTAGTTGCTACACTATCCTTTGATCCCGATCCGCCCATTGCTACTCGGAAAGGTTCATGCTCTTGTGTTGGTCGTCTTGTAGATCGTTATGCTCATTATTCTGGTCTTTATTCTTCTCTTCATACTCATCATCCAATGTCTAATTCCTTATCATATGATTGTTTGTTCCCTCTATTATCGACCTTTGTCTCGTCCTTATCCTCAATTTCTATGCCTAGCAATGTTGTTGAAACTCTTTCTCATCCTAGATGGTAGCAATTGATGAAAGATGAAATGAAGGCATTCATTGAGGATTGTACTTAGTAACTCACCTCATCACCTATCAAGAAACAACTCGTTGTTTGTCATTGGGTTTTCACTATTAAGGTTCATCCTAATGGTACTCTCGATCATCTAAGCCTCTTGATTCTCTGAAAGCTTGGTAAGTTGCAAAAGGATAGACTTGGACATATGGTATTGATTATGATGATACTTTCTCACATGTGGTCAAAATCCCATCTGGTTGTGTTTTTATGTCCATGGCAGCACATTTTGGCTGGCATTTTCATCAATTGGATGTCAAAAATGCATTCTTACATGGTGATTTGACTAGGGAAGTGTACGTGGAGCAACCTCCAAATTTTGTTGCTCAAGGGGAGAATCTGGTTTATCGTTTACATAAATGCTTGTATGGACTTAACCAGTCTCCTCGTGCTTGGTTTGGTAAGTTCACTAGGGTAGTTACCAAGTTTGGGTTAAAGCAGTGTCAAGTAGATCATTTAGTATTTAATTCTGTCACTATAGCTGGCTGTGTCTTTCTGGTGATATATGTGGATAATAATATTATTATTATCGGTAGTGATTCAGATGATATCCAATGATTTTTAGTAGTTTCTCCGTACAAAATTTAATACTAAGGATTTGGGACGCCTACGATATCTTCTTAGGATTGAAGTTGCATATTCACATGCCGCTATCAATTTATCACGACAAAAATATGTACTTGACATTCTTCATGAGGTTGGATTTCTTGGAGCAAAATCAGTTGATACTCTTATGGATCTTAATGTGAAACTTGATGCTAAACATGGAAAATTGTTACATGATCTAGTAAAATATCGGAGATTAGTGGATGAGTTGAACTATCTTACCATCACAAGACTTGATATATCTTTTGCCGTTAGTGTAGTGAGTCGGTTCATGAGTTTTCCTTGTACTACTCACTAGGATGTTATACTACAGATTATCAAGTGTTTGAAGAGAACACCGGCTAAAGGATTACTTTTCAAGAATTATGGTTATCTAAACACAATAGGCTTCTCTAATGCAGACTAGGTCAAATGTCCTACTGATAGGAGGTCTACATCAAGGTATTGCGTATTTCTTGGAGGCAATTTAGTTACCTGAAAGAGTAAGAAGCCACATATGGTTTCCCGATCAAGTGTTGAAGTAGGATATAGAGCTATGTCACATAGAACAAGTGAATTGCTCTGGTTGAGGAAGTTATTGTCAGAAATTCGTATGTCAACATCAAATCCATTGAAATTATATTGTGATAATCAATCCACTATCCATACTATGAACAATCCTACCTTTCATGAGCGAATCGAACACGTTGAGATTGATTATCACTTTATAAGAGAAAATGTCCAAAAAGCAAAGTTTTTCTTCAACATGTGAGAACGAATAATCAGCTAGCGTGCTAGTTGACTAGTGCTCTAGAGCCGACGTCTCTCCTCCTTCGTTGAGGTGTTTGTTTCTTTGCCGCTTGTTCATGCCGTACCTTTCTAGTTTACTGTTTGCCTTCTTTAAGGCATTGCCTTGTGTTTTACATCATAACATACTTCCACTCATTATGTTTATTCATCTTGAGTATAAGTTTTTGGTGTCGTGATTTTTTGTACTTTTGACCTTTCCTCTTTATATTATTACCTTTTACCAAAAAAATAATAATAATCAGCTAGCAAATATCTTTACTAAATTTCCATGGGAGAACATAATGAGTTTTCTATGTAAAGAGTTGGGATTATTTGATATATACAATCTAGAATGTTCTATTTATATGGGTAGGTGGTAGGTATGGAGATGGAGTCCTCACCCTTAGATCATGGGAAATTTATGGTTGTAATTAAGGTTTCAATGAGCACTTTAGGATGTTCTTTTATGTGCAGATGAAAGGTAAGGAGATTGGATTTTCACCCTTAGATTAAGAGAAGATCTATGGTTATAATTAAGGATTTTATGAGTTCTCCGGAATGATCTATCAATCGATAAGTGAAGAGATTGGATCTCCACCATTAAATAAAGAGACAATTTACAAGATGATCTACGGTCGTAATTCAAGTGGATTCATCTATAAGAAGGTGCCTCTTCAGCATCCACGAATCCAATAAAGAAAAGCACAACTATTAAGGCTGAACGTGATGCAAAGTATGATGATGAGCCAGGGTGGCGGCAGAGGACAAAGGACCGTGCTGATTACAGGAGTGAGCAAGGGCCTCGGCCAGGCCCTCGCCCTTGAGTTTGCCAAGCGTGGCCACTCTGTCATCGGCTGCTCCCGCTCCCAAGACAAGCTCGACTCCCTCCGCTCTCTCCTCTCCTCCTCCTCCTCCGCCGCCGACTCCCCTCACCTCCTCCTCAACGTCGACGTCGTGCGCATTCGCTTCTCCTTTTTTCATATTTCTCCCTTTTCCCATTCGCTGATTGACTCCGGTTTTTGGGTATTCGGGATGCCATTTCGACTCACCCTTCTTCCTTTTCTTTAGCAGAGATCAAACAGCGGCGTCGAGGAGCTCGCACGTGTGGTCATGGACAAAAAGGGCGTTCCTGACATCATAGTCAACAGTGCCGGGACCATCAACAAGAACAACAAGATTTGGGAGGTCCCAGAGGATGAGTTCGACGCTGTCATCGACACCAACGTCAAAGGTATTGCCAACATTCTGCGTCACTTCCTCCCGCCCATGGTTCAGCGCAAGCGTGGCATCATCGTCAACATGTCTTCCGACTGGGGCAGGTGCGGCGCTGCTCTGGTACGTTTCTAGGAGATGCTTCTTCTGTATTGCATCCAATCGCATCCTCTCCTGACCAACTTCTCCACATGCATCGATTCGTCTACCAGAACTTTGTATTTTTCAACTAAATTCCATCTTTTATGCATATCGCCCTACAAAGAGAGGTTGGCAATTTGGTGGTAATCCTGTAAATCGCAGTCGGGACTTTGACCCTTGATATTGCTTGATCTTTGTCTTGCAAGGTCGCCCCTTATTGTGCATCGAAATGGGCAGTAGAGGGTCTGAGCAAATCGGTTGCAAAGGAGTTGCCCGAAGGGATGGCGGTCGTTGCGCTTAATCCCGGCGTGATAAACACTGATATGCTGGTTTCCTGCTTTGGCGAGTCAGCCTCCCAGTATGAGACACCTGATGCATGGTATGTGCTTGCTATTCCTTTTTTGTAACATAGCTTTTGTTCATGAATTATCCAAGCGTTGGTAAAGAATCTTCTCATGTCGCTATAGCCTCTTGGTCCTCCTCTGACGATCATCGTGGCTATCAAAGGTCCTTAAATTTTTCTTTTTCTGGCCGAGGTAGTTGCTTTGAGAAAGCTCGAGATCATTAATCTGTCCCATTCAAGTCTTTCTTGGGAGCTGACGGTTTATTGGCTTAATATATATTAGATTAATTCAACAGTGTTGTAACCCGGAGAGAAGCAAGTGAACGTAGTGGAAGGTAGCATGACTTATGATTCCATGTCATGCTGCCTGCTTAATTTGCGACTCTTCACTAGTTAAACATGAGCAAGCAGATCAAAGTAATTTAAGCTTTGGCATGTAGATGTTTGTTCGTTTTCTGCGTCTGGTCATCCGCTTTACTTATCGAGGTAATAAGTCATTGGGTGTTTTGATGAATTTCAGGGCTGTGAAGGCCTCCAATACTATACTGAATATTACAAGGGCAGACAATGGTGGATCCCTTACCGTGAGGCAATGATTGCAATCGACAACTTTGGAGACCAAACTCAGGATTCAGCCCCCTCAAGGATTAAATTGGAGTCAATTCTAAATTCCCAATCTCGGTTTCTCATTTAATAGCGACAGTTGTCCAGAATGCTTATATGAAAATTTTCGAACTATATGATTGCATACAACACATTTGGGGAGTAGCGAAATTTCCTCATTTAATTGTTCAAAGTGCCTTCATGGCCCAGAATTTGCTCTTGCCAGTGCCAATGACATTATAGCAACCCAAGAGGCAAGATAACCTCTACTTTCTTAGGGTAATGTTGGCGTGAAAATCCCCATTTCAGAGCGCATCAGACGAGAAGCAATCCGCGCTTGGTCCATCTCCGCAGAGAAAAAGGGGGGGATGGGGTGGGTAATTAAAAATCCAAATCCAACGCCACATAGTATTACAAAAGTTGCCGGTGTGATGTGACCATCTCTGGAAAATGCAGCTCCTTGGCAAATAAACCAGTTACAAAAACAGATAAACTGGAAAAGGAGAATGATACAACAAAAGTACAGACAGCAAAATTTGGTGAACAAGGCAATGACACCCCTGGAAATAACACGAATTCTAATGGAAGGACAACCGTATATCAAGAGTGATATCTAAAGAGCCAATGCAATTTATTAAAACTTTGTTTATTAAAACTCGATCATTGGTGAACAAGGGGAAAAAGCAATTAAGGTTTTGACTTTTTAGCTTATAAAAGTAGCTCCAAAACCGATTCCAAAATAGGATCGTCCGTTCTAATTCTTAGGTGGGTATTTATTTGAAACATGTTCTCAGACCAGTTACAACATGTTCCAAATATTTAAAACCTATCCCCGAACTGGTTCCAATGAGAACCTATTTCCAAACCTATTTTTTGGACAGTTTTATCAGATTCACGGGTAGAACCGGTTTGGTTGCACACTCCTTATATTAGATCATCCTCGGGTATTTTTCGGTTTCTCTTTGTTATCAAACAAGTGAGTGAAGCTTGAAGCTTTCCTGTGATAAAAGCTCAAATAAAATGATTCTCACAGGGACTTCTAATGTTCCATTAGCAATCTAGAATGTTCTATTAATATGGGTAGATGGTAGGTACAGAAATTGAATTCCCACCGTTATATCAAGAAAGATTTATAGTTGTAATTAGGGTTTTCATGAGTATTTTAGAATGAGATATTAATAAGGTAGATGAAAGTTAAAAAGATTGAATCTTCATAGTTAGATTAAGAGAAAATCCACGATTGTAATTAGAGCTTTCAAAAACACTCTAGAATGTTCTATGGATGGGAAAAATGGAAGGTAAAGATTAGATCTTCACCGTTAGATAAATGGGCGGTTTACGAGATGATTGACCATTGTAATTTAACGGGCTCATGTATAAGTAAGTGCACTCCCATCATCCTCAAATCCAACAAAGAAAAAGCAATAGTAATAGCATTATAGCAGCACTACGATTGAGTCAAAGGAAGCTTGAGTTATGATGAAGAGCCTGGGCGGCGGCAGTGGACGGAGGACCGTGCTGATCTCCGGAGCGAGCAAAGGCCTCAGCTGGATTCTCTCCGCTCCCTCCTCTCTTCCTCCGACATTGCTGACTCCCCTTACCTCCTCCTCAGCGTCGACGTCATTAGTATCTGCTTCTCATTTTTTCTAATTTCCCCTTTTATCCCAGTCACAGACTGAGTAGGTTTGGATACTCAGGATGCCATTTCCACTCACCCTTCTTCCTTCCTTTGACAGAGATCGAACAGCAGCGTCGATCGCGCGCGCGGTCATGGAAAAAAAGGGCGTTCCGGACATCATAGTCAACAACGCCGGGACCATCAACAAGAACAACAGGATTTGGAAGGTCCCGGCGGATGAGCTCGACGCCATCATCATCGACACCAATGTCGAAGGCATCGCCAACATGCTGCGTCACTTTCTCCCTCCCATGATTGAGCGCAAGCGTGGCATCATCGTCAACTTGTCTTCAGGCTGGGGCAGGTCCACTGCCGCTCTTGTAAGTTTCTAGGAGATGTTCCTTATGTATTGCCGTCCAAACGCATCCTCTTCTGACCACCTATACCAGAGCACGGTATTTTTCGTGCTCTCATGAATGTCGCCCTACAAAGAGAGGTTGGCAATTGAGCTCGGAATTCTGTAACTTGCAAGCCTGACTTGACCCTTGTTGAAATTGCGTCGATCTTTTGTATTGCAAGGTTGCCCCTTATTGTGCATCGAAATGGGCAGTCGAGGGTTTGACCAAATCGGTTGCGGAGGAGTTGCCTGATGGGATGGCAGTCGTGGCGCTCAATCCCGGGGTGATAAACACTGATCTGCTGGCTTCCTGCTTTGGCGACTCCGCCTCCTATTATCAGGCACCTGATGCGTGGTATGTGCTCGCTATCCCTTGATTTGCGACAGCAGTTTTTGTTCATGAATGTTGGTCAAGAATCTTCCTCATATCGCTCTAGCCTCAGAGTGGTTCAAAGGTTGGCATGCGGGCGTTCTCGTCTGTATATGCTGCGTCTCTTCATCTCCTTCACTTATCCAAGGCAATAAGGCAATTGGGTATTTTATGGATTTCAGGGCTGTGAAGGCCGCTACTATGATCCTCAATCTCACAGTGGCAGACAATGGTGCATCCCTTACTGTGTGAGGGAATGATTTGCAATCGACAACTTCGGAGAGCTAACTTAAGATTCAAGCATTGTTTCGAGAAAAAATGTGACAGTTTTTTTTTTCCGCCGACAGCATGAAAAATCTGATTTGTTTTTTTCTTAATGAAAATTACCGAAATTTTTTTTTTATTTTATTTTGTTTTGTTTTTCCTTCGTGGCCGACGACCGGCCATAGGCTAGGGAGGAGCTCGACCTTGCCTCGCCTAAGGCTAGATCGAGCGACGATTGGACGACAGAGCGAAGAGCTTCCACGAGGCAGTCCAGGAGTTGTGGCCACGAGGCTTGATCAAAGAGGGCGTTGGCGAACTGTTCGAGGAAGATGAGGAGGGAATGCTTGAGGGAGAGAGGGAGGTCTCGCCTGAGAAGGGAGGAGATGGCGAGATCGATGGAGGCGGCGGAGTGAGCGGAGGTCTAGGCCTCACGGCCATTCTAGTCCTCGGTCAAGGAACTCCCACAATTGAGCAGAGAGGCGTTCAATGTCTGCTTTGTCTCAAAAATAGAGTTAGGGCTTTGTCTGAGAAAGCGAGGAAGATTATTTTCCTTTTTGAGAAAGTGGAAATTGTTTTCCTTGGTTTAATCATTTTCCTTCGGCCAAACAGCACAAAAATTCGAAAATGTTCTTACCAAAAATATTTTTCGTAAAAAACACAAAACCTAAATTGGAGTCGATTCTAATTGTCATACGATGAAATGCGTGTGTCCTAGTGACAAATGTGGAGAATGCCGGCGCTTGATTTATTTTCCAAAAAATGAGTGATTTGGAAAACTTTTTTCTAAAATATGATCGTTATATTACTCATGAAAATGAATGATGAAAAAATATTTCATCATTTTAAGAAAATGTATATAGATAAATAATTTTAAAAAGCATATTTTATTGGCTAATTAATTTAAGTAATCAATCCAATGCCACATAGTATTACAAAAAGTTGCTGCTTTGATACCATCATCTTAGGAAAATGAACTGTCGAGAAGACTTCCTAATATGTTTTGAATTTGACAAAACAATCCATTGGTTATTGAGACCTTGATACATGCACGAAGTTGTTTATGTTTTATGTAATATCCGCATAAAAAAAGACCTTTGATATGATAAATGAAAAGATTTTGAATTCTTGGAAGTTGGAAGGACTTATGTGAACAAGTTTAAAACAAATGGAGAGTTTATAAAGACTTAGAGGTACCAAGTTGAACAGCCTATGAGATATAAATTACTATTGTTCTCAAAGTGTCTAGAGAAACGCAGCTGGACATAATTAGAAGCCTGCATATGGTTAATAGAAGCAAAAATCTTGGATTACATTTAGAGGCTTTGTCACGCCCCGATCCTCGAACACGTGCTCATCTCACCTAATCAATTAATAGCGACGTCCCCGGACGCATCGCCGACCCTTTTTGTTTTAATACGCAAGCGGAAGCATATAATACAATCCCTAGACAATAAAACAATAGGATAGAAAAGTAGGGTTATATTTTTCACAACTGAAAAACCACAACCAAACTTTTATACACAGCAAACCACATAGTATATAATACAATACTATTCAACATAGACTAAACTATCACATATCAGTTCCCAACCTAGGTTTGCAAATAGGATGGGATCTCAATCCTCATCCGGGTCATACCCTGGATCCTCCTCAGGATCATCATCCTCTTCTTCATCTTCAAGGTACCCTTCAGGGTCCTCTTCGGGGCTCTTCTTCTGCAAGTTCCTCTTCTGCAGGTTCCTCCTCTGGCTCTTCCCACTCCTGATCCTCCTCCGGTCCCTCCTCTTGCTCAACTATCTCACATTCTTCTTCACTCCAGTTAGCACTCCCGGCTGAGTATACTGGTGACTTAGGATTGCCCTCGAGCTTGGGATCCTCGGCATCTACTACCGACCCATTCTTAGGGTCTACCGTCCCTAACCCGAATGCTACCTCCAAAACGTACAGAGGCATGTCACCATCTGGATGGGACATTCTCTTCGCCCATCATGGTAGTGACGATACCATGATCGATACTCGTGGGGTACCAAGTCGATTCTATTCACCTCAACCCACACCTTGGACTCTATCAACACATACTCTAGTCCCTCTGGGTGGTGGTCTATCGGGAAGTGGTATCCTTTTTCGGTGATTTCCACAGGAATACCAAAATGCATAGCAGGACGAGGAGGTGGAGGTACTGCCATCTAGGGCCTAAAATGGTTATACAATAACCACTGAGACAACGTCTTAGCAAGTTCTACTCCCTAAAACCCGATTAGTAAACCAATACACTATAGGCTGCCTAAGCACACACAGGTCAGAAGACTTACCTTAGTCTCAGATCCCACCTGCAAGTCAGTATAATTAATAATAGGCACCCACTTACTCAACACAGATCGAACTATCAATCAATCGACCTAGTCGATTACATGTTAATCAGACCATTACTCGGTCCTTTCAATCAATACCATACTTTCCCCACTATAGAATATCTAGTCGTCGAGCCCACATGCATTCTCCAGGATGACATACCAAGTCTCCGAGCCCACGTGCCTTCTTTAAGACGACGTACCTACTCATCGAACCCATGTACATTTTCCAAGGCGGGATATCTAGTCACCAAGCCCACGTGCATTCTCTAGGATGACATACCAAGTCTCCGAGCCCACGTTCCTTCTCTAAGGTGACCTCTTCGCCAAGATGACATACTCAATCCTTGGGCCCACATGCATTCTCTAAGGCACTAGTTTGCCAAGATGATACATCGAATCACCGAGCCCACATGTCCCTTTCACGATGTCGTACTCAACACTGGATCCACGTGCATTCTCTAAGGCACTAATTCGCCAAAGTGACACATCAGATCGCCAAACCCACGTGTCCTTTTAACGATGCCGTACTCAACACTGGACCCACATGCATTCTCTAAGGCACTAGTTCGCCAAAGTGACGCATCAGATCACCGAACCCACGTGTCCTTTTAACGATGCCACACTCAAATCGATGGGCCCACGTGCATTCTCTTAAGCACAGATTCACCAAAGTGACGCATCAAATCACCGAGCCCACATGCCCTTCCATACTTAACCACCACTCTACTATCGATACTAACAATCGATACCCGATCACTTCTCAATCAATTAATCAAAACTCAATCATTTAGGAACATATCCTAAAATTCCACAATTAAATCAATTCGGCACGATTCAAAGCTCAAATAAATAAATGGATTGCACCACGACAATCGCATAAAATTCCAATCGTCGACCATCCCGGTCTAATTTCCAGAAAATAATTAATTAAATAAATACTAAAAATCCAATTTAGGCCTATATCGCCTAATTGGAAGCCAAGACAGACCCGGAAAATTACCGAGACCCATTCAATAAATAAAATAGCGTGTCTACTTGCTAATGACTATGTCTAACCACCTAACATGCATTGTTAAGTCACCAATTTAATTAATCTAATCTAATCTAATCTAACCACCTAATTGCACTTAATTAACACTAATCAACCCCTAAGCATAATTAGCAAACTAAGCAGGGTTTAGTGAGCTAAACTCACCCGTTTAACAATCCGTTTGGATCGAAACGTCGGGAACGTCGCGGGGGACGTTTTTCTCCAAAATGGGCTTAGGGTCCGAGGCCCGTAGACACCTCAAAACAGGCTCGGAAGGTGCTGAAATACCCACTTTCAAACTTGCTGGTCGCTGCTGGAAATGAGTGGAAAACAGTTCGGTTTAGGCGAGAATCGCTTGGCAAAAACTAGAATAGGCCAAACCGGGCCTAGATGGAGGTTTATTGGCGAAGAAACGCCCAAGGACAGCCCCGGGTGAGCTGCGACAGACCCGAGACAGCAGCTAGGAGGCGTGAGGGAGGCTGACAAGAGCAGCGTGCACGGGCGGAGCATGCGCGGGCGGCAGCGCACGAAATGGCGGTCCGACAGCAGCTTGGCGTGCGACAAGGATGGCTTCTCCTTTGCTAGTTCCTCTTGTTTGAGCAGCACAAAGATGGAGGGAAATGAAAGGTTTAGCTGGCCAAAGGAAGAAGATGAGGAAGAGAGAGAAGTGGAGGGCCCCTTGGCCTTAATTTTCCACATTTTTGTCCCCCATTGAACTTGCCCTCCAAGCCAAGATCCATGGCTGTCATTTGGCCACCAAGACCTCTCTTTACAACATTGAAATGGTCCATTTTGGCTAGGAGGAAGGGGAGCTACGAATTTCCCAAATTTTGGCTTCAATTGGACTCCTCATCTCACTGACTTAATCACAATTGGCCACAATAAATTCCGTTAGTACCTCAATTATCAAATTGGTAATTTTCCTCACCTATGGATCCATATTGCATCCCAATTGTGCGATAAAAAATAATTACCGGCTTTTTCTACACAAAAACGACCCGCCGACGACTTTTTCCCAAAAAGTGTTAGGCGTCAGAAAAATCTTCGAAATTGAGTCAATACTCTTAGAATTTATTGTGACATGAAAAAAACTTCAATTTCTAAAATCGGACTTGAATTCGCGGTTAATTTCTATTCGGCACGTTTTTAGTATGACCTAGGCTACCAGGTAACTTTTAAATATTTTTAGTGCAAATGACCCTTGGTCAATTTTCTTCGAGCCACTATGAACCCACTCGACTCATTGGCGACTCTCGATTGTCGTAAAAATCTCGAGGATTCAAATACGGACACAGGGTACCAAAACAATAAGAAAATCAGTTTAGCGTCGGTCGACGAGAATTTTATAATTTAGTGGATTCACCCACGTTTAACCACATATCTCAGTCAAACCGACCTATCTTTGATTTCTAATCGATCTTACTGTGTCGTAATGATCTCGGCAGATGAGCACGGTCGAGCAATCGATTCCTAGTCGAATTCTCAAGTCTATTTGCCTTAAAATCCTTAATGGTTTCCCTAGATAGTCTAGTTATCTCGAAAGTGATCCGCTTTGAGAACAGCCCTATAGGCGCGTCAATGAAATGCTCGATTTATTCAATAGAAAACAGGGTTGAAAATCTGGGATGTCACGAGCTTTCTTTAGCATTCTATAGTATTCTATCAATGGGATAAACAATTGGCAAAGAGATTGGAACTTCACCATTAGATAGTGGCAATCTACGGGACAATCTACAGACCTAATTCAAGAGATTCATGTATAAGTAGGTGCCCTCTCAACATCCACAAATTCAATATAGAAAAGTGATAGCAACACAAACACTACTACTGAGGTGGAACATGATGCAAGGTACGATGATGAGCTGGGGTGGCGATGGTGGATGGAGAACCGTGTGTCATGGACGAAATTTTCCTGTCCCTCTTGTGAGTGGAACTTAATGGTATCGGGGTGAAGAGTATGCAATGCATAAGATGATACAATTGGTTGGTAGGAATGGCATCAATGTGTTTGTGCTAGAGTTTTAGGTCGAGCTAGATTCACATTTGGAACTTGAGAACCAAACCGATCCCTACAGGAATAGCTAGTTTTAGGCCGATCCGGTCCAGTTTTAAGTGATCCAGGTGGTTGCTAGTTCCTTTGCACACTTCTACTACACACTTCCTAACAAATGCTATTAGAGTCCATGGTTGTTTGGTGACCCACTCCCAATCTCAAGAAGGAATTTGGTAACCAATGCGGTTTGTGGATAGGTAAACGTTTTCGTGTAGCAACACAAATCCAACAACATTGGTAGAGATTCCAATTGAAATAAATTGATAAGGAAAGATACCTAAATTTAGGGAGAGCAATCCCAACATTAAGCTATGTGTGAGTTGACGTTGAGAAATTTGTTTAGTGCGAAGCAATTAATATATTATAATTAACTCATAATTCATTCGTTTAAGCTTTTGAGGGAAGGTAGACCAAACTAAATATATTGATGGCCTCGGACTTGGCTCCCTCTTGCTGATCTCTCCAGACGAAAGTATCTGATGTGCACTCCCACCAAGTATTGCAAGATTGCCCTTTATTGTGCATCAGGATGGGCAGTTAACGGTTGCAAAGGAGTTGCCCGATTGAATGATGGTTGTGGCGCTTAATCCGAGCGTGATATACACTGGTCCACTGGCTTCCTGTTGTATTAGGCACCTATGTGTCACGGCCCGAAAGAAAGCTGATCCAAGAGGTTCTTATGGGGCAGCCATGACACATCTATGGATTAAGCGACCCTCGGCTTGTATCCCCGAGTCCTTAGGGTTTTCTTGAGTCTTCTAGAATACTCTTAGGGGTGGGCAATACGATAATTGTATTCGTATGTAATAAATGCGGGTAGCTGGTAGTTGAGGAGATGTAATCTTCACCGTTAGATCGATGAGAGATTTACGGATATAGTTTGCCTTGTATTTATACATATAGGGGTCTCCTCCCCTTCATTGTACTCATCTCCTTCACAAGTAATACAATCCAGAACTTCTCTCTATAGAGTTTCTCTCTCTAAAGATCCTTGTGAGTTGAGTGTTGTGAAAGGCTGCTTGTGAGAAATCCTAAGGCCGCACGAGCAAGGGAACGCTAGATCGATCGGCCTGTGACAAGTGATATCAGAGAAAGTCGTTCCAAGCGCAATGGCTGATCCACGATCTGATGAGGCGCTCGCCATGGGTGGTGACTGCGTTGATCGTGAGGGGAACGCCGAGAAGGCCAAGGGAAAGAAGAGCCATGGTAGTTCAAGTTCAAGGGATCCAACGGGGGATCTTGCGCAATGGATGGCGAAGCTAGAGTTATTTGTCACCGATGTCCAAGGATCGGTCGATGACCTAACCTAGACCGTGGATGGAGTAGACACCGAAAGGGAGGAGCTTATAACTGAGGTGCAAGAGCTCTAAACCGGCATGGGTGAACTCCGACACGAGTTGCTGGGGACCCTAAGGGAAAAGCTCGCACAACGGTATAAACCCCTAGAGGACATGATGGCGGCCATGCGCGCGGAGATAACGGAGCTCAAGGGTAAGCTCGCTGAATTGGAGGCAGCATGCGTGAATGGGGTGATCACTGTGCAAAGTCCACGAACGAACGCACCCAAGCCAAAGGAATTCTGGGGCTCGCGGGTGGCCAAAGACGAGGACAATTTCCTCTGGTATATGAAGCGGTATTTCCAAGCCATGGGGATCAACGACGAGCAATCACGGTTAAACACTGCATCTATGTACTTAGTTGATAATGCATTGTTGTGATGGCGTCGTCAGTCGGATGATAGGTGTGGAGATCCTATCTCGACCTGGGGTAGATTCATTGAGGAGTTCCAACGGAATTTCTGTCCTGCTTACGCAGAAGAAGAAGCTAGTGATGAGTTGAAGCGTCTCGAGCAAAAAGGTGGTGTGCGTGACTACATCAAGCGGTTTTCGAAGTTGCTACTCCAAATCCATTTGATGAACAAGACGGAAGCATACTACCAATTTATGAGTGGTCTCAAGCCATGGACCAAGCAAGAGTTGAAGCGGTTCAACGTGGGAGATCTCACGACGGCCATGACTGTACCCAAATCGCTCGTGGAATACAAGGCGCCTTCCACATCCCAATCGGACTCTCGTCCGAGGGACAAAGCCACTGGTGGGGGAGTGTGACGTCCCAGGGCGTCACGTACTAAGCGCAGGCGGAAAAATTTTAATTATAATTATTATTATTATCTTTCTTTCTTTCTTAAAAACCTCCTTCAGTGGTATCCCTAGTATTTACCATTGAAGGTTAGCATGTATAACATGGATTATTTAAAATCTATAATTTGTACTATGGGGTTATCCTACCATTACTCTACTAAAGATAATTATTATCATTCACATAGATAAGATCACAAGAAACTTCATTACTTTAACATCACGGGGCCTACAAAATTTTATCGACCTGGACTTCTTTCATGTTCCTCGCCTTTATGTACAACATATATATAGCAAAAGTAAGGCGCATCATAAACCAGGGATAAGAGGGTATGGGTATCTACTTCATAAGTTCCCACACAAGCCCACGTGCAAAAAGAAAAGAAAGTTAGACAGCTTCTTCGTGATCAAAGGCGTCTAGGCGCCATCCGTCCCAGCTCCTGCACCGTCGTTTCCAAAAGGTATAGGGCCAAACATCGCCCCATCATGCTTGATAAACCAAGCAACAAACTTCAGGGGAGTCATCTCCGCTCTACCATCGTCCATCCATAACGTGGCCTCATACTTGGAAAAGGTCAGCTCGACATCATCATCATACACGTCGGTAAAAGTAACATCAATGCTTGTTATCACACCGTAATGAGCTACAGGCGGCACGTCCATACTATCAATCTGAAAATGTAAGGTATGAGCAAATCTATGCCCAGTAAAGAATAATAAAACTCTAACTTAAATAATCCACAACCATCAATATTACCAGGGAATCATAATCAAAGCAATTCAGAATATAATAATATAATTGTCACAAGCATAGTTAATTAGATATTAATACATCACCTAAATGATCACCTTGTATGCATCCATCTCCATACTTACCTTTTCAAAATCAATTTCATATCAAGATGCAATGCAACAATAATGTATGAACTCACTCGCCAAATAGAATTATATTTAGTGTGCACATGATCCACCCTCGAATCAGTCACAACCGGAACTCTGCCGGCCTGATCGAGTCACTTCCGGAAAGTACGTTATCCGGACTTCCACAATATTTCTATTATGGGCATCTCACTCCGAGGCATCCCGGTATCACACAACCGAGGTCCTCCCAAGATCACTCAGCAAGGGGCATCTCACTCCGAGGCATCTCAGTATCACACAACCGAGGCATCCTTGATCACACACAAGGGCATCTCACTCCGAGGCATCCTGGTATCTCTCAACCGAGGCATCCAAGACCACTCAGCAAGGGCATCCCAAACTTCCGGGGGCATCACCGGTATCCCAGTACCGATGGGTTCGTTCACCCTCTTAAGCACACATTTCACACCATCACACCTTTGATTAATGCATTTATCGTATGCAAAGGAAAAGACTCCAAAGTATCTATCTAGGTGTCTAATTCTCATGATCCTAGCACACGTGCGTGTCCAAATTATAAGATAAAATCCATTACGACATGTCCCATAACATGCCGAACAAATATTCATCCCATAATCAAGCACTATGCACCGCACACATTGCACTCGCATGGTACTATATGTACTTATATTTCTAATGATGTATGTGGCCTAAGACTATGTCTACCGTGAGCTTATTAGACTTTTATATATATATATAAATACCTCATGAGTCGATTATATACCACTGTATATATATATATAAGTTCTCGGATTAGGACACATTATTAGTTAAATGTACAGTTTCTGTTTTGGTAATAGAAAATATATCAATTCTTGTCAAAATATTACCAAATTTTAGTACGTTATACTAGAGACATAGATTAACAACTTCCGTGAAGAAACTTAATTTCGAATCTTGCTGTATTAAGAAAAACAATTACTGTAATCTTTATTATTACCCTATACTGACATCCAGATTTTATATTCACTAAGAAAATTGTTTTACTAATCAATTCTTGTTCATTTAATCTCAAATTTTGACACGTTATTCCTTAAGATGTGTTCTGAAATTTTCATTAAGAACTCGAAGTCCAATTCTAAATAGGTAAATACAGAAAATTCACATAGTCAGTGAAGGTCATACCATTTATCACAAGAACAGTTTACTGACTTTACTAAGTTCACTTCCATTTCTACGTTTTTATATCTTTATATTATTATAACTACGTGTATAACTCAATTTTATATATATTCCTTCATGTAAACTGGTTCTTCCATATTTCTATTAACATACATAAAGAAAATTTAACACAAACAGAAGAATCTATAATTATTTTCTCCTAGAACCCAATAGATACCTCACTTTTCTTACTCCTAACTTAATGAATCAACTTATCTATCCATGATTCTCTTCTAACATACTCCAATGCTTACTCACAGCAACTCAAAACTTATCTTTTTTTAACAAACGATCAATTTCACAGCTCGGCTCGAAGTATCATTGCACCCGCAAGCCATTTATCACGATTTCTACCCAAACAACACACTCGGCATCCACTTCATCACTTTGTTCAACAAAACAGCCAACTTTCATCAAATTTTTGAGACATGCAAAGCTCAAAAACAACATGCAAAGACCTCTAGCTTCACTCTTAGGTCCATCAAGCTCAAACAACACAAATCCATCACTTCTCATCACTTTTCTTCACAAGACAGCATACTTACATTTAAAATTCGCAACATGCAAGGTTCGATTATAACATGCAATGACTTCTACAACTAATCCATCACTTACACAGCTCAAATAATCAACAAAACAACAACTACATCTCATATTCCTCATAGCTTGGTTAGATCCACAAGCTTTCTTGATGAAGTAGTGGATACACTTCAATTTAGAGTTCTATTCTTCCTTACCTTGTTCGGCTATCAATCTAACACAAAAACACTTCAAGAACAACACCAAAACTTCACATGCAAGAGGAAAATGGCTGGTTTTTGTTGCTGGTTCTTCCCTGCCCGTCCGAGAGAGAAGAGGAGAAGATGAAGGTGAGTTTGTTCGGTTCTTGAGGAGAGAGAGAGAGAGAGAATTTCGAATTTATGAGGGGAAAACAAGCTATAAGCTAGTCCTAGGTTAGAGAAATGATTAGATTTAGTTAATGATTATATTTTCTTGAAGTTGTCATTCGGTTTTATGGATTTGAGAAGCAAAAACCGTGGGTGGTGGAGAGAGAAAACGGATGGAGAGGAGGGGGTGTGTCGTGGCTTCCAAGTTTGGGTTTCCTTCACTAATTATCAACTTAATTTTTGTTAGGTCTTAATTCATATCATTAATTATAACATTAATTGACAATGTCTTTCAATTAATCCCTTTCATTTCCACTTGATTCGATTACACGAAATTGTAACCTATACCGCAAATCAAATAGTTAATGTTAGTCAAAAAGAATCCATCACAAAATACTAAAGTCAGAATTTTATATTAGCATCACAATTATTAATTTAAATCATCTTAATTGTGATCTATAAATCTTAACTAAAATAAAATTACTTGGGCCTAATTTATCTATCCCTAGCCCAATGGGCCTAATCCATAACAATCCCGGCCCACTAAACTAAGCCTTCGATCCTAAGAATCCCGAACTTTGGCCCACTTAAACCGAGTCCAAGCCCACTATCTCTCATTCGAATCCACAAGTCCAATTCGTGTGGCCCACTTATTTCTCAAGCCCATTCGATCCTCACGGTCCGTCGGGTTCACTTCTTGGCCCATTTTAAAAATAATCCGAACTCCTAATGATTCAATTAAGCTAATGAAGGTCAATGAAATTCGGGATGTCACAGGGAGATCAGGGGAGATACAACCACCCGACCGGAGGTAGACCACCAGCTGGTCCTCACAAGGCTCATGCGGAGTCGAGTGGAGGAGGACAAAGGAAGGTATGCTCGTATAATTGCTTCTTTTGTGATGGTCCGCATATGACGAGAGATTGCCCGAACAAGGCCAAGCTGGCCTCTCTTTGCAAAGAAGAAGAGCCTAAGAAAGAGTCGTGGTTAGGTTCGCTATGACTCCTTAGCACGATCAAGTCCAAGAAGGCGAAGGAGCCTAAAGGCTTGATGTTCGCGGACTTAAAGATCGGAACAACCACGATGAGTGCGCTTGTGGACATGGGAGCATCCGATCTGTTCATCTCGGAGGAGGCCGTGAAGAAACTTAACCTACGGGTTGAGAAAAGAGCCGAGTGGCTCAAGACGGTGAACTCCAAGGAGGTCCCTGCAATCGGTGTCTCAAGGGACGTGGAGCTACAACTTAGGCCATAGAAGAGCAAGGAGACTCTAGAAGTAATTCCTCTTGACGACTATGACTTTGTCATTGAGATAAAATTCCTAGATAAGATCCATGCTGTTATATTACATTTCGCCGAGTGTATATGCGTGTTGGACAAGAGTTGTCAATGCGTGATCTCGGTCCACCGTGAATCGGACCGCGATCGAAGGGTGATCTCGGCTATGCAACTCACCAAAGGAGCAAGGTAGGGTGAGGTAACCATCCTTGCAGTCTTGAAAGTGGAGGACAAGAAGGAAGAAAATGAGCGAAGTCCCGACGGAAGTGACCCACGTCCTCAATATGTTCAAGGAGGTGATGCCCCCTGAGTTGCCGAAGCAACTACCACCTCAAAGAGAGGTGGATCATCGGATCGAACTAGTGCCTAACGCTTGACCGCCTGGCACGGTGCCGTATCGCATGGCGCCCCCCAAATTGGAAAATTTGAGGAAGCAACTAAAGGAGTTGCTCAATGCGGGGTATATTCAGCTGTCCAAAGCTCCGTTCGGTGCGCCGGTCCTATTTCAGAAGAAGCACGATGGGTCACTCCGGATGTGCATCGACTACCGGGCGCTGAACAAACTGACTGTGAAGAACAAGTACCCGATCCCACTCATCGCAGATCTCTTCGATCAACTCAGTGGAGCTCAATGGTTCACCAAGTTGGATCTTCGATCGAGCTACTATTAAGTTCAGATCGCTGAAAGGGACGAACCGAAGACCGCATGCGTGACGCGGTATGGATCCTACGAGTTCCTCGTGATGCCGTTCGGCCTGACCAACGCTCCGGCTACATTTTGTACGCTAATGAACAAGGTACTCCACCATTTCCTAGATCGGTTGTAGTGGTTTACCTAGATGATATTGTAGTATATAGTCGGATGCTCGAGGAGCATGTCGAACACTTAAGGCAGGTCTTCCAAGTCTTGCGTGAGAACGAATTGTATGTTAAGCGCGAGAAGTGTGCGTTTGCCTAAAAGGAAGTTCCGTTCTTGGGGCACATCGTCAGGGGTGGATGGGTGCGAATGGACAAGGCAAAAATTCAATCGATCGTCGAATGGGAGCCGCCGACGAAGGTGACAGGGTTGAGGTCGTTCCTAGGCCTCACCAACTACTATCGGCGTTTCATTCGAAGCTACTCAAGCATCATTGCACCACTCAAAGACCTACTGAAGAAGGAGAAGTCGTGGGAATGGACGCATCTATGTCAAAGGGCATTTGATCGATTGAAGAAGGCCAGAACCGAGGAGCTGGTGTTGGTGTTGCCCGACCACATGAAGCCTTACAAGGTAGAGAATGACGCATCGGATTTTGCTATTGGTGGCGTTTTTATGTAGGATGGCCATCCCGGTGGCGTACGAGTCTCGTAAGCTGAACAATACCGAGCGTCGGTATACCATTCAAGAGAAGGAGATGACCGCGGTGGTCCACTGCCTTCGGACTGGAGGCATTATCTTCTGGGGTCAAAGTTCGTTGTGAGGACGGACAACGTGGCCACGAGCTACTTCCAGACCTAGAAGAAGCTGAGTCCGAAGCAAGCTTAATGGTAGGATTTTCTTGCGGAGTTCAACTATGTGCTGGAGTACAAGCCGGGGATTGCCAACTCCGTGGCGGATGCACTGAGTCGGAAGATGGAGCTGATGAGCAACACGGTGAGCCAACCGAGCTGTCCTTGGATCGATCGCATCAAGGAGGTGTTGACGCATGATCCAAGAGCTCAAACCCTCATCAGGTATGCGAAGGAGGGTAAGACCCGATAGTTCTAGTGTGAGGATGACCTCCTATACACCAAAGGAAGGCGTTTGTACGTGCCCTTCCATTGGAAACTGAGGAAGGAGATCTTGCGCGAGTGCCATGACTCGAAGTGGGCAGGTTATCCAGGGATCCACTGCACATTGGTCCTCGTCGAAGATCAATACTACTGGCCTCAAATGCAGGATGACGCGAAAGCTTACGTGAAGACTTGTTTGGTGTGTCAACAAGACAAGCTGGAGCAACGTTCGTCACCGGGCCTGTTGGAGCCTCTTCCCGTTCCAACTCGTCCATGGGAGAGTGTTTCCATGGACTTCATCGTCAACCTGCCAAAGTCCAAAGAGTGTTGGACTCTCATGGTCGTGATGGACAGGTTCTCCAAGTACGCGACTTTCGTGCCTGCGACAAAGGATTGTCCAGCCGAGGAGGCGGTCAAGCTGTTCATGAAACACATGGTCAAGTATTGGGGAGTCCCGCAGACAATCATGAACAATCGTGATCCTCGCTTCACAGGGCGTTTCTGGTTCACGTTGTTCAAGCTGTTGGGGTCGGAGCTAAATATGTCTACAAGTTTGCATCCCCAAACCGACGGTCAGACGAAGCGGGTCAATACACTCTTGGAGATTTATCTCCGACATTATGTGAGCACAACACAAGTGAATTGGGCAAAGTTGATCGACGTAGCCTAGTTCTCCTACAATCTGCAGCGGAGCAAGTCAACCGGTCAGAGCCCGTTCGAGATCGCAATTGGGCAGCAACCTAACACCTCGAGCGCGATCACATCGAGTTATCAGGGGAGTAGTCTGCCAGCGTATAAGTTTGCCAGGGATTGGCAAGAGCGGGCTGACTTGGCACGAGCGTGCCTACACAAAGCCTCCAAGCGCATGAAGAAATGGGCCAACAAAAAGCGGCGGCATGTGAAGTTTTAAGTCGGAGATCAAGTGTTGGCCAAGCTGCACGTCATTCTCCAATATAGGAACGTGCACAAGGGGTTGATCCGTCGTTACGAAGGGCCGTTTCGTGTGCTACAACAGGTCGGAAATGTCACATATAAGCTTGAGCTACCACCAAAACTCAAGGTACATTCAGTTTTCCATGTGAGTATGCTTAAGCCTTTCCAGGTTGATGAGGAAGATCCGGATCGAGGGAAGTCACAACGGGCGCCACTCAGGGTAAAAACCTCGTATGATCGAGAAGTCGAGAGTATCATGGCAGATCAAGTCATACGAAAGCGGTATTGCGCGCTGAAGCGGGAGTACTTGGTCCGTTGGAAAGGTCTTCCGGAGAGTGAAGCAAGTTGGGAGCCCACAGAAGCTCTTTGGCAATTCAAGAAGGAGATTGATGCCTTTCATACCGAAGACACGATGAGGGCGTCGCTTGATTAGGTGGGGGAGAATGTCACGGCCCGAAAGAAAGCCAATCCAAGAGGTTCCTATGGGGCGGCCATGACACATCTATGGATCAAGCGACCCTCGGCTTGTATCCCCGAGTCCGTAGGATTTTCTCGAGTCTTCTAGAATACTCCTAGGGGCAAGCGATGTGGTAATTGTATTTATATGTAATAAATGCGGGTAGCTAGTAGTTGGGGAGATGTAATCTCCACCGTTAGATCGAAGAGAGATTTACGGATATGGTTTACCTTGTATTTGTATATATAGGGGTCTCCTCCCCTTCATTGTACTCATCTCATTCACAAGTAATATAATCCAGAGCTTCTCTCTCTAGAGTTTCTCTCTCTAAAGATCATTGTGAGTTGAGTGTTGTGAAAGGCTACTTGGGAGAAATCCTAAGGCCGCACGGGCAAGGGAACGCTAGATCGATCGGCCCGTGACATATGCATGGGAGGTGCACTACTCGTGTCGTGCGACAAAATTTTACTTCGAATTTGACTTTTCATCTTCGTGAGTCCATTTCATCTCGCAAAAAAATGTCAACTTTCCTCACTCTTCTCCTATTCTCTTTTCGTGGGCATTTACTGCTGCTTTATGGAAACCCATTGAGGAATCTTTGTGATTCGGTGACCTTTCGCATTGTCTTTTGAACATAGGGCTCTGATTGTCCCGTTTTAATTGCCCATCTATTCAACGAGATAAGCTCACTATTTCCCTTTTACGACATAGTTTTTGTTCATGAATCGTGTGAGTCTTGGTCAAGAATTGTCTCCTACGCTCTAGCCTCTGGGTCCTCCACTGAGGATCAACATGGATATGCTTAATTTGTGACACTTCACTAGTTAATCATTGAGAAAGCATATCAAAGTAATTTAAGCATTGGCATGTGGATTTTCGTATTTCATGCATCTCTTCATTTGCTTTACTTCTCGAGGTAATAAGGTGTAGGATGATTTCATGAATTTCGGGGTTTTCAAGGCCGCCCCTACTATAATATATTGAATCTTCCAAGCGCAAACAATGGGCATCCCTTAATGTTAGGGGAAGATCTGCAATCGACACTTTGGATAACTAACTCAGGATTAACCCCTTTCAAGGGTAGATTGGAGTCGTCTCTAAATTCCCAATCTGGTATCTCCTTCAATAATGACAGTTGCCTAGAATGCTTATATGAAAATCTTCAAAATACATTATATAAACAATACATTTGCAAGGGTCACCTGCCATCTGTGAAGCTTCTGAACGAGAGTCTCCAGCTGTTTTCCTCTTGGAGTGGTCTTATACCGAATCAAAGGAAAAGTGAGGTGTTCCGTTCGGGAGACCTGCCGCCCTTAAGGAATCAAATCCTTCTGGAACTTGGGTTTGGTGAGGGTACCCTCCCAGTGCGTTACCTTGGTGTTCCAATCATCACGAAGAGGCTTGGAAAAGCGGATTGCGCTGAACTTATTAGGTGCATCACCTCCCGGGTGCAGTCCTGGACACATCGATTCCTTTCCTTAGCCGGCTGTCTTCAGCTGATCAGGGTAGTTCTTCATGCCATTCAGGCCTTTTAGGCAAGTGTCTTTATTATCCCTGCTGCAGTTCTCGACCAGGTTGAGCGTATCCTTAGACAATTCCTTTGGAAAGAACCTTCTTTGGGCAAAGGAGATGCCAAAGTTTCCTGGGAGGATGTTTGCCTACCTAAAGTGGAAAGGAGGCTTGGTATCCGGAGATTGCGAGAGTGCAATAAGGCAACTATGCTCAAGCATATCTGGAACTTGTTTTCTGACAAAGAATCGCTTTGGTGTAAGTAGGTCCATTCAACCTTCTTAAAAAACAGGAACTTTTGGGTTGTGAAGCAGCCGTCCTGTTGCTCTTGGGCTTGGAAGAAACTTCTACAACTCAGGACTGAATGCCGACTCCGTTTCCACTAGAGGATAGGTGATGGCTTAACAGCATCGCTCTGGTTCGATAATTGGTATCCAAGGGGTCCGTTGAATTTATTCTACATGAATTCCCTCATATATAGCTTAGGCCTCCCTAAGCAGGCTTTGGTTGCTGACCTCTTCTCTAAGGATGGACGGGCTATCAGATCAAAGATTGAGTCTTGGGGTTCACCTCTTCCCGCCTTGACTAACATGTATGATCGGTTTTGTTGGAGGGAGGAGTCGTCGGGCATGTTTTCGATGGCTTCAGCTTGGGAGGCCACAAGGCGAAAGAAGGAGAGAGCCATTTAGCATCGACTCATCTGGAGCAGTGCCTCCCTACCTCGATACCAACTGCACCTGTAGGTCATTACCAAATGGAGGCTGCCTACTCAGGCTTTACTTATGTCTCATGGCAGAATTGATGCTACGACCTGCCCCTTTTGCAACGAGGTGCCCAACTCTATCGAGCATCTCTTTTTTGGTTCACATTACTTCAAGTATTGCTTTTTTTTTAGTTGCCAAGTGCAAGGTGCAATCTTCCCTGGACCAATAGAACTTGGGAGGAGACCCTCAACTGGGCCAATAATGTCCTTTTGAGAAGGGAGTTTTTTAATTGCCTCACTTGTTATTCCTTTGGTGCACTCTGCCACATCATTTGAAAGAACATGAACAATATTCTATTTAAGGGAGAACCGCTTTCTATTCGGCCATGAAGAATCATCTCATCAAAATCGTGAAGGATAAGGCTATTACCTACAAGAATATTGAGGACCCCACTAGAAACAGGCGGATGCGCTCGTGGGAATTGAATCCTATTATTTTCTCTTCAATTGATTCTAGACCGCTTGGCTAGGTGTCTTGTGGGTTGCTAGGTCAATTTGCCTCGCATTTGCCGTTTGGCTTCTGGCTCTCCATTTGGTTGTTGCCTTTTGGTTTTTTCCTCGACTCCCTTACACTTAGAATGAGCAGAATGAGCATGTTCATTCTAAGTGTAAGTTTTTGGAGCCATTTGGTTGTACAGTTTGACCTTTCCCCATTATATTAATTACTTACCTTACCAAAAAAAAAAACAATACATTTGGAGCACACCTGAATTTCCTCATTTAATTGCTTAAACCGTCTTCACGGCCCAGATCTGCTCTTGCTAGTTCCAACGACATCATAGCAACCCAAGAGGCAAAGTCACACGCACGCACACTAATTCAATGCCACATAGTATTACAAAAGATGCCGGTGTGATCAACCCATCTCAGGAGAGTGAGGCTCCTTGGCAAATAAACCAGTTACAAGAACAAATAAACTGGAAAAGGAGAATGATACAACAAAAGCACAGACAGCAAAATTTGGTGAACAGGTAATAGCACCCCCGCAAATAAAATAAATGCTAATGGAAGGACAAATGGTGTATCAATTCCATATTTACCCACTTCTATCGATCTATATAACATCATGGGATCTCGAACAAATGCTTGAACATGTCATGCTAAAAGTACCAGGCTAACTGGGATCTGTAATATGACCCAAAATAAGCTCCAACTAGTATCTGTAACCTGAACCAGACTGTGGTGGAGCAGGTGGCAACCGATTAGGCGTACGCCGGCCACCGGGATTGGATGTGGAGTTGGCATCACCATTTTGCACAGGATCACTATAACGCCTGCTATGGCTCGCACCAAATCTTGAATCAGTAGGGCCATTGGCTGCAGCATCAAATGCAGACCTCCAGTCATCGCCCGACACGGTTCCATTGGTTCTGGGGCTGCTTTCTGCACAACAAGACTCCTTTCCAATTAGTCACCCAAAAACTGAGACTAGGTTGTTTGTGAGGAGATATCTCTTCCACATCAATGCACAAAGCAAAACCCACAAAATATACAAGCAGAGGTATATATGAATCATTTAGTAAAACAAGATCCAAGATGACGAACTAAAGGACCTGCGTAGCAACAGCATACAATGAAGAGCCTCCAGATTTAGTTGGTCCAGACAACATACTTAGCATCTTAATTAAAAGAACTCAAAACTTGACTTTCTCCAGGTAACTAATGTCAACCAAGTCAGATCCAATCCACTCCACAGCATTAAGACCAGGCAAAGTTTTGTGGGTTGTGGACTTTCTTTGTATCATCTTAAGATGTTGGGTGTCAATAAGGATGTGCATAGGTGTTAAAGATAAAATTAATGTCTCTGCAGACCATAGACTTGCTTGTTGAGAAAAAATGTAGAAGGTACATTTTCTTCAATTTCCATGGCAACATGCATGATAGCTGCCTCATTCATTACTTGCACCCCGGAGTATGTAAACGGTACCTGAACTGCTGCCATCATTGGCCCAGCTGGAGGCGGCAGATGCTCGATTGTCATGAATACTAAGTTGCCTTGTAAGTTTTGACAGAAGAGAAGACTGCTTCTGGTACCGTTCCGCTTGCGTTTCACATTCTGGTCTTCTTGAAGGAGTTCTTCAATTTTTGCCGTGCTTTGGGAACTACAAAGCGATGAGTGATGGAACATTTAGGCTACCAGTCTTCAGTGACATGTAATAAGCGAAGGATATTTCCTATAGGGTCCTCCTGCTAAGCGCAACTGAGACTGCAAAATTCGCACTTAAGAGCAGTATGCCTTAGGCTCTCAGCAGTTGCACCAGAAAACACTCTGGCTCTACTCAGAGGTAACCTTATGGTTTCTATCGCATGGCAATACTATTCTTAAATCAAAAGATCAGACCAGAATTTTGAACAATGGCATTTAATGTCATATATCACTGAACAATGGCATTTGGTAAATGGTTCCTGTTAATCTGATTTCCCACACGTCAGCTTCACATGCTGTTATTTTTTCAGTTTACATGTCTCAAAAGTATTAATTCCACATTGCTATATTTTGACTGAACATATATGAACCATCCTCCACTTAATGACCCAATATTTATGGGTCAGAATCATTTAATGATATGGCAGAAGCCACTTGTGATATGCTTTGTTACATGACAAGGGAGGTATTTCTTTTTTTTTGGGTCAACCAGGATGGATGATGTTGACTTTATACATCCCTGAGTATGGACCGATAAATCTCGCATGTGACAGGCCTCAGATTTGGTTTTTTAAGAGGATGTGAACACATCTGAGCTGACTCTCACATAGCTAGAGAAAAATTGCTGCAGAAGGGCTCAATTTGTTAGATTTGCCAATCAATTTGTAAATTTCTCCTAACCTTCATAGTTGAGTTGACAATATCTACAATAAGACAGGAGATTGTACATGCAAATTCTAGCTTGAAGGAGAGAAACAAATATTAGACTACACCTATGTCTCCCAACATTAACCTGTTCAGGGGATTGACAAAAACACTATAATTCCCACAAATAGTACAAGCTTCAGAAGATCTTAGATAGTTGTGCTAGTAGAAATGCAATGAATCACAACAAACACATTCTCAAACAAAAAGCATAATTTCCATAAAGGATTAAGTAACCTGATTGAACTGTATAACTGATTAAGCATATCTTCCTTGGCCTTTTCAACTTGGCAAAGAACAACAGCCTGCTCAGCCACAAAGATGATCAAATTAAACTCAGACTAGCAATGAGTACGAAGTACAAGAGCAACGCTCATCAAGCCAAAAAGAATTACCTTTGGAACATTGGCAGCCAGGCTGTTAAGAACAGCCTCAACATAACCACGTACTTCTTGAGACATCCATCGGAGCTCTTCTTCTGGATCTGCCGGCCTTCTGGCTGCCATTGTATCCTAAGAAAAGAAAATTCAAGCAAAACTTTCAGATCTGCAGGTCTCCTACCCCTCGTGTGTTTGTCTCATCATACTCACCAGAGAACCATCCGAAAGACTCTGTCGTACAGGAAGACCGGATTCGCCCTTTACTTGACCTCCCGCGGAAGGCTGAATAACATTTCTTATCTTGTTTAACCACTCGATTTTATCTGCCACGTTCTCGGCCTTCAAAACCACAGCACTGTGGGCTGCAACATTTATTTTCAGACAAATTTTAGCAACTGACCATTGGCAGTGGCAAATTACAAATGATAGACTAAATCAGCACCTTTTAAAACTGTCTTGTATGGAACCTTGCTAGTAATCTTGAAAACAAGACTCTGCCCTTTTTCAGGTCCATTTGCCTTTTTGTCCTTGGAACTTTTCTGTGGGGGTTCATCTTCATCAGAAATTTCTTCAATATTACATTCCTGAAAGTTTCATTCAAGCAGTCAGATAAGTGTAAAAAAGAAAAAAAAAAAAAAACAGAAAATTTGAACAACAGAAGATAATGCACTTCTCCACAAGCATAAGAACAAAGTATTGGGACAAACATGTACCCAACATGAGACTGAACTATTTCAGTAATAGCTTGTACCATTGAGTTGATCAATAAGGAATTAACAATTCCCGAGATGACGCATAGAATATGCCATGGAACATAAATTTCGATTGACAATAATAAAAGAGCACCTAGTAAAAGAATAATAACAAATAATTTCCAGTCACAACAGAAATCATCTTAAGTTAGATGGCCACCAGTTTCTGGCTTCCCACTATCACAAATGCTAAAACAAGTAATAATGGTATTGAAACAAATTGCAATCCAATAAGTTGAACCCACAAAAGGAAAGTTGTTCCCAAATAGTTAGATTCAAACCAAGAGCTTTGAGCAAGGAACTAAGGCTGCGTTTGGTAACGCTCCCAAGAACAGGTGTTTCTGTTCTTTTGTTACCGGGAGCATAAATAAAACAAAAACGCGTTTGGTAAGTTTTTTGTTCCCGGGAACAAATTAGTTCCTAGAAACAGATTTGGAACAGAAACAGAAACAAAAAAAAAAAAGTTACTTCTTGTTCCCGGAAACAACTCAAGAAACAAGAATCAAGCTTTTTTTCCTTTTCTTTTCTTCCTTTTTCCCCTTTCTCTTCCTCTCTTCTTCCCTCAGCTGGTCACCGACCTCGGCATCGGCCGACAACCAACCAGACAAGGGCCGGCGACCTCGCTAGAGCCTCGCCAGCCCCCGGCGAGGTCGCCCCAAGCTCACCTGGTGGCCGGCAACCTCACTACCCCTTGTTTGGCCGGTCGCCAGGAGGAAGGAGAAGAAAAAGAAAAAAAGAAAAATGTAATAAAATTATTAAAAATCAAAAAAAAATTCTAAGTCATAATAATATATAGGGTCGTACCAAATGCATTTATCTCCCAAGAACAAAAATTTTGTGTAATTACTAAATGCATTCAAATGCTCAGAAACTGTTCACAGGAACAGAAATAGAAAAAAGAGTTACAAACGCATCCTAAAACACAAATTAGAAGTGCACACTCTGCTCAGGAAAAAATGCAAAATGGAATACAAATGAAAACCAAACTTTTCAAGAATGATGCCAAAGACACAGCAGAGTCTGAAACGTCATCTAAGAGGTTATAGTCTTCTTACAGTAGAATTTGGATGGAGGATGCCGATGTGGTATTACAAGAATACCTAGGAGAGCTTCTCTCAGATTTTGTATATTAATAAAAGAGGAAACGGAATCTTGGTCATTTCACTAGATATACCAATGACATGTCTTTCATCAATAAGCAGAACCATCTAAGTGCTGCATTTCTATTTGCTAAATGTAGATGAAATAAAAAAAAAAAAAATGAGCACACAACACGCCCTAAATATCTAACAACTAATATAATACAAGGGTTGAAAAAAATGTAGTCATAAGAGGACAAAAAAACCGATGCATAAAATATGAAAGGAAACATTTGAGGACAGCTAAATATGCTCATAGACTGCTTACCTCCAAAGTGATGACACCACGGAAATGTCTTTCTTCTTGCTTTTTGGTGTAGCCGAGCTGTAAAACATAAAAAATCAGCACTTCCCTTATCCAAATATTGTTGATACTGCTGCAGAGAGGATGGTAGCAGCAAAATTATCTGAAAATAATTTTAACACTCGACTGTAACTTCCCATCCATAGCCTAACCGTGGACACACTTGCTCTATGACAGCAACCCAGATGCATAAGAAATACATATGCATTAAGCATGCAATTATAATAGATGAATGATAATTAAAATCTAAACAAACCCCATCTACTTTGCACAACTCACAAATTAAACACTCGAACTACATCTCAATCAGCATATATTTATCAGAAATCCAATATCCCTGCTAATGCATCCATTGACAAACTTAACAGATGCATATAAAATAATTTCTTTTGTTGACAAGTTGCTTTTTCATCCAATTAATTAGCAAAATTATGATTGGGAGGCATTATTGAACAAATAGGTAAAGTTAGAAGACTTGAAACTCATGATGAGAAAGGTTATTCATCTGACATGACCAAAAAACTCTCTCTAGCATAAAAGCAAGGTACAACTAACAGCAGCAATGTTGCTCCACATATATCAAGCCAAAGCCAACACTTCTAACAGAACACGATTCTGCTTCAATTAAAACAGCTCTAGCACAAGGGTAGACTGACTGGATTGGGGGAAGTATAACTTTTGTCAATGTTTAAAATGAAATACTTCAACAATGTATGATAATACTTGCCTTGCCACTTTTCTCATTTAATACGAACCATCTCTTACTCCATCCATTTGTTTTTGCACTTTTCTTTAACAAAAATCCTGCATAGTAGACAATCTTTGAAATGAGATTAAATACCCCTCTTTATTTAAAATTATTACCACAGAGCAAGACACACCCACAAGAAAAGATGGCTCAGATCATTAACTTTGTATCCTAAAAAAGAAAATATGGGTTTCGTGAAGGATTGGCCACCCAAACTACGGAGAACAATTCTCTAAGAAAATGAATGTCCAAAATTAAAAATAAAAATGGTCTCACATGAAGGGAATTCTCCAGCACTTCATAGCAGTTTCCACATAGAGGGCAGTAAGCAACCTTTCTTGACTAAATGAAGAAAATTTTGAAGAAGCACTAAAAATTGGTATACCATACAAGTAGGACATAGCAAGAGAAAAGGATGAAAACAAATGTCCCTACAGACTAAGCCAAAGAATATCTCTGAATAATCAGGATGGCCATCTAAATAAACAAATTACAAGTTCAAAATTTAAAGAAAAAGAAGTGAGAGAGCAATAAAAAGCTATCTGGGATTTAACATGAAGATCAATGCTTCACCAATAGTATGCAAACATATAAATCAAGTATCCGCATGCACATCACTCATTATAAGTGGCTGCTTGCAGACATAAAACTTCATTCAGTCACAAGTAACAAAGGTGTTCGTGCAAAGGGAATCAGTGTGTAGATTGTTGCTCCAGCAATCATGATTTTATCAGTCATCTGACAGAAAGTAGCATACCGCAAAGTTTAAGGAACACTATGAACAAACCTGCAGTTATCTCCCCTCCAGGCCCAGCAGTTTTCAGTGTTGGTTCCTCTGGAACACCCTTATCTTGCGGAGCAGACTTATCTTTCATAGATTTTAAGCTACCTCCAGTTTGTTGACCCCCAGTTTGAGGACTTGTAGCCTGTAGAAAGTTGAAAAGGTATGACAAGGCTATCCCATGATGCAGAAAAAGCTAATCGATCTCAATGATAGGAATGAATCTGCTTCTTGAAAGCAAAGATACATACTCTGTTTAGCATAGATTGCTCTGCTTCAATGGCTTTTTTGGACGGTCGGGTTTTGAGTTCTTCCTCGCGACGCTGCCTCTCCATTCTGCTCAGATTCAAGAGTAGGCAGAACCATACAGACGTGATGAGAAAAAGAAAACATTTTTTGCTCATTTAATCTTTGTCATTCTAACTCATTCCTTCGTAATCATGTCAAGCCAGCAGGCAAAGGTACAAATAACCAGATACAAGAAATTGGTGCATGTATACTGAAATCGCCACTCTAGATATGTATTTTAACTGAAGTTAACAGTTTCTTATTACTTGTCTATGAGAGAGTAAGACATGTAACTGACAGTCCATCCCGAATGAAACATAAAGGGCAATTGTTGCTGTACCAATGATATAAACACAAGCACCTATATTACACCCATATTGTATCAAACTATGTCAACTAAAACCTCAACATATAAAAGTTGCTAGAAGCAGTGTCATGCCAGAATGTGTAAACTATCCAGAAAAATTCATAGTTACGTTGTTTGTCATTTATTCAACACAAGTTTCAAGCATACCGCCTTTGCACCAATCGGATGAAGTGTTGGGGAGGAACGAATGCACGTTCCATGTCAACAAGGGCAACCACCATTTTCTTGGCCTCATTCTTGAAGTTATCTAATGCTGCACTAGCTATTGCCACAACCTGTCAAAGAAGATCATATTAAGTTAATTGACTATAATAGCATGTATTCACACACATATTGATGGCTTTAACATGACATTACCTCTCTTTTGAAAGGAGGATATCTTCCAAGACCTGGTGTAGCACTTGCGGCTGCAGAAACAATATCCACGAGCACACGATGGACCTAAATTAAGAAAACATTGCTTCATGGTCAGCTGAAAAGTGGCAGGAACGCCTGAATGAATCATCACATTAGCTCAAGGAGGATGGTGTATAGAACATCTAGAAAACTAAAATCATCACATCACATGATTTACCTCATCAACACAGAGTCTTGCAGGCTCCTTCGCCATTTCTAGGACAATTTTTATCAGAGATCTTAGCCCTTTCTCTGGTGATATCAGATACGGTTGATAACCATCAGCCTCTAATACAATCTGTTATGGTAAAAAGAACCATCATAACATGAAAAATGCAACATAAATTTTGTGCAAAAAGGACATAAAACTCCATATACAGCGAAAATGAAAATATACCCTCTTGACATTGTTAATGTCAAAGTGCCTGTCCAAAGGAAGCTGCTTGATTCGGTTAGGGAAATTGCCCTCAAAACTTGCCACAACCTTCCAACCGCTGCCCTGCGAAAACAGAAATAGCATCACAACTAATGCGTCTGCAGAGAACAACAGGAAGCACTCCAGGCAAAAATGTCTATCGTATGTTGCAGTTAATCATCTCAGAATGTCAGGCATAATAGGGTCAAGTAAATCAGGAGCATTCCAGGCAATAATGTCTATCATATGTTGCAGTTACTCACATCAGAATGCCAGGCATAATATGGCCAGGTAACCTCCATCTATTCCAGAAGATTCTGGTAAACTGAATCTAGCTCTACCACTTTGCTCATGTTGGACAATTGACTTTACCCGACAAGAAGTTTCCGGTTAACATAGTTCCCTTAGGTATAAGTATAGAAAACAAAAAGCGAGATGCTAAGAGCTCAACTCTATTTTTTTTCTTTTTCAAAGGCAGCCATTCAGAAGGCTCACCCGTACTCTTCTTACAAAACAATCACATGGCATCATCTTATCTCTCACATCCAAATCAAATGTCATAGTAAAGACTAAAAGAAGGGGGATAATGAGAAGCACGCAACCCATTCATTGAGCATGGAATCAGGCATAATATTATACCAGAATATCGCTCTCCTAGGTAAATCACCAAAAGCTCCAATTTTTTATTTGAACAAAGAAGAAGCTGCACATGTTGCAAGTGGCAAATGACTTTCATTTGTATTTCCAATAAAGATAATGCCAGATGAGAGGAACACACCTCACCGCCTGTAATATGCAGGAGAAATTTGTCTTCAAACTCACGACATAACTCCAAAGCAAGAGCTCGTGTACCTTCAGAACTACTGACCATTTGTTCCCCAAGCCTCACCAACTCATCCTGAACGAGCTGAGACTTTCCCTGAAGCCTGCGAGATGTTATAAGGGTTGGAGTATCAAATTGGGAACTACATAGAAGTATAGTACGATCAAGACACAAATTGGCTCCAGAGAGTGCACATCAAACACACAAGGCACATGCAATTGGAATGAAAAAACCAGTAAGCTAAGATACAAAATAGAATCCAACAACAAAGCACATCAAATTTCTATTAAAAAAGGTAAATAAGGAAAACAACAAAATATCTCGGTGCTGCAATAGTGAAATAAAGGCAAGAAAGAGTGAAGGACATAAAGCAAGTACCCAGAGAGCAGACTCGGAACTCTGATCTTCATACGATTGCGAATCTGGCCTGCAAGAGCATCAACTAAAGCTACTCTACCAAGCTTGCTTTGAGGGGCTCCGGTCAATATAGATTTCAGACTTTCGCTCTCAGCACGCCAGGCAGTTTCTAAAGAGCTCTCAGACCCAGCACCAGACTGTGCTGAAGCTATAGAAACAGACTGTCCAATTAGAGCAATCCATGGTATATCAGATGTTTTAGGCGGTCCCTGATTTGACAAGAGAGCCTGAACAGCTGCTAGTGCTTTTGAGTCTGTCGCTGATAGATCAATTTTGCTAATGACCCCAACAGTTCTAGTGCCTACAACCATGACAGGAAGATGTTTTTAATACTAAAGCACAAATAAAAGGGAAAAGGCACCTGGAAATCATTATCACAGGATAAAACATGATATATACATCATGATCAAAATGAAGCTTGAGAGCTACTTTACTTTCAGCATCATATTCTTTTGCAAGTTTAAGGGCCCGAGCTGATGAAATTTCTGGTGCTTGAGAAGCAGGTACTATCACCAGCAGAATTGCATCATTATGCTCAGCATACTCGCTGATCTGGATAAGAGGAAATAATGACATCAGATGTAGAGAGGAGGAGCATTTCCTAAAGAAAACATACTAATTCATCTTTGGCTCATACGTCATTGAAGAACGATATGCCTTGATAATTAATGTAGGTTCAAATTACTCACCAGTGAATCATCCATGAACCTTTGATCCAGACCCGGTAAGTCAATCAACTTTAATGGTGGAGCTGGAGTCATTTTACAAGAAATTAGGATTTCAGGAATAATAACATGCATTTACAATGGCAACACATAAAAAAGAAAAAGTACAAGATACTATTGTTATTGCCTGGACAATTAGACATCGAACCCGTAATCACAAGAAGATAAATTACAAGAGCAGAGCTCCACAAACTGAGCTACATCCCAGCTCCAATCGACCACTTATTAATTACAGCCAGCTAAGCTAGTCTTATTCACCCAACAATAACTCAAGATTCAGTAATTCATGCA
Source organism: Eucalyptus marginata (assembly GCA_014182565.1). NCBI lineage: Eukaryota > Viridiplantae > Streptophyta > Magnoliopsida > Myrtales > Myrtaceae > Eucalyptus > Eucalyptus marginata. The sequence goes on along the minus strand of CM024593.1, from coordinate 37,331,282 downwards.
GGTAAGGCCCGGAAATAGCCAAGAATCATCTACCTGCCTTGCAATGCAAACCCATGAATCATGTGTTCTTATACATTCATCACTGGCCTTAATTTCCACTAATATAACGAAATGCAGATAAAACCAACTGTTTTAGAAGCCTGTCATCTTGCACTAAAAAAGTACCATTCATGAAAGTTTCGTGAGTTTTGGATTTAAAGGAATTCAAAAGTGGTATTAGCAAAAAGATTTAGATTAAGCCAAAAAACAAGAAGTAAAAGCCAATCAGACCTTTAACTTGAAGGAATAACTTTCTTTCAATGCATTGAATCAGCCAAATTTAGGCAAGAATAAGCAATGGAAATTTTTTTTTTTTCTCTCTCTCTCCAGCATAGCTTGCGTAAAAATTGGTAAAGCCTACAGCAATTCATTAAGTGCTTCAGCCAGCCCTTTGCAACAATAGGCTCAAGTAGAATAAGTACATGTTACACACATCAACCTTGGTTTTTATGCTAACGGCTCTTTGATAACCCACCTAAAAGTCAAAGACAGTTGAGAAACAAACACCTGAATTTGAAACATTAGAAGAAGAAAAACAGAAACGGTATTACCCCAGAAGGACATAAGAGTTCTTGCAAGAGTAAATTTCTAGCATTCAATTTCTTCAACAAGGGGGAAAATTCAAAAAGATCACCCTCAGACAAAATAATAAAATTAAAAACATACCTGTGCTAGTGCGGAGTTTCAAATATATCTCATCACGACCCCTTCCTGATGAACCCTTGCTCAGCCTATCTTGCAGCGAATGCCGAAGAGCACCTAGGAATTGCAAATTGAGAAAACCACATAAAAGTGAAATCATGATGTGTTATATTTACTAATTAATTGGAAAAACAATCATAACAGAGGCTCTCTAAAGAGAGCCAACTATCCAAAGATGTAGCGGAAGCTTGTAAGGGGATTTACTTGCAGAAACTTGTTGCGATTTGTTGTCAATCTGCAAGATTATGGACCTGCTGCTTACAGAACTATCCCTGGATAATTCCACACTTATGGGAGCACGAGTAGCCCCATTTTCACCAGTAGGCTATCCAACAGAAAATGAAGTTAGGCGAAACAGAACAGAAACATGGAAAATGCATAAAGCAAGAGCTTAACATGAAAGAAACTTACCAAAATTGGATGTCCAATTAAACTATTTAATACAGCAGATTTTCCAGCACCCTGAAAAGTGTGCAAATATGTACAAGTTGTCAAGAAATCTAATTATTTACGGCGACATTCCCACCAACAAACATGCAAGGCGAACAGATGCTAGCATAACCAAAAACAGCATAAAAGTCCCATGGAACAGCACCAATATGCCAGACTAGGAGCAATCTGAATGTTAAATGACATAACCACAACCAGAAATTTCTAAATACCATGGTTTTCTAGTCCACATTTACACTGATTCACTGTGAGAGCATAATTTGCCTCACTAGCTTACAAAGAAAATGGTGTTCCCACCCGTCAATATCCATCAGATCAGAGCAAGGGGACCAAAACCGTACAAATTGCCATAAACCTGAGTAAAAATTCCATCCACTATGGCATAACCCTCACAAAGTTCTTCAAGGATACGCAAATCACTTTGTAAATTGACTAACAAAGGCAAATCTTCCGTGCTATTGCAACCATATTTTACGAAACTCAGAAGGCACGAGCTAAGAACATGGAGATAAGACTGCAACTTGCATACGGTTGGAATACTACTAGCATCTTAATAGAAAGCTCGCCAATCCCAACTTCGATCTCTGTGAAATAACACCTGGCTAAGCAACATGACCCAATATGGAAGTATAAAAGATAAAAGTCTCGCTGATACATCCTCGAAGATCCAACCTCAGTGCTAGTTCACACTGTCCACCTTAAGTAGCAATCATCCAATGTAGTGCGATTAACAAAACCGACACAAAGAACGTGCTGAATTCATACAAATCCACTACACCGAGAATCCGTCGTCGCCACGACTCATTAAGTTTCTGCGAAAATTAAATCGCGATGAAGCGAGTCCGAAGCCAAACGTAGGGCCATATCAGTGCTTATGTGGACGAAAAACCTGCCCATTTCGGGAGTCCCAGAATCCAGGAGCTACCCCAACCCAAAAGTTCTTTTCGCGAACAAGAAAAGGGGCACGCATCGTTGGAGAGGAATCTCGATCGCTATAGATCGGAAGAGAGAAACGCAGGGAGGCCGGGGGCACTCACAACATTGCCAAGACCGACGACGTCGAGGAAAGTGGCGGGGCGACGGGTGGAAGACGATGAGGTGTCGTCGACATCCTCGTCGGCGAGGAGAGCAGAGGCCTGCCGCATGGCATCGGAGAGCAGAAGCAGCTCCTCAATCGCCTCCATCTTGGGACTGAAATCACCGAGCCGATCGAGCGACGGAACGATCGATGCAATGAAGAAGCACGAAAAAAAAATAAAAAAAGGAGAGGGGGGGGATCGTCTAATCCGTGCAGGAAAGAGAAGAGACTCGAGAACAAAAAAGAGCCAATGATTTCGGGGACAGGAAGAGGGAAAGGGAGAGAGAGATTGAGGGGAAGAGGGAGGAGGGTACAGAAGATTAGGGTTCGATTCGAAATTCAAAAACGTGTTGATTTGTCTCTTCCGCTCCTTCTTTTTGACGGTTGAATTGAGCTGAACCGACGAGGAGGACGAGGACGAGGAGCAGGAAGATCCCGGACACACCACCCCCCACACCCCACCCCACCCAAACAATATTCAAAATTTATATTTGACAATAATGCCTTTTGGCTTTGCTTCGAGAGAGACAGAGACTCATTCAAACCAAAGGAAGGTTGCAAAAAATAATCGAAAAAGAAGAAAAAAGAAATTGGTCCTCTCGCCCCCTTAACTATAGCAATTTCGTAGCGCTAATAAAATTGGTAATGATGGAAGTCCCCTCTCCCCCTCCCCTTTTGCAAAGTCTCCCCCCTCCCTTCTCCCCATTGCATTATTTGGAGCCTTCTCTCCTCTTATTCAACGACCTCTTCAAAAAAACTCCCTCTTTATTCAGATAAGCTATCGATTTTCTATAATCTATTCGATATCATCCTCCATCGAAGCTGGACGGATTGTCATATTAAATTCTCGTTAAGCATGCGCATAATCTCAAGTACTTTTTGAGACAAGCCAACATTGACATACATAAATCGACGATGAAGATGCTTTCATCTCTCTCTATCTCCCTTCTTTTTCCCTTGAATTTTGTTGTTTTCTTCATTGAACATTTGATAAATGCTAATTTACCATATGTCCTCCCTGTGAATGTGGTATTTAATAACAGCTCGACAGTCTCGTTAGCGTATACATTAACTGTTTCTGTGGATGATAAAACGCGAGGGTGATTGACCGCGGTTTTCTCAACCTGGGTAAGAAAAGGTAAAGCGACCCAAGTGAAAAATCAACGAAAAGTCGACACACAAGGGTGAAGCCATCATTCCCTTTTTTGAAATTCCAAAAGATGTCTGGCATCTCTTCTTTTTGGCGATCGAAACCATGTTCTTTCTTCAAAGATTAGAATTATGTTCGGTCGAGTCCCTTCCTATTGCCTCTACAGAAATTCCCTCCTCCTTCAAACGATACGTTCAGATCCATCAAAACCCTCCCGCCGACATGACAACGCCCGGCTGTCTCTCCACTCCGACCGGCTTAAGGACGGAGATGAAGTGGTAATTCTGGACCACCTGATTTCAAACTCTGCTTTTTTGGTTGAATCAAACGGTTATCCACACGAAAAGGTTTCATAATTCTGAAGTAGCAGGAATACCGAGGACAACGCTTAGGAGTGCATCAGATAGCACGAGGAAGAATGGCGACAGATCTGAGAACATGGGAACGCAGTCGACACCAATAAAATATTTGTTAATGTAATAATTTGAATTATATATGAAAATCCGGAATCCATCTGGGTCACGTCTTATTATCACTTTCATTTCCCGCTAACTATTGTTATTATTATAATTACTATCATTACTACTATTAAAATTAATAAGCACCATCAAGAACGCCGCCCGAATCTACAACCGCAGAAAGCTGAGAGCAGCTATTCCAATGCTGATGATTTCAACTTCTTCGCTAAGCAGCAACTCAGCCGGCACATATCACAATCTCCGATGATCATATAGATGTAAGAGCAGTATGGTTTCATGGAAAAGATTTAGGGAACAAACTCACATTTACACATTCAAGGCAATGGTGGTTGCTCCCTGGTCATCCATCAGTTGCTGAGCTGCTCTTTCTACAGATCTAATACCAGTTGGACCCAGAAACATGGCCATCCTATTACACATCCCACTAATCTCTCTTTGCCACTGAGCACAGATGGTACAGTTGGTTTCTATGTCACTATAATAGTTCACCTTTTGCTTAATTTGCATTGCTTCACTTGTGCGAATGAAGATGGGGGTGCAACCCAAGAACATGCTCTGGCATGAAGTCGTGCCTCGTAAGAATGCCAACAATCGGTGGCCTCTGCAAAAGTCGGATCGAATGCAATTTAGAATCAAAACCATTACAAGAAAATTGCACTTTCTTTTAAGGTCATGCTTAAGCTTGGGCGTGTGCGCATCGTGCATGAGCATGCATGCACAGAGAGAGAGAGAGAGAGAGAGAGAGAGAGAGAGAGAGAGAGACCCCGGGTGTCTTTGGCACAACGCACAGGTGCCTAAGTCCAAGCTCCCTGAAGAGAACAGCGGCTTTGGCTAGTGATGTGGTCTCGAGCACTGTATAAGGAGACATATTAGTAATAGGATGCAGATCAACAAACATCTCCATCTCATCTCCCTTGATGTCCAAATCCTCCACCTTGAGCCCCTTCCCCGATCCTGGCTTTGCAAATTCATGAGCTTTAAACCTCCTCACAATTTCTGATCCTGTCATTACCCTCTGCTTCATGAACATTTTCCCTTTGAGCAACACCAGCAGATGGGACCTCAAAACAAGTCCACACAATTCTGGAGCTGCTGAGAAAGGTGGCTCATCAATCACGGGAAACCCATTATGCTTGGTGATCTTCAAAGCATAAAGTACATTCCCCACCTTTTCAACCCCAGAGAATGTGACCAAGGGACCCGAAACAGCATCACTGGCAATCAAATTCCGCATGTATGGTTCTGCATGTGCTTCCATGTATGGCAATCCCTTCATTTTCACAATTTGGTCATACACTCCTTTGTTGAAACTATCTGCCACCGTTTTTGAGATAAGGAGAACTAGCATAACCAATGGAAGCATCAACAAATTATTGGTGAGTTCTAGAAGGATGACACAGAGAGAAACCGTCATTCTCATTGTGCCACCCAAGAAGGAGGCAGCTCCGAGAAGGGCAAAGAGTCCCGCGTCAAGCCCAGAGAGAGGGTCGAGAAATTTCCCCACAAGGCGGCCATACGAGGCCCCAGCAAGTATAACTGGGATGAAGAGCCCGGAGGGAATGGCAATTCCATATGTGACGATTCCAAGGAAATATATGGCCGCAAAGAAAACTAAAAGGGTAGAGATTTGAAACTCCTTCTCACTGCTGGAACTAAATAAGCTCCGAATTGCATCATCATTGGTCGTTAGGAAGAGGGAAGCAAGGTCATTGTAGTGGTTTGGAGGACACTGGAAGTTCTTATAGTTCCCCGACCGACCTACAGCAGGGCATTCCTCCTCCGAATGAGCGGGACAAGGTGTACATTGGAGAATCCATGGAAGGCCGTACGAGCAACATGAGGTTAATAAAGAGACGCAGATAACAAGTAGTACTTTGAATGAACGACCTCTCCTGCATACCAATTCAAACATCAGTTTCCATTTAAATCACATCGACTAAATAAAATAAAGCACAATCAGAAGCATCTCAGAGGTGATCAATATTAGGGATGAGGCAGCCATTTATTAGGAAAGCATGGCACTGGTAACAGATCACACATATCAATATCCAGGATGAAGATACTCCTTTGCAAGGCATTGAGTGTTGACAATATCTAGGATTTGAAGAAGGAAAATGGGAAAAGAGATGACAGAAGGAAGAAATAGAACTAAGAAGTCCTAAAGGAGCAGTACGCATCAGAAAGGGTGTAATGGCACACGTGTTTTGACCGATTACAATGCCAGTAATACTTCATATTCCACTGCTTCTTTTATCAAGACTTGAGTTAATGGTGCTTACTCATTGATGATGCTATATGTTCGAAGGACCTTGTCCACCATATAATTGTAAAGGCTCCCGAAAATACCTCCGATAACTCCAAGGAAAATAACTGCCAATAGATCCGGGGTGCCGTAAGTGGCAGGCGCTGAATTAACATCAAACATGATAAGACCCCCCTGTCCAAACAACCCACATCTCCCACTCCTGCAAAACTCTATGAAGCCTCTAAGCACAACAGCTACAACAGCTGTCGTGAAAAATGTCCTCCAGAGAAGAGCACTCCGCCACCTGAAAATTTTCAAAGATCAGAATCAACTCTGGAGGAAATGGTAAGGGAATTGGAGAAGTATAATATTTTCCGTATCTCAACAAGAAAGAGTGATGAAGTTTTACTCAACACCCTATCAAAGAGTTTACTTGTGAAAAAGAAAAAGATTAGGAGTGGACATTTTATTCATCAATCCTGCTCCACCAACAGAATCCACATTTTCATACGCCTTGAATCAGCATAGATGCAGATAACTGGATCAGAGCAATGACATCAAGCTACCACTTGCAAGTCCTACTCTAGCCTCTCTCCAGAAAAAAAAAATAGTCCATAAAAAGTTTTCCATTATACACAAAATATAAATGTGATGACTCGTATGAGCTGAGAGGAATGGTGCAGGCAGAAAATCAGGAGCTTGTTCATTCAGAAATATTTATTTTGGTGGAAATTTCACTATGCATCATTGAGTTTCAAAGCTAATGAATGGAAAGAGATTACCACAAAACAGAGGAAGCAGGATCAGATACATCACCCCAAAGTTATGTGAAAATTAGGAATACTGGTAAAGTTATATAACAACTCCTGGATTCTCTAAATTAATGCAATTGGGCAAAACTCAATGTACGGCACAGCAGCTTATAGGTTGCCTCAATGGAAAGGATCAAACCACTACCCTTGAACTGGTTGCCCATGCATTTTCAATTCGAGACCAGAAAGTCAATGCCTTGTCCACCAGATTCATTCAAGTTCAACCAAAGAAATAATATGACCCTAGGCACCCCAACCCCCACCCTAAAATGTGAAAAATGAAAAAAGCAAGCCCCAGGGACCAACAATTTTTTAAAAATCTTGAGTGTGATTGTGCCAAGTCGCAATTCAGCTGGAACATGCAATTTGGGATGTTACCACGAAAAGAAGGTGAGAATGCACCACTCCAAACTACAGGGAACCAAAGTGACTTCACAACAGCACAACCCAAGGGCAAAATGTAAGTTTGAATTGCTTAGAGAGGAAGCAAATACCATGAAGCTGCTTCTTCAAGTGCAAAGAGGACCCCACCCACAGGAGCACGGAATGCTGCTGCTACTCCAGCTGCTGCACCACATGTTATTAAATCCCGCCTATCCCGATCATTCTTGAAGTATCTGAGCCACCTCCAAGTCAAACGATACTTGCGAGATCCACCCTGTCCAAGCAAAGAGGCAATGCAAGCACCAGTATGCACCATGGGCCCTTCCTTTCCTACTACAAATCCAGCTGCAACTCCAAATATGGAACCAAAAATCTGTGACGAAAACATAAAAGTGAAGAATTGAGCGGAACTCTGTTTAGAATATTCGAAATAATGGTGCTTCTAAGAGCATCCTCGTGATTATTTTGAGATATTTTGCATAAATTTCTCTCTGGAGTAGAAGGTCAAAGGAAAAATGAAGGAGAAAAAGGGCATGCCTGAAGTACAAATTTTGTATGACAAAAGTATTTATCTAAGAGCTCAGCAGTTGGAAAATGGAATATGCATAGGAGGTCATGTTCGTGATCTAATAGAATGCAATATTGATCCCTGAATGACTATTGATCATCCCAAAACAAGTAGAATTTCTCTGGTTTAAACCAAATTTATCTAGCTGTCCTCTAAATATACCCCCAAGTTACTTATAGTAAAGAAGACAGACTAAGAAAACTAATGAGAGATTCTGCTGAAAGTGATGATTTCTCTAGATAATGAGATATTCTGGTTAAGGGACGATTTAATTTTAGAAATCAGGTAAACTGGGTACATAAAACGGTCAGTTTATAGCATCTCATTGAATTGTACACCATAGATGCACGTCCCTAGAAAGTCTGGCCATCTCGGAATTATTAGGCACCAAGCATGAAATTTAGCAAACAAAAAGATCTTAATGCTCTAAGATGCAAACAGAACTCCTAAAATATACGGGAGACCCAATATAGTTAACCCATAACAACCCCAATGTTCTGACATGGAACCAGAGAAGAGAAAAGAAGAGGCCCGTTCAGGTATTATTATCACCTCAGAACATTTTATTTAATTTAAGATGGATGCAATTGATGAGAGCAATTTCAAGCTAATATAAGAACAAAGAGCAGCACCAATATCTGCAGGATGAAAGCATGATGACATGCAAGAACATCAGAATGCCCAGAAGGCATCATAATTCTATTCTATATTGAGACACCTTCTGGCATCTTTTGTTTTTTTTTTTATTTTTTATTTTCATAAGAAGGGAGGAGGAGGAGGAGGAGGAGGAGGAGGAGGAGGAGAAAGGGGGGGGGGGTTGGAAGAGAGGAAGAGGAGCTACTTGCTGCTAACCTTTACAAAAAGGGTACTAGGAGCCAGTATAGTATGAGCATCTATGCCATTGAGGTATGCTTTCACCTCCGGTATGCCAGAACCGGCTGCTGCAGGGGCAACGTAAGCACAGAGCACTCCAGCAGCAACAGCCAAAACGATGTTGCAGCTAGCATATGCTGCAAATGCCTGATAATATCTGCACTACAAAGCAAGAATAGTTACTGGGAAGAAACACCAGCAAATTGAAAGTAACAACCTCTTTGGAGAGAGTTAACATTCGCCTACAAATCATACAAATTGTTCTGGCATTATTTCTCATCGTTTTTGGCAAATTTTTCCATTTATGAGATTTTGAGTTGTCGATTCAAACAATGAAAAGTATACAAAGCTCGACTTTAATTGGTTTGATAAAGGACACAGCTTCAACCGAAAGTGGGAGTGAAGTAACATTTACCTTTCTTTAAGCATGAGATTGTTGGCGAGCAGGAGTTTAAAACCAGCAATATTCTCAACAGCAATGTTACTGAAAAACCCAACCAATCCAGTGCCTAGGCCAATAAGAAGGGCCAGAGTCCATTTCAGAACTACGTATTGATATATCTCCGACTTCGTCCGAGACCGCCAGTCCTGCTTGAAAAGATCGTTCTCCACAATTCTACAAGAAGAATCAAGTAGTGAGACCGGGCAAATCGCGTGAAAACATGGACAATCAGTAGCGAATGAGATTAATCCTACAGATGCAATGGCCGAAAGGAAATTAGTTAGCAGCACGGCATAATTGTGTGGAAAACCCAGCATCTCATGAGCCGACCATCCCTGTTGTGGGAAAGACGTCAGTTTATACGAATTGGGTCAGTCTAGGAAGAGCAGGAGCCACGTGTGGTTTCATTTCCAAACGGCTGGGAAACCACCAGGAGATATGATATGTATCGTAATGTCCAAGACCCAGATTTTACATTTTCCGCAAACCATTGTCAAACTAGAGGGTGAGTGAGAACCGCAGGCCATCCCAAAACGAATACCTGCCATCTGAAGCGACACCGACCCAAATGACACGACCCACTTAAAGCCAGAAAGGAGAAGGGGGGAGAGGGGAGGAGAAGAAGCATGCTCACTCGTAATCGAGGCTCTCAATGGGGCAGAGGTTGGCACCGACGATGGCAATCTGGGAGGTTCGGTTGATGCGGCTACCGCTGTCGTGCTTGTGCAAGAGCAGGGGCTGTCGCATTCCCTTGGGGCTCGACTCCTTCCCCTCAATCTCTATGTCGTGCTCATGCTCACGCCCATTCCCATCCTCCTCCTCCCTTTTCCTCTCCATCATCGCTTCGCTGCTCCTCTCTCTCTCTCTCTATCTCTCTCTCTCTCGTGAGATCAAGAATCAAAAAGCTCGAACCTTTTCTCCTCTCTTTTTTCTCTTATCAAGGGAGGGAGGGACGGAGGGACGGAGGAGAAGCAGCTTTTTTGGAAAAATCGGGCGGGGGGGCATGTGTCGGCTGTACATTTGATCATTACAATTTCACACTCCCCAAAAAAAAAAAAAAAAAAAAAAATCAAAGAGCTAGGGGAGAATGAACGGTGTGAAATCCTAATCTCCAGCATTTGACAGACTGGGACTCCCCCGGTTTCCTCTCATCTCATCTTTTCTTGGGTGGTGGCATTGAGGAGGGGGAGATGATGATTATTTAGGCTTTGCTTCCTTTCGTCAACGAGAAGGAAGAGGAAAGAAATAATCACGGGATTCATGCGGTTTCAAGCAATGCACAGACGGTCCGTTTTGCTTTCCTTGAACACGACAGGGCCACCACGTGATCTCCACCAGCTTTTCCCCAACTATTGTGACGTGCAGTTTCTGGAACTCTCTCCCTGCCACACACCCCGTCCCGGCATTCATTGGCATGACGACGACGCATTTGTATTGCCGTGTCTCTCTCGCTCTCTGTACGTGGAGTGGCAATGATATACGATGTCCATATTTTAATGGGATGCTCGAGATTCGGCCCAATATGCGCCTCCTCGGTGGGCGGGTCGCTGCATAATAAAATCCAAAATATGGACTTGGTGAGCCCGAGCTTGAGACCCTGAACATGGTCACAAGCCTCCAATGCCCCCCTTGATTCCCTGCACTTTCAATCATTCTCGGCGGACACATCGCCCGTCTCTATACCGCAACAAGACACATGCATGTCTAGTTCAGTCCAGACCCCTTCCAAGATGATTGCCAATGCGTTTGGCCTCAGCAAACAACGTGGACGTATCTGTCCCATCTGGACATCCTTTTTTTATGTCATTCTTCCTCATCCTATCAACCCCAATGCGCGAAACTCTTAGCTACGTAAAGGATGCGTGTAAAAATTATTACATAAATAAAAAAAAGCATGTTGTGTACGTGGGTTCTATCGACATGTACAGCAGACATGCAATGCCAATGACTCAATGACCGACTCTTCTAGTGTAGTGTAAAGCAAATAAAGGTTTCACCTGTGCCAGGATCCACACACCATTACTCATGTCCGGGGGGGCGCCGACGATTCGCAGTACCGTCTGAAGGAAGTATTTTTGAATTTACCGGCAGCCAAATTATGAACCGGAAAGTTGGAAATCCTATAAACTACCACCGCCCAAAACCCAACGCCACTTGCAAATTCAATAAACATCTTCAGAATCTGCTTCACCCTGTCCCATCCAACAACTGCCTTTTCGTTTTCAAACCAACTCTAAGTACAAAATAACTTCGTAGATCTGCAAAAACCCTCTGCATATAGGCTGCATATCCACAATCCGCAGAAACAGGGACACAGCCAAGTATTATGTAATGGAGGGCAGAACACATACATGAGATGCATAGGTTCAACAATTAGCTATGCAAGACATTCTCGTGGGCACACTATAATAAGAGACTGAGCATAACTGGCCAAGGATAGTTCAGGATCAAAGAGGCATACACCATCCATCACCAACACCAAATAATTATCTTTGCCATCATTTCAATATTCAAAGTACTGTTTCCAGTGCAAAGTTTCTCCTTTAACAAGGAGTACAAAATTTAATTCGGAGGGAGCAAATGACATTACAACCAGATATTTTCCAGAGATTCAATATAAACAGGGTTATAACGTCACTTCTTAATAATTGGAAGAACTCTTACTGAGTCAACAATCTCCTACTCCATAGTCCGAAAAAGAAGTGCTAACCAATTTTGGCTACCGCACCAATGTTAGAACTCTTAGCCACATAACACAGAATGTGGAAATAGTGAGACATTTTGCCGCAAGAAGAATACAAAGTGCGGTAAAAGGAAGACCTTCTTTTGCTGTCCTCTTAAGCTCTAAGATAACAAACATGAGAAAATTGCAACGATATTTGCAAAGTTTGCCGCATGCAAAAGAAAAGGAATAGGAATCGAAGCAAATGAACTGCTTTAACAATTCACACCCTCTGAACATGATTAGATCAAGTATTGGTGCAGAAAGAATCCAGAAAGTTGACCTGAATTTTAACTCCCAAAAGGAAGTAGGGAGAAACAAAACTCCTCAACTCAATATTTGAATATAAATAGACTCCATCCAGTTCGAGCAAACAAAAACTTTCTGACACTCATATTGCTATGATCATGCTGGAAAAACTCCTTATCATCAAATTAAATACAATGTCCAGACTTTGCATCAACTGGACCTTTGACCATAGCAAAATAATGTCGATAATGTTATGGAACAGTCTCATCCAATTTGATAATACAGGCTTTCGGAGCAAAAGCAAAATGATTTGCTTTGAGACACTACCTCACGACGATCCCCAGAAGAACTCAAGCACTATTGCATGCACATGGCTTCGGCATCTTTTCTTGTCCCACTAGTGCTCTAAAATAGCAGGAGAGATCTTCCCTTTCAATTTCGTCGAGAATCAACCAGAGGCCTCTCTCGCACCGGGAGGTAATTCAGATTGTTCATCCACTGGGTGGAAACCCTGTGATCCTGCCGGTGAAGGTCCCGGTGTCCCCATAACCTGAGAAGGTGCTGCTGGATCATAACTTGGCGAAGACCCCTGTAATCCACCCATTTGTGATGGAAATGGTGATCCAGAAGCTTGCCAAGGTGCTGAAGACCCAGGCACTTGCGAGGGTCTTGGTTGACCCCAATGTGTTGGAGAAGGTTCTCGTGTCCTGAAAAATGGCGGTGCTCCTGGTGCCGCAGCCGTCTGCGGATGTCCTAGAGGTCCATTGGTCTGGGATGGCCTCAATGACCCAAAACCTTGTGGCGCACCTTGGGGTGGAAGTGAGCCATTCATTGAATGGGGTCCCTGAGTTGCAGTCATCTGAGGAGGCCCTTGTACTCGTGGTTGCGGATTTGGTCCCTGTTGAGGATAACGTGGAGCATATCCCCACCTATTCATGCTCAACAATCTCTCAATCTCCTCACCGCGACCTGCTTTTCCAAAGGCCGTGGACACAAACTCACGCAGAGAGGGAGTGAAGCCAATGCCATACCTTATCATCTGCCCTACTAGGTCTTGGGCCACATCAAATGAACCTTCATCGCAAAGCCCTTTCAACACAACCTCATAACAGGTAGGATCTGGTTTTGGATCCTTCTCACCCATCTTAGTCAGCGCCTGAGCACAATCAACAGCCTTTCCATTCCCAATGAACACCTCAAATACCCTGTTTCCAAAACTAGCCACCACCCGTAATCCAGCATCCACCATTCTGTTGAACATACTCAAAGCATCGTCAACCCTGTTCTCTTTCAAGTAAGCATCTATCAACGTCCTATGACTCGTGACATCCGGGCACAGTGACTTTGACATCAGCTCTCTGAAGAGATCATCTGCCTCCGCAAGCATCCCGTGTTCGCAGTACCTAGTTATGATGTTATTGTATCCAGCAACGTCCATGGAGAATGGCCTAGATCCTGCTTTGGTCCCAACCTTTCGGAAGGTGCTGATAGCCTCATCGAACTTTCCATTCTTGAAGCACTCATTAACCATGATATTGAAGGTGTCCGAATTCACCGCCTGGAAGGTCGGAGGAGTGTGGTTGTCCAGCATTTGGTCAAACATGGCCCAAGCCTCGGTCTTCCTCCCATGCTTCAGCAGGACCTCTATGAGGACGTTGCAAGTGGCAGGAACCATCCTAAATTGCCTATCGAGCAGAGACTTATAAGACTCCATAGCCTCCTTCTCTCTGCCCTGATTGAAGAACCAGTCCATGAACGTGGCACTCACAACTCCATCATAGACCAGACACCTCTCTTTAAGCTCATCGAACAGCTCGTTCGCCTTGTCCAGATTTCCCTGGTTGAGAAAACCGGAGATCAAATTGTTATAAACCAGCGAATCAGCTCCATGACCCTTAGTCAACATCTCGCGCAAAAGGTCGACCGCATCCCCAATCCTGCCAGCGTCGATGAGCCCCTTGGAAAGATGCCTATAAGTGACGGAAGAGGGACTAAAAGGGGCATGGGCCAGGATGTGGCGATAGACCTCGAGAGCGGTGTCGACGTTACCCATGTCGCAGTGGGTGTTGATCAGATTATTGTAAGAGACGACGTTGGGGACGATGTTGGACTGGTTGAAGAAGAACTGGAAGAGGGCAATGGCATCGGTGTACCTCTTGCCGCGGTACATGGAGGCGATGATGGCGTTGCAAGTGAAGACGGTGGGGCGGGTGTTGGAGAAGACGGAGTGGCGGGCGACGGCGGAGGCGGCATCGAGATCGCCGGCGCGGATGAGGGACTGGACGCGGTTGTGGAGGTTGAGGCGGGGGCCGACGAGGGCGGAGGTGGAGTCGGGGAGGCGGGGGGCGTTGGGATCGCGGGGGAGGCGGGTAGTTGTCGCGGCGGAGGGCGTGGAGAGGGGGCTCGATGCGGAGGCGGCGTTTGCGGCGGCGGCGCTCGGCGGCGGCCTCCTCGGCGGAGCTGAAGGCGAAGGAGCGGTGTTGAGCAGCGGGAGCCAACGAGGGGAGGAGGTGGAGGTCGGCGGCGGCGGCGGCGGCGGCGGCGGAGGAGGAGGAGGAAGAGCGGTGGCGGAGGGAGCGGAGGAGGATGCGGTAGAGGGACATGGGAACAGCCGATGATCGGACAAGGCAACCTTCGCTCTCTTTCTCGACTGGTAAGGGAGAGAGAGCAGTGGCTTGCTTAAACCCTAGAGAGAGAGAGAGAGAGAGAGAGAGAGATGAGTCGGTGTTTGTGGGGGAAAATGAGGAAATGTGAAGCCTTAGAGGAGCTTGGACAGATGTGGGCCGCTCGTGGGCCGCTCGTGGGCCTCTCTCTCTCTCTACTGCGAACAGTCCGTTACTTAAAAATTGAAAATGCTTTGTGACAAGGGGGCTGGCTTTCTGAGTGCATTTGCCCGTTGATTGCCCTCACTTTGAATACATTCATTGCGAAGCAACTTGGAATCAAAATGAGAAATAATAATAGAGCTGGAGATTGGAGAGGACTGAATTGGTAAAGCTAAGGAAAGTAATAAGAGCCAATAAGGATCAAACTGAATAGTCAAAATGAGATAAAATTATGTTATTAAAAGATTTTCATGATGAAATCCACAAATCCTCGAATTGTCAAGGCAAAGCAATGATCGAGCAATCTTGACAACTTAGATTTTGGCAAATCTATATATATGCAAACCAATTGCCCAAATCCAAATCTCCGCAACCATTCTCCTACGATGGTCCACTCTGGGCTAGCATCAACCGGAATTTAGAGCAACAAATGGTGGGTGAATTTACTCGAGACAGGTGAACAGTAATTTTGAGGATAAATTGGGAATTCGAAAATATTAATAAGGGCAAAGTTGAAATGAAAGAAATTCAACCATCGATGGATAGGACATTTTGAAAATGCCAACAGCAGAGATCGTACCTTGGGCCTTGGGCTTTGGCCATGCTAGCTTTCACTCAGATCAATTCAAAAAAATTTTACCAGATATCTCGACTTTCACATAAGGGAAAATCCATTTTTAAAGGGGAGCCGAACACTGCAGACTCGAGCCCTGTTTGGTTCGACTTTCTTTGGGAAATGGGGGCTTTGGGACTCTGAGGTAAAAGTCGGAAATGTGAGGCTTGTTTGGTAAATTATAGCGTTGAAAAATACAAACGCATTTTTGGTTTTTTTGGGCGACTTTGGTAAGATGTAATTGCCGTCATCTCCAAATGACTCGAGACCGGGCGGCGCCGGGCGAGGTCCGCATTAGTCCAATGTAACTCTAAAAATGCTTTAGGAAGTTGCATCTTGGAAATGTAAGTCTTCAGTACTGTTCATCTTCTCAAACCACCGCCGATCGGAGGCCGACGACCGCTGGCCAAGGGGTCACGTGCGCCGACAACCGCCACCTAAGGGTCGCCCAACCCCGGCGACGGTCGTTGGACCTCAGGCTGACTGATGGCTTGAATCGCGCAACCTCAAGCGACAATCGCCGAGGTCAAGTGTCGGCCGCTTGAGGTTGCACGACCCCAAGCAGCCGTCGTCTAGGTTGCACAACCTTAGTGGGCCCAAGCGACGATCGCTGAGGTTGCACAACCCAAGCGACCGTCACTTGGGTCGCCCGACCTCGACAACCATTCGAGGGCAAGATCTAGCCATCCAGCCGCTAGATTCGGCAGTTCGATGGCCAAACTTCAAAAAAAAATAATACAAATATTATTTTTGTTTTTTAATTTAATAAAAGTCATTTACAAATGCAAATTTTACCGAACGTTATTTACATTTCGAAAACCCCTTCACTCAAAAGTATTTGCATTTCTACAAATGCATTCCCCAAAAACCGAACCAAACGGGCCCTCAGGCTCCCCTTTAGAAACAACCTTCTCAATCTTACTAGTTTAAGCATTTTTCTCGAAATAAGTGGTAACCCCATCATTGACGTGATTTGGTATCCAATCCCTCCTCATCATTTTGCCTTACCCGCCTTTTCCCTCCTCATCATTGTGCATTACCCGCCTTTTCCCTCCCCATCCTCATCCGAAATAGACATCACTTTGATCCTAGGGACTTTTTACTTGCAGCAATAATGACAGTCTCATTTTCGAAATCAAAGTATCCAAACTCGTGTACAATTTCAGCCAAATTACCAAACAAGTAACACATCACTGGGTTCCTGTGGCATTAGGACTTTCCAGATCAGAGGAAAAACGAACCCTTTGATTAATTCCGGAGAGAGAATTACACCAACTACCATAGTTCCAAAACTATAAAGAATGATCCTGTTGCCCCCCCCCAAAAAAAAAAAAAAAAAAAAAACTGTTGAGATGCGAATCTCCTGTACCCTATCAAAAGTGAAAAAATAAAATCACCAATATTCCCTGATTTCCAAACTGAGTATTTACATGGCAAAATCTGAATTTAAATTATGAGAGACTATATGGCTTCACAATTGTGTCTGCCCGCATGAAATTCCCCCCCGAGACGGACTTGGTCACTCCGCCAACATCCATGTTCACTGGGTTCCTGCTGGACTTTTATCATTAGCTGCTTTTGACTCAAAAAGAAGATCCAAGATTGTGTGATGTATTGTGTACAAAAGAATTGAGAATCAATCAACGACTTCTATTCATTGATTGTTAAATGGATCGACCCAACATCGATCCTCCTTAATGGCATTCTTCCATCTTGCTCTGAACACCTGCATTTCCTCATAAGATCGTTTTCTTACCTGCGAAAAGAATCATCCATCACTTAATGATAAGATAAGCCGCTAGAAGATGGTTGAAGCTCAACAAATAGAGAACATTCGTTCGAAGCACACATCATGCGGAGCCCCCGCTGACAGAAGAGGACGGAGCAGTCATTTCATGCAAATAGCAAAAACTGATGAAGATAATTGCATGTGCAAGATGGCACTTACTTCCAATCTACTGTCAACTACATGGGGCTCATGCGAAGCCTGCATAGTGCACATGTAAAACAACATGAGAGAAACGTAATTTTCTTAAAAACCTATATTCTTAACAATTCATTAGCCTTAGCAGACATACAACTGCCCCGGCGCTTGGAAGGTCTCGTGCAGAATGAACGGGTGTAAGATTGTGCACCTGGAGGCAGTCAAACAGAAAAACTTGAGGGTTAAAAAACAAATAATGACGATACAGAACCAAAAACTTCAAAGATTCTGGCTTATCAGATTTTTTTATTGTCATGCAAAGCAAGTGCTTAAAAACTGCAGTCACAAGTCATGCCACACGGGTTAACAAAACAAAGTGAAGGCCTAAGTACATCTCCTTCATAATATGCTACAGTCTGCAAAGAAAATGCCTGTCTCAATCGGTACAGGGAAGTGAAAGCCCAACTCAAGTAAACTGTTGCTGCAGATTGTCAAACCATAGTCCAGTACTTGCCTGATTCTTCGCGCCAGCACCAAGTGTCGGGAGGCCTAGATGAACTATGTACTCGGCATCAACCACGCCGACTTTTTGGGTCCGGTCACCCTGTATTGCAGTTGACACATCATTGTTACCCCTGAACAAACTGACCAATTCTAGAAATAGAACAGTCTAAAAACTTTTATACATACTTGGGCACAATATCCAAGAAGCATGTCTAAGCCCCACGCATGGATCAAGTCATTCTGTGAGGAAAGAAATTAATGAATCAATTACACTAGAAGCCCCAGGTTAAATGGTTGGGATAGCATAACAGATGATGCAGCTAGAAATAGAAGGTTGCAGAGGTACCAATGAGTTTTATTTTGGGCAATTTAAATGGCCAGCCTGAATGAGTATGTCCTAAGGTCACAGCACCAAGGTGATTTTGGGTCATTCCCTAATGCAAGTCATTTGGGTTGGATTTTCTTGAGATAATAGTGCACTAAGTGGGTTTAATATTGAACTACAACCACTTGCTTCTATAGTTTGTTTCGTAAAAAAAAGGCAAGAGAAGGCACAAGTTGGCTCCATTTACCGGACTAGAGAGATTTCCTCCTCCACAAAGCAGCGGGAAAAGAAAATCAATAACCAATTTTGGCAAGCTTGCTTGAGATCCTTGGTGATTGTACCCAGGAAACAACATGACAAGTGGGAGGTTATGGAAGGGGCCACCTTGTATCCATATTTATTTGCAACAAATGTGTCAATAACGCCAATTGCTGGTGTATTAAAGAAATGTACCTGGATCATGTGCCAAACACAACGCCAGGCTATCCTTGAGAAGACAGGTGCCATCATTTCCACCCACCTGCAAGATAAATTCCGTTACTTCACAAACTTGGTCTTACAAGCATCGACCATCTCATACCCAGGCAGGCAATTAAACAAGTAATCCTTCACAAGAGCCTCAAAGATCCCGATCCATACCCAACACATGGAGGTGCAGTGCTGTTGTCATCACACCTTCCACTTCCTTTTAATTTATACATCCTCCTGTTCAAATCATCAAATGACACAAAGTTTCCATTAGAGTCCCCCAATTGAAAGCAACAAGAACAGGTGAGGTAGGGCATATCCCCTTTATTCCCCACTATGACCGATCAAAGAAAAGACTGTTGCATGTCCACAGCAGTCCCAGTCAACAATAGCAAATCAGATGTGGAACTCTGTAAATTTCTATTATATGCTAGGAAGCCAGGCAGGTCAAAAGATGATTAATTATACAACTGCTAATCTAGCAAGCACATCCACATACTGTCTTAAAATTGAAAAGGCGAAATCTTGATTTGCAAGAGGTATAGTTTATCGTATCCACCAAAACCTCAAATTTACCTGTGCAATTTCGATCTTTTTCTGCGTGCGGTAATTGGTTGATGAATGGCTGACTTCACAGGGTCAAGTGCTGGTTGTGAGATCTCGAGTCCTTCACCCTGGACAATGGACAAGTACCTATAAAAGATCAAATGAATCTCAGGCAGCAGTAAGTGAAAGCTCGCTTTCAACATAAATGAGAGATTTGCCGAGCCATTGTTCCATTCACGCAATGCATGTAGGAACCTTTTGGTTCGAAACGGTTTTATAATCCTGCCACCTACAACTCAAGCTGCTTTGCATTGTAATCATGAATGATCAACGCAGCCATAAAACAGCTAATCCTCATTCATCTAATATGTTAAACAAAAACAGTGTAACAAGCATCAGGAGCGCAAGTTGAAAGCAATCTTTGGTAAACTACTACAACAGTTTTTATGCCAAAAAAAAAAAAAAAATGTCTTACAATAGTTGACCCACAATGTATATTTGTTCTTACCTATTGGGGTCAAAATTTTCAACTCCAAGGTCCTCATCCCAAAGAAAGATGTAACCGTATTCAGCAACTATGTCTGGATGCAAGAATCGTTTGGCAAACCACCTATGTAATCAGGAAAAACAATCCGAATCAGATAACAAGCAGATCCTTGTGCAACAATGCAAACCTACACACATTCAGTTAAGCAGAATACCAGAATCAGAATAGTAACACGCAATTACCATTTTGTTTGATTCACTGCAGACACATGTATGGCCCGTTCACTCCATGTGAAATTCTTCCAGTCATCCACAACACCATCATAATGGAAAAGCATAACCACAAAATCCTTTGAAGGAAACTGCAATGCAATGGACGAATTCAGAAAAGTAATATATCGAGCTGGGAACATGAGGAAAAGATGAGAGCGATTACCTTCTGTACAAGACGATTCACTATTTCTTTTTGCTTAATCCCAACGGCTAGTGCCAGTAAATTCATTGCAGGAGTTGTGTTTTTCTGACATATGCAACATTGTCAGCGAAATGGAAGAAAATTAATATGACAATTAGTGGTGTAAAAAACTATATGAGAAAAACAGTAGCAATTGTTCTTAACTATAGTTAGCATTTCTGACGTACAGAAAAATACTGGTAACAGGAAATGAGTACGATAACATCTCAATAGTACTTTAAACCCTCTGTTGAATTCGAAACTTAGATGGTAGAGAAACCAAGTGTTGCTTCACCTACATAATTTTTAATGGGGCCCCACAGGGGTTGCATTTCCAAGTTGGATGTTTCCACAACGATTCCTTTCGGTAAATGCTCGCTTCCTGAAGGTCTGCAATCATCCTAAGGAAGAGAAAAGGCACAATGGAAGATGGTTTATCAGCCTACACCACAAAGATGCGGACAGCATATTTACTTCTCGAGATAAACAAACCTTGCAACGCATAGAATCTCTGTTTCGCATGGTCTCAGATGCTCCCAACCTAGTTAATCTCTGCATAGACAATCCAGACTTAAAAAGTTAAATCTTTTAACCAATGGCCAGGTTTCACTCTACTTATTCGTGATGGTCCGAGAGAGAGCCTGCTGTCATATGGACCGAATATACTCAATCCAGAAAATTTATCGACCTCGACTTTTCAAATGGCTATGCAAACATACAAACTCCAATGTTTTCAATTCATAGTCACTCTTTATTACCACCAGCCAACAATTCTCAAAGATCTTCAGGCCATCAATCCAGATGCTAGAATGAATTACCTTTTGCAAAACCAACAATTTCCGAAACATGATAGTTCTAATTCATAAACATGGTAGATTTTCTGCTAATAGAAAGCAAAACAGAAGATACTCACATCTTTGTACTCCTTCGCAATGACTGTGCTACCGATGAAGTAAGCACCGCAGAAAAGAGAAGCGATTATGAACAGCGTATAGAGGCATGATCTACTCTTCGAATCAGAAAGCATTGGAGCCTGACAAGAAGGGATATCGCAGCTTATTCGATTGCATATGAGTAAATGCCAACTGAAAGCAGGAAACCGGGGAAAAAGGAAAGATGGATTCGTGACTAAAAACTGTCGGAAGCCACCCTCTTCAATCCAATAGAATTGAAGAGAATAATTTATAGAGAAGTTGAAAACTTGGCAGTCAAAAGCATAACCAGAAAACATAGCTCCAAATAACAAACTCAATCTCTAACTTTTTTCTTCGTGTACTCTGCAATCTAATCGAACAATGAAGCACCATAACAGTTCAAGCTATATGACGTGAGAATTTCAAGTATGCTACTCAAGTCCACCTACGGCATCGTGAGGTCAGCTTCATTCCCTACTCATATTTCAATAGCAGCAGAGTAGGTAGAACAATGGTCAAAGTCAGAAAACTTGAAAATCTCCCTCGAACGTCATAACCCAGACTACAAGTTTACCCAAAACTACCGCTAACTCCAGAGGAGAGAGAATTAACGAAGATAACAACACACACGACCTTCGGCAATTCTCTATCACTCAAAAAAAAATCCTGAAATCAATTCCATCTGGTTGAGCACGGAGACTGGAATTCACCCCCATAAAACAGAAAAGACAGTAACCAGGTCCTACTCCTTTCAGAAGGTGGAAACTTGAAATTGCATCGAAATTGGCGGTGAACTTAACGCGGCAACCAGTGCTCTGCTCTCCAGAGAGAGCAGAAACAAGGCAAATTCATCCAGAAAGAACAGGCAACCATGATTGACCGGCACACCCTGTGTTGTTCCTTTTTGGGCGGCGGACGAAATAACCTCTTCTTTTTCTCTCTCCGCGACCGAAAACAACAAACGGAAAAACATCCGATGAAGTGAAAAACATGTCGACGCCCAAAGCTCAAAGGAGCACTCGGCAGGAAGATATGATAACACCCACATGCGATCAATAGTTTTTTTCTATTCATAAAGAGGGAGGGAGAGAGAGATTACGAAGTGGGTAGTCATGGCGACAGCCGGGAGTCCTCCAAAAGCACCGGCATGCAATATGCCTGCCAACGACAAAGATCGGAAAAGGGTGTATTTTAGACGGAAAAAAAAAAAAAAAGAGAGATTTTCAGTGGGAAAGGAGGAGGAGAAAGTCGAGGGAGAAAGCAAGGAAGGATTGGATGCGAAAGGGATGAAAGGGGAGGGGAGCGAGCATCTACGTAAAGTGGTTAACTTTTCCTCCCGTAACGGCAAAACCGTGTAGTACTCGCGAAGCAAAAGCGAACGCCTTTACTTTTCTCCTGCAAACAAGGAGAAGACGAAGAAGAAGATGAAGAGGGAGAAGACAGCCGACGGAGGACGACGGACGGCGGACCTGGGCGGCGAGCTATATTTCTCGAACCCACTCTGCAACTGCATGCCTCATCCTCACAATTCACATGATGAATTAAAAAAAAAACACAAACTTTTTTGGTGGCTTCCCGGTGGGAAAGTGGAATGGACAAAAAGAGAGCACGCCCCGGGCACGACTGAATTGACTAGGACAGGCACCGCCAGCAGGCGCACGACCCTCCCACTTCCTCCAAAAACACAAGTTCGCACCTGTCTTTTGCGGTGTTTTCGCGCTTTACGGTTCGCACAGATTTCGCTCCGTTCCCTCCTACGAAACTCGAAGCCTTCGACGATGGATTGTTCAAAAAAAACACAAGAGTGGGAACAAAAGCAGTCAAACGAACTCCACCTTTTCCATGGACTTGCCTCCTCCTGTTCACGACCTTAGACCGAGAGATAGAGAGATAGAGAGAGAGAGAGAGAGAGAGCGGGGGTGGCAAGGAATATGTAACATCGCGGGCGTGTTGAGTGGAATTTGCCCACTCGCGTGTATGGAGGGAAGAGAGCTCACGCGCCCCTCCAGCGGGTATGTTGGTTTGGATTGCCCCAATCCAGGTCAGATCCCAATAATGATCCCTTCGCCATCCGGAATTCGTATCAGTTGACTTTTTCGAATTTAGAGAAATTGGTAATTCAAAAATCTCTTCCTGCGCCCAACCTCATCTCTTTCCTTCCCAGACAACGCCAAATTCGTCTCTTTGTTTGGCTTTATTTGTCAAAATATCATCACCGTGGCCGGCCACCCCCAAAAAAATAAGCAATTTTCGTATTTCCGTGTATAGAGAGGATATCTTTCTTTATAAAGACATTATGACTCCAAAAGCCTTTTTTATTTAATCCAGCAATTGTCTTTCCGGGAATCATCAGCCCATTTTATTTTATCCTCTATTTATAATCCGTGTTTACTTGTAAGCCATTTTATTCCATCATTAGATTGCCGATTTCGCAAGCAAGTGATGACGACGCATTTTCATTAGTTTAATCAATATCGAGTTGCGCATGACGTCACATCAAAAATCAAACACCGTCTCGTGTCCCACCCAGCTTCGAGATTTAATTATATGGGAATTGGGATTAAAGTCGATGGACCTAATGTATTCTCAGGAGGAGGAGATTAAATTGGGCCGATGAACTTTCTAAAAGGCCCTAAAACGAATCGGGCTTGTTCCGGAAACATCGATGGAGGTGAAGGTCCCAACCGGGCACAACCTGTTTGGGCTTTCTTATTCGGGTTTCTGGCCCACTTGGATGTCCGAGGCTTTTTCCAACGGGAGCTTCCTTCGGTCTTGTCCCTCCAGCCCCAACCCCACGATGCCGCTGTCGGTCAAAACCACGTCCTACGTGATTCATTTCGCATTTTTAACTTTTCTTGGGTATCAAAGGTGGACCGACCAGGCCAACCCTTCTGTTACGTCGCGATCGGTCTCCATGCACGACCGCCAATTGGGTCACCTCACGAAAGTGAATTAAATCTCACCGCGGCACGTGGCCAGAGACAAAAGCAGTGGCTTATGTTCATTCGTTTTCGCAAAAGTAAGAAAAGGTAAAGCGCGATTAAGGCCTGAATGTGCAAGATTGATGGCGTATGTGAATGTCCTCTGGTCCACCAGAAAAAAATGAGGTAAATGAAGTATGCTACGAGTACATGAGCGTGTACGGAAAAGGACGACTAGGCAGTAAATTAAGATGCAAAAACGCTGTAAGACACGAAGAAACAGACGAGGAACAATCACAGTAGATGTCGTCCTAAGAAAGATACCCGGATTCCACGTTTGGAGAAAAGCGGATGTGATAATGACAAAAGGAATCACGTGATGAACGATGTGATTGGCCACCCCACTCTCGCATTAGTAGCAGGAGCATGAGCAGCAGTAGTTGAACCCACAGCTCGTCAACGCCCGAAGTTTCAACCAAGAGACGTACCTGAGCTAGAGTTGAAAGTTGGGGAAGGCGTATGGAAACGTTCTCTCCCTTTTCCTTTATTTTTTTTTTTTTTTTTTTTTTAAATTTTTTAAAGTGGGTTTCCACCTAACATGTTTCCACCTTTTCAATCATAATTCTTACCGACCAAAAAAAAAAAAAAAAATCATAATTCATTAATTAACCCATTGAATGAAGACTTAAAAACCATAACCAAAACGCCTCCCATGCAAGTTACCATTCTCATGAGGATTGATTAATGGGCAAAGTGTGAAAATGGGAGGGAGGATGGGCGACTCTTGTGGATGGGGCCACCATCGATTTTTCTCTTCTACTGAGTTTTTTTGTGCCTGCCAGTGCGTAGACGTTCTTTCTTTATTGACGACGGTGATTAAAAAAAAAACGCAATACCCCCTCGCCATTGTCGTCATGCTGTAGCTGCTGCTGCTATTCTTGTCCTGTCCTATAGTGGGAACGACCACAAACACTGACCATCGATAGCACCTCAATCTCTGGGGAAATCTAGTTTTGGATTGCGGACGAGTCACTTCCCTGTATTTCTTTCCTGCTAAATCCCGAACATCCTTGCGCTATTTTGTTCTCCTCTCCTGGACCCTGGGGAGCTGCATGTGAAAAGATGCATCCCAGGTCCTCCCTGGCCGTCTTGCTCTTGCTCCACCTTCTCCTTCATTGCACTGCCTCTGCTCCTCTCACCACCACCAGCTTCCTCAGCCAATACTCCCATTTCGGCTCCTTCTCTCGGTGTCTCGCCGAAGACTGGACTCGCCAACTCCCTATCCGACCGAACAAACCTCACCGTTCTTGCTGTGGACGACGCCGTGATTTCCCGTCTTTCTGGAGAATCAAGAGACGTGATTAGGAAAGTGTTGAGCGTGCACCTGGTGGCGGGCTACTATGATCTCCATAAGCTCCGGCAGCTGCCCGATGGCAGAGCCACCTTATCCACTCTTTTCCAGGAAAATGGTAATCCTCAAGGTTCCGTCGAAGTCGCGATCTTGAGAAATGGCGGTGTCGCATTTGGATCCAATCGTGATGTCAAGTTGCTTAACTCCTTTGCTTCTCACCCACATGGCATCTCTCTTCTCCAAATCAGTGATCTCATCATGAAGCCACAGTCGAAGGGCGATGGTAAATCTATCTCTGTTCCTCCCCATAATTTTGGCCATGTTGATGTTTGATTGTTGAAAGCACACCGATCTGGCCCATTCTAGAAAGCTAACTTACAGATTCATCGGTGTCTTGCTGATTAACTAGTTAAAAACATTAAGCAGGAATAGAGTTCCTATTTAATTTGGGTAGATTGGTTGAGACTTGAAGATGAAAGATGACAAAGTTTGATCATTCCAGCGGATTTTTGCTAGCCTGTCCTCTTCTTTTGATTGTCCCTGATTATATCACTCTGGCGCTTTTCTTTAGCTTGGCATACCAACGGCTAAACTGTCGAAGAAGCAACAATCTCAATAGCTAAACACTCTGTGGTACGAGGGAGTGAAGGAACTCGTTGTCATGCGAGCAACCTGATTGATTTCAGCTACCCTGACATCTGTTCTGGCCAAATTCTATTCTTTGAGAAACCCCAGGCCAGTGGGGTGTCATGTCAGCATTATTTACCTGTCGAAAGTAATCTCTGTTATTCTTCGTAGGTGGGTTCGACCTATTTTCAAAGGGTCTTCAGCTTATGCATGAGCTGTTGACTTGTTACTGAGACTTCCCCAATTCTTCCACATAGTCTAGCAAAAGGAAAATACATGCCAACTAAAAGAAGTCCATTTTTTGACCCCTTCTATAACATGATATCTTCCAAGATGAGATGTCATGTTTTCGACTCGGATGGACTCATGAATGCATCTAAAGCGTTTGAATCGCAGACAAGATCAATTGAATCTTTTCTTCTCTGTTCGATTTCATTTTCCTTCTGCCACTCCTCATTTCTTCTTTGATGTGCTCACTGTTTTTCCTTCTTCGCTAAGTTCATGTGCTCACTGTTGGTATGTCGGATTCTTTAGGGTCTCTCCAAATATAGGATTAATGAACCATCTTGTCACGCATGAATCCTCATATTCACTAAAAACGTTGAAGCACTGTCTGACGGAACACATAGACAGAGGCTACTTTAGTAGCGAGAGACTTCTTCGTCGCGACCTCTTTCTCTTTTTGAAATTGGAGACAATATCTAGATAATTACTTCTCATGTCATCCATTGCTCCATCTCCATTGTCATTTCGACCCCACTCAACCTATAACTTCTCCAAGTTTCATCTTTTCAACTGTAAACGAAAAGGTAACAAAGTGCCTGAATCTAGGCTCAGACCCCAAGGTTATCTAACTACGAGTTTGGGATCTAAAAGACAAGAAAAGACGAAAGGGATCAGTTAAACCATTACTATTTCCATATTCTTTCAGTATGTCACTGGCATAAGCATAGAGCGGGGTGATTCCCTCTCTTTTTCTTAATTATTTATTTCAAATTTAATGTGCTCAATCATCTGCTGTTGGCAATGCCCTGTGGGAACTCTGAAATAGGGGATTGTCTTACCTTATGTCCTTCTGCAAGAGCCATCTCCAAGAAGAGCGAGGCTTTGCCTATAGATACTGTCTTCAAGCTCCCCTCTCCGTTGCCAACTTGGCCAGCAGGTAAATTCTGTTATTGATCTGTAATGTTGTCAAATCTCATGATGTCTCATTCGTATCTTCCATCACGGATTAACTTTCAAGTCTGTTAGTTTCTGAAAATCAAAAGGTCCTGATGTTTATTTTCGTTCCCAACCCATGATATGTAGGAGGAGGATTTGCCGGTGGTACAATTGATTTTGGTGGACTGCTGGTGTACCAGACGTCATCTTTCTCCAAAGTTTGGGCAGCTTATGAGGGCGGACCAGACAACCGCGGGGCGACGTTTTTTGAGCCTTCATCCTTACCAGAAGGATACTTCATGTTTGGTTCCTACGCCCAACCCAATAACAGGCCTCTTTCCGGATGGCTTCTTGTCGGGAAAGACCAGACAAATGATATCTCCAATGGGACCTTAAAGAAGCCAGTAGATTACAGCCTGATTTGGAGCAGCAACTCGTCGAAGATAAAGCAAGACGTAAGTGGCTACATATGGTCGCCAATACCACCCGATGGTTACAAAGCAGTGGGCCACGTAGTTACTACCTCACCTGAAAAGCCTTCCCTTGACAAAATTCGCTGTGTTCGGTCTGACCTGACCGACCAGTGCGAGACAGAAACTCGGATTTGGGGACCCAGTGGAAACCCATTCGGTGTCTACAGCTCAAGAGCCTCCAACAGAGAGGTAGGAGCTCTTGCCGTCAGTGCAGGCACATTCGTCGCCCAAAATGGCCAGCCTAGCTCTTCGCCTTTATCTTGTTTGAGGAATGCCAAGTACAACATTTCAGCTATGCCAAATCAAAGCCAAATTGAGGCACTAATCAAAGCTTACTCTCCCATCGTTTACTTCCATCCTGACGAAGCATACCTCCCATCTTCAGTGGACTGGTTTTTCACAAATGGAGGCCTGCTTTATACGAAAGGACAAGAATCAAATCCTGTTCCGGTTGCAGCTACAGGCTCCAACCTCCCCCAGGGTGGTTCAAATGATGGCGCATACTGGTTGGATCTTCCTTTGGATGGGGCGGCCAAAGATAGGGTTAAAAGGGGATACCTTCAGAGCGCTCAGGCATATGTGCATGTAAAGCCAATGCTTGGGGCGACATTCACAGACATAGCTATATGGCTCTTCTACCCTTTCAATGGGGCTGCCAAAGCAAAAGTGAAGTTCATCAACCTTCCACTGGGGAGGATAGGTGAACATGTGGGTGACTGGGAGCATGTGACCCTACGAATCAGCAATTTCGATGGGCAGCTCTGGAATGTATACTTTTCAGAGCACGGTGCAGGCATTTGGAAGGGTGCGTCAGAGCTTGAGTTCCAAGGTGCCAACAAGTTCGTGGTCTATGCATCATTGCATGGTCATGCTGCGTTCTTCCAACCAGGGACGTTCTTGCAAGGGAGTGATGGAGTAGGAATGACGAATGAGGTTAAGAAGAGCAGCATGTTCCTGGACACTGGCGCTAATTATTCAATTATTGCAGCTGATTATCTGGGACCATCAGCTGTTCCTGTACTACCGTGGCTGAACTACTGTAGGGAATGGGGTCCTAGAGTGGATTATAACGCAGCGGACGAGATGCAGAAGGTGGCAAAAGCATTGCCTGGAAAGCTTAAGACTGCACTTGTGAATGCCATCAGTGGCCTCCCTCCCGAGGTTCTCAAGCAGGAAGGGCCTACTGGACCCAAAATGAAGCCTAACTGGAATGGGGATGAAGCTTGAAGGTAGCACCCCATTCAGTTAAAGGGAACTTGATTAGGATATAGTTGCTTAGAGAATTCGTTAATCGTTCATCTAAAGTTGTTCAAATGATAGTTATTCCCTTCTGAGTCACGTGTTTCCAAGTAGCTCGTGTAATTTGTCATTTGTGAAGAATTATGTCAGTGGTATCTCTGTCGGGTTGCCAACCATCGGCTCTGTGTTTGTTTCATGGTGTATGAATGCTATGAAATTAAAGCAATTCAAATGTAAGTCTATAAGGTGAAATCCAGATCGTAGACTATTTGCATCCGAAACTGTGCTTTGTAATATATGCAGAGCCCACCGAGTATCTTGAAAGGGAGACACTACTACCATGATTAGCTCAGTGATACCATGATACATAATTTTGTGATATCACCTTTGCACCAGGCATTAATTTTAGTTATTGACCTTGCTGTGCCCCGCAAAAGTAAATTGGAAATATAAAGTAGCCGCTAGAGCACTAAAATTTCGTGCTTTGTTTAACGCTAGACTATCCAATCAGGCTCTCGTGGAATCCCACAAGATTGGGATAGCCAGTCAGTCACCTTCCGTCAAACTGAAAAAAGTCTCACATAAATACACTTAATTCTCTTCATCTTGAAGAAAACATAACCTTTCACACACTCTTGCCCGCTTTTACTGGTGAAACCAGGCAAAGGAAGTAACTGTGAAGGTACTAGACTACCGGGGGCCAGTGGCGAACTCAACCACTAGAGAGAACTCTTTTGAAATCGGTTGTTGCATTTCAAAATTTGCAGGGAAATAATGAGCTTGAAGATTTGCACGTTAGGAAAAACACGTCATATTGTCATTGTGTAAGATATGCTAAATCGACATCCTCTTTTTTCCATCTCTTCATGCTAAGCATAATTAGATGATACTACATCCTTAAGAGATTGTAAAGTCACTGGAATGCATGCATCTACAAGACATTGCCCATTCAAAATTATATCAGAAAATACCAGTAATTACAGTTTTACTTTTGCCAGTTATATAACCGATTCATATTCTAAATGATTTACTCAGATAGACCAATGTGCCGTACAAATGATCATTTATTCTGGGGTTTTATTTGTGTCACATCCACATCCGCTTGCAAGTATAGTCAAGTACAACCTGGAAGAGACTTCTGGCTGTTTCCTCTTCTGGCAGCTTCAGAAGTCGTGCCACTTTGGTGAATCCTGTGTGCTGTCGAAGCAAATCTTCTTCACTTGCTTCAGGTTTCATCTCCTGCCTGGAAGAATTTCTCCTTAATAATGCCCATTGCATTGCCCATATGGCCAGAGGACGCATATAACCTAGAGATCTATATTCGTCATTCTCATTCCACCCTTCAGGAGTTTGAAATGAATAGCTGTAAACACGACAGGAACACAAGTGTGAGATGAACTAAAGTGCGAAAAAGCTGGAGAGGCATATTTTAGTTCCAATGAATCCCTTCTATATAGATGAACGACGGTACTAGGGGTATCTTTCAGCAACAAATCAAGAGAAAATCATTCTCAAGTTAAATTACATGGCTTCCACTATAGTATATTTTGTACTCGAGAAGTAATATACTAAGCTTTTTCCAGCCGCGTCAGTATTTAAGAAGACTATTACCCGAGCAAAAACAAAATATGGATAAGTTTTTGGGAAGAGAAGGACTGATCATAGAAGGAAGTAAAATCTCTCGACATCTTTATACCAAATTAAGAACTTCTAGTGTTCCATTTACTGAAAGTTCTTACATTTCTGAATTAAGGCACTAGAAAAGAAAATGCAACATACCCAAGTCCCCGTTCAGACCATGCAGCTTCATATACTCCATTGGCCGTCTGAAATGCCATATCGATCATGTCTTCTTGAATCATTGTTGCAGCGAGACCATATGTAACTCCGGGCCAAATTTCTCTCGATTGCATGGATGACATGTCCAAACTTCCATTTGGCAACATTCCATTCATAGCCCCTCTTCTTCCATCCTTAAACTTTAATACATTATAATTGTAAACCTTTCCCAAAGCACTTTTAGCTTTAGACTCATCAACTATAGGATGAAGACCACAGGCGCGAGCATACCTACAAAATCACTTCTAAATAAGTCATCATTTGCCTTATGTTGCTGCAAGAACTGAAATTGCGAATCTCTAAATCCACCACTCAACATTAGACCCCATCATGATCATAACCCCATGCTGGCCTAA
The DNA here is from genome assembly GCA_014182565.1 of Eucalyptus marginata. Lineage (NCBI taxonomy): Eukaryota > Viridiplantae > Streptophyta > Magnoliopsida > Myrtales > Myrtaceae > Eucalyptus > Eucalyptus marginata. The sequence continues at coordinate 37,300,063 of CM024593.1, read as the reverse complement.
CAGGCCCAGCCATCATATGGATTGGTTTGACTATTGATATGAGCGGACTAGTACAAGCAATTCTCTTCTTGGGGCCGGCCCGGCCCGGCCAATCACAGTCAATCACAGCCAATTGGGCTTTCCAGTCCTAATCAATTGTATGAAGAAAATCCGACGATTTTTTAATTATTGTTGGGAATGGGAAAGGGTTTTTAGGCCTGATATTAGTGCCAGCCTGACTGCCAGGTGTGTTTCTTTTCACAGGGCTAGGCTCAAGCCTGCTCTAAGTAACATCTACTGCATCTGCAGTTGATGTTTGAGTCATATAACTTTCTTGGATCATAGGTCCCCGTTTACTCTCCACTTATTAAAGAACCAATATCCCCATTTACCTACCAAAAAAATTTGTCGCATAATATAGTTACCTATGGTTCAAAAAAAATTTACACAGGAAAAATGCAGAACACATACCATTGGCCGGCCAACTGATCAGCCTGTATAGATGTACTTTGTTTGCTGCTGCTGCTGTCATAATTAAAGTAAGAACCATTCCATAGCTTCTCATAAACAACTTTTGCCTTCTGAAACTTGAACCAGAAGTAAGCCGCTGAACCCTTGTCACCAACTTCATGTGCCAGGGCAGATGCAGCCTGAAGGGCTGCAACCCACAGTCCACCACTGTATGCACTCACCCCAGATACAGACCATGTGTCATATGTCTGATCAGGAAACCCATCATTCTCAATCATTCCATCTCCATCCTTATCAAATTGGTCCATGTAAGCCATTGCAACATAAACAGAAGGCCACACAGCCCGTGCAAACTTTTTGTCACCAGTGGCAACCACGTCCCTGTAAACTTGAAGAACAAATTTTGGATTCAAGTCCTTCCACCTATCTGTATCATATAGATTATAGGCATTTACTTCAAACCATGGATCAGTGATACCAATATCATGGGGAACAGCTCCCAGGACTTTTCTTGGAACGCATTGTCCATTGCACAAGAGTCGCATCTTAGAAGGATCATGCATCATCACTGCTGCTGCAAAGTCCCGCTGTACACTGAGTTGGAGTTTGGGAAAGAGCATCACTAGAGCAAATGAAGAATAAAAGTGGACATCATAGGTGTTCCACATATGATATTCTATTCCTTCTAGATAAAGAAATTGACCAATATTTTCTTCTCCTTCTTGAAGCAAATTTGTGCCAAAAGCAGAATTAGATGCGACAGGAGTATGTACTCGCTCAAGGACTGAGGTCATTCTTTCTAAAATATCAATAGCAGTATCAGGTTGAGAAGTGACATCCACTGCACGCTCCATATGGGATCTCAACCTATCAAGGGAGAACTTCTTTTCTTCAAGGCTAACCAAACTGCAAATTGGAGGTGATCCATCTGCAAACATGGGAATCAGAAAAGGTCAACCACATTGAATAAAACTTGAATAAAAGTCTAAGTTGCACGATTACCTGTCCAAACTGTTCCCCCGGCATTAAGATAATAGAGCTCATTGAAGAGAGTGATAGGGTACCTGCACCGAATCTCCATTTAGATATCATTATCAATGGGGTTAACAGCCTAGCTCCTGCAATTCACATATAAGCTCACCATTCAGGAAGCCTCTTGTCTTCAAGAACAGGTCTCTGCCAGGCTTCTATCTGGGACTCCCATTGCTCATGTTCTATTTTCAAATAAAATGAGAAAGATATCAACAGTAATCTTCAGGGGCAAAATATAAGAAAATGCTGTTCAGCATCACAACTATATAGAAGATACTCAATTGCTATCAAAACTCGATTGCTATTTATGGCTAGGCATCAATTACTAAAATTGATTAATCTACGAAGGACCAAAAAGATTTACTTGTCAAGAAAACTAATTGCCTTCGCAGGAATGAAAAACTAAATGTTTACCAAGGATCGCATCATGCGCGATCTTTGCCGCAGCGTCTCCATGTGTCCCATAGAATTTAGTATACCTCCTGTACAAATTGTTTTTCATCAAATCAATGATCTATACATGCTTTCAAACTCTTCATTATGTATATGTCCAATCACCTGTGATATGTCTTTCCCTGCATGAAGTTTACTTCTGGGCAGTCCCATGCCAAGGAAAAGTTCACTGTCCGCACGGTACCTGATGGAATCGTCACAGAAGCTGCAATGGCAGCCCCAATAGATGATCCTGGTTCTGATGGAACCGACACATCCACCGAATTAAGATGGTCAAAGGATCCATGCTGTTGACATAGGTTAAAAACAGTAAGTATTCTCGCAGTATTGATTAAGCATATCCCCTAGAATTATGGACAATCTTTACACATGCAATTAACAAATCTTCAATGGCAGTATGATCAATGAGGAAGACTTCTTAATAGTTCAAAGTAACCAGGACCCAAAATGATGACATTAGAGGTAGGTGGTAGCACATTCGAATAAAAAAGAGGCAAGCATAAGCTAGTCATTTTACAATGAAACTGACAATCCCAAAAGGAACAGTTCTACATGCAATATTGAATGACTATTTGCAATTAAAGGAAAACCAAATTCTTGAATGTCTCTTTACAATCTCCTCGAGTCTTTTATTCAGGGCTCCACTTGAAGCTATCTACTTAAAACTTGCGATGCAGTTCAGGAAACATCAATGACAAATAATGTGAGTGAAAGAACAGGACCAATTATTTATAATTGGAAAATCGAACATTGTAGTAACTTCAAACTTGTGTTAAACTTCACTTATCAGTGGTCACGCACAAACCAACAAATAAAAAACCAAGCAAATATCTTGCTTCTGCTTGAGAACGTTATAATGAGTTATATATTCTATGCAATGCAAATGAACCAACCTGTTTTATCTCCTTCCACATGTCATTGGCTGAGATACCCTCAAAATTACCGGATATTCCAAAGCAAGGGCACTCCGAGACATGAACATCTTCAGTTTCCTGAGCTGCGATTGCATAAGTTATAGGGGGAAGACCATTTGCAGTCCTGAGTTCATGAATGATCGATCGTCTCTAGTATTAATTTGAGATAAACAGATGTAGGCAAACCCATCAAGTAAGTCAAATCAGGAAAGATATGCTCTATCAAGGATAGGAACAAACTTGTGATGCAGAAGTACAGTATGGACTCCATCCTTCATCCTACCATGAGATTGTTAGAGTCAGTACCACACTTTAGCATCGCTGATATCATTTATATATCTGAGTCAATAGCTTACATAATTTTTGAGTTGGAGTGATGACCAGAAAATTCAGACATCCCTCCCACAGAATTCTGTTATTGCATAGATAAACAGCATCATATAAGAACTTGATTGTTCTGCTCAGAGTAACAGTTTCATCGAAGGAAAAATCAATTGATAATACATGGTATGAAATGTTCAATCTTAATCAACAATGCAAAAACAATTGAAAGTCAACTCACAGTCCATGTGAAGAGCAAAGTGACATCTGCAGCAGTCTTTCCAGAATTATATAGCTGAAGGGAGAAAAACACTGGTCAATAACAGGCCAGCTGTAGGGAAATTTCCAGAGATCAAATAATTTCATTTCACTTATACCGTATAAGTAAAAACAGACACAGGTAAACTGCTCTCCTTGTAATTATGAGGAATGATTGGGGAAATTTGACGGCAGACTATTCTAAGGGCAGGATCTGGTTCACCTGTACATGGAAAATAAGAGTGATGCAGCCATGTCTCATCTTGAATTCTAGTTACACTAAATACTATAGCAATTTTTGTCGAACTTTACCCTCATAAACAGTCCATGCCCTAGGATACAGCGCATGGTATGTGGAATTATTGCCGCTCAGCTCCCAGTCCCAAGATCCAATTCCTAAATTGGGGCTTTCTCTGTTTACGGAACATGTTTTCCAGTAAGTTTGAGCTTTTAAACTGCTTCCATTAAATTGATAAGACATGACCCTATTTCCCATTGTCTGTACAGTCAATTGTTTCTGAAGAAATACTAAAGAGAGCTTTTACTTGAGTTCAGCTGGAGACCCAGGGCAGAGCACAGTAGAATACTTTTTGCTATCGGGTCGAGAAACAAAGACCTGAGTGGAGTCAAAACATCTGTGGCATCAGTTGCAAATAATCATAAACTTGAAATCATTAGGCAAGAGCCAAAAGCCCATATAGCATGATTACCTATACAGAGTTGAATTCACTATGTAAGCAGAACCATAGATTTTCCACTATAACTAAATAACTAACAACAGATGAAGGTTTTTCAAACAAATTGGAATTCTGCAAAGGAGACTGAGAAAGTTTACAAAATAGTAAACAACAAACTTACAGAAAATTGATTAGCTAAAACTGCTTTGTCCTCGCATATTCTGGGGAATATTTGCCAACGCATAAATTCACCTCGATAGCTTCTTCCAATGCTTCCAGAGCTTGAAAAAAAAGTCACCATGCAAAAAAATTATATTGTGTATAACCAAAATCACTTCATGGTGGTTGCTATAATCTTTTTCCATATCAGGTTATACAGTATTTGAACTGAACTGCAGCAGAAAGATACCACGGGAAAATGAGTAACATCTGCAGTTGAGATACAAGCTGGATACAGTGATCATACAATCCTCCCTCCCCTCACCCCTTTTTTTTAATTGGGGGAGGGGGAGGGGGGGGGGGAAGGGGGAAGGGAATAGAGCATGTGCATTGTGATGCAGAATCTTTGATGACTCTAACATAAGAGCAACGATCTCTACAAGTGCTTAAGATGCATTTCACGTTGTATTACTGAGGAATAGTAGAGAATGAAAACCTACCCAATACCACCAAGAGGAACGGCATGAGTTGATGTCACAGGGCGCTTTGTGAAAGGATTCATGATGCTCCCCTGAAAATTTGGCAAAGTGAGGAATTTCTTTCCCTTAACATACACAAGATTTATATGACTAGTACATCTAAATTAGATGGATTGTTACCTTCCCCTTGGCAGCTTCTTCTCGAATTTGACGCCATAGCCGAAAACCTACTGGAGCCTAAAAACCATAGACAGAGTGCTTAACACACGAAGTAAAAGCACACCCAAAAAAAAAAAAAAAATCTTGAAAAAATCAACGAGTCGATAATAATGTGCTTGCATGTACTATGACTGTTTTAAGTATTTGCAGGAAACCAAGCTTTGAAAGTAGTTAAAAGTTACCTGCTTCACATTTCAAATCAGCTTAGCTAAATTTTTTAAGACAAATACAATTCGGGTTGCGACAGAATTATTAAATATTGCAATAACCTCTCAGAATCTGCTATAATTTGTTTCAGAAAATTGTTGAGTTAACTGCATAAGACTACTCAGATGTCATTAGCTATTAAAGCAAACACATGTTGAAAATGTCCTCCATCTCTCGTGCACTGGTTTATGGAAATTGTGTAGCTTTCCTTCTTCGATAATTTTGGAACAATATAGACACAAGAAGTCCCCAGAAAATGTGATTTAGTCGTATGATCACGGGATGTAGAAAAAATAAAAATAAAAAAAAAAAAAAAAATGAACCAATAAACGTGCATGTTTCATGCCTGCAAAAATTACACTCGCAGTCCGCAATTTCAGAAATTTTTAGTTCATCTTGGATACTGTTACAAATTGACTCCTTCGCTGTTTTCTGCAGTCTCTTGCTAATAGTTACCGATGTATTTATACCTATGGATACCGAGTTTCAGATGGAAAGAACCATCCAGTTAGTATTGAAGACAGTAACTTGTCCATGAATAAAAGGCTATCGACCAATGATGGAAAACCAAAGCCAAGCCTGTCTTTATAACAAGCAGTGCGTCATCGGGTGGAGCCGTTCAGAAGGACCGATCGAGAAGAGATAAAATCAACCGGAGGAGGTACCAATTGGATTTTGTCTTGTAAGGTGAGGTTGAACTCCACGAGGTCATTGGCCTGGCTGTTTATCTTGCGCTGCCAAGTGAGCGGCGCGGGCTTCCCGGCGTCGACCTTGATCTGACAAAAAAAAAACAGAAGCGCCGATGAGAAAGGAGAGCTCGCGAGATCGCCACAGGCCGATCGATCGATCAAAACTCGAAGGAAAACTAAGAATCTGCTAATGCAACAGCGCGACGGGATCGGGTCGAGATTTCGAGTGCGAGCGACGGCGTCAGCAGCGGGCATCATCAGCCGCTTTTCCGACACGGTAGCAAAGCAACGAAGCGGGACGCGATGCCGAAGCCGGACCGACCTGCTCAGGATGAGAACGCGGCGGGGATTCGTCGCCGGCGGCGTGGTCGCCATTCTCCAGCATCTTGCCGTAAGGAGGGAATCGAATCGGGGTGGGGAGTTCAGAGAAGATGAAGCATCTGCGCTTCGCAGCTGCGGTGGTTGCCGGGGTTCGGGATAGGCTGAATATTATTCAAACGGCCTTTTTCGCCACTGACCCCACTTATACTGACGTGATTGCGATTGTCATGTTTTTGCAGCCCAACCCGTATTTTCCCTGCTTTTCGCTTTTGGCCCCCCGCTTTTTTATTGTCCTTCATTTTCCACCTCTATAGGCCATTTTCTTTTTTTTTTCGTAATATTTCGAGTGTTTTAGTCGTGAGACGAGTGACGTGAATTATTATAATTGTGTAATTTCGTGCTTTTTCCTTCTTTGATCTTACGTGCATTCATACGAAATGCATTTGCTCGCATTCTCATTTTGGATCAAGTGGGCGAGTTGAGTTAATGTGGTCAATTTGTGTAGGTTGCACAATTAAATTAAGATCTTCAATTTTAAGAAATTCCTCTCGCCATTATTTGAAAGGTTGAACGCTTTCTCCCATCCAAAAAATGGGTAAATTTCGAGCATGAAAAAATATCGACGCAAGAATTGTCGATGAAGAAGCAAATCCATTTAGGTTGATAATTTTGAGTTCATCAATAATACCTTTTTATTTCACGTGACGAGTGAGGTGTTTTATCAATATTAGAATTGTATTTCGAATACAAAATTATTCGTAATTGATGGTATGGTAATTGAACTCGTGATTGTTCGATAATTACTATATCAATCTCGTCATATATCAAAGCACTTGACGAGATTCTACAAGTTAAGGACCTTTTTTGGATAAATGAGTGGGAAAAATCTACATCTCTATCTCGAAGCAAACTTGATCGGGGGGCCCGAGTGTGACATTAGGTAACTTTAAATAAGGTTAGTCGGTGAGAAACTTTGGCATTATCTGTAGAAAGGTACATTAATTTCTTCAAATTAGTGAAAAAGGGCAATACATTATTGCCGATCTTTAGGTCCTGCGAATCAATATGACCACGACATTTATCTCGAAAAAGCGAAAGAAGCTATTTGATTTAGGTAGAAAATCAAGAAGATGCCTGACAGGGATGCTTCTTCTGAAGAGCAAATTTTAATGAAGACAAAGAGGTGACTGGACTTTGGAGGAGGAGAGGACCATCTGCAATGTGCCAGCGCCTTTCCCTATGATGATGTTGAGAGTTTCTGACGATTCTGCACGGATGGAGCCAGCAAACCACCCGTCGCTTCGTCGCCTTCCCCTGGTCAGCATTGAACAGCGGCCGTTCAGCTTTTATTACTTTCAAGCTCATAAATGCGGCCGCTCTCCCCTACGCACGTGACGATCCCCACTCCCCTAAAATGAGGCAAACGCCGATCCACGCCGGACGCCTAATCCATTCGCAGTCAGCACGACCGGAGCGACACTTTCTCTTTGCGTTAAAATTGAGCTTCCTTTTCATTAATTAAAGCGGTTAGAAAAAACTAGAGGTTTTGTTAAGAAATGAACAGGTTAGTCATGACATGTTTGATGACGTTTTTATTTGTCTATCTTTCTATTTTTTCATTCCTTTTAACGAAAAAAAGAATAGGGATTCGTTTGTCTGCGTTAGTTAATTTTTCTATTTTCCATAACAGAAAAGTAATCGAAAAATAGATTTGGAACTTAAACAATAAGTAAAAAAAAAATTACCTTTTTTTTATTTCCGGGAAAAAAAAGAAACAATAGCATAACCTAGTGTTCATCTTTACACAATCTACACAAGATTTGAGCAAAAACCCACATCTAGACCTATTCTCCTGACCCGATCCGAGTCCTCATTTTTTGGAATAAAAAAATATGTATAAGAAATTTAGGAAATAATTTAGAAATTATATTTTGAGTTGTTTTTAGTGTAAATTCAAGTTTATAATTAGTTTGGCATAAAAAAAATGTGAAAATATTTTGCTGAGAATTGAATTTAGAATTGAAAAAGTTTGGAGAAGACGTGTTATTCTCTTAAGATTCTATTGTAGGCATCATTTCAGATTATTTACAATTATGTTTAAATAGAAAATTAAATGCCTTTGAATGAGTTTTTTGCATTACCGTTTATTTTGTGTTTATAGGAGTCGAATAAGGCTGTGCTCCATAAATTTCCAATTTTATTTGCTTGAAAGTTTGATGAGTTTGTACAAATAAGTGCACTAACTTTAAGATCACCTCCATCCTCAGTTGTTTTGTCCTTCCCATTGCATGAGACAATATTTACTCTTTTTCTTACAGCTAAAAAAACTCAAAAAGTCTACGCATTCGGTTTTACGTTGTTATTTCCAACCATCCATCTTTGACTAGCAATACGTCGGATTGTCTAAGGTTATTTTGGAAAGTCTTGATAAGTTAAATCCTTACAAAAGTCCAATTTTATTCAAATATGAATTATTAAGTCTCCACTAGCATTTTTATAATTAAATGAAAAAACTTGCGAATATAAATTTTTCGAGTCATGCAAAACTCATTTTTGTTATTTTTTTATTTCGAAAATAAAAATTTTGTGCAATTACCAAACACATTATTATGCGCAGAAAAAACTTTTTATGAGAAAAAATCAATCCTTGAAATATAAATATTACCATATGCACCCTCAACAATTAAATGACACGACTTGGTATGATTTGTTTGATTTATGGAAAATAAATTTTAAAAAATTCATAATGATTGCTTTGTATTGAGTATAAAAATGAGTGAATGTAACATATTTTCACTGTTTATGAAACTATTTAGATATAGATAGTTGTCGATAATTAATTTTGCATTATTTAATTATTCCGAGCAATATTTTTGAAATTATTCATTTCCACGAAATAAACATAATGGCCAACCTGTCCTTTATTGGATTTTGTGTTCAGTTGGACCGCCCGTTATGCGCTTGACCCAAACCTCGTGCATGGGAATTTTGAATAGTTGTTATTACCAAATTGCAATTGTTCACGGCCTTTCTTATTCTGTTCACTTCAAATTGTAAGGAAAAAACTCCAAGCCAAAATGTTTTTTTCCCCACAGATAGCCCTAAAACTCACCCTTATTTGTAAAATTAGGGAAGAAGAACACGTTCAGATAAGAGTGCCGAGAATGGAAGCGAAATTACTAACGTAAGCAAAAGTTGTAATTAAGGTATTTCGAAAAATCAATCGGGATGATTCTAAAATGAAAATGGTTGAATATAAGCTAAATTCCTAATTATCGTTTAGTTAATTATAATTGTCTGAAAATCATAAATTAACTTTATCAGTAACCATACAGTGTTTGTTAACAACCAAGGCCATATAGGGGAGTGTGTCCTCAACATCGCTCGGGAAATGATTGATAGCATGTCCGCTAAACCAAAAAGAACTAATTAGAGTCCATAATACAACATCTTAGTAAAAGATACTGTAACATTAATCATTTGCAAAATCAACACACTGAATATTGTGTAAACAATTTTATGGCCAGGATAATGAATATTACAAATAAGTAACTTTGTCCATTTTTTTTTTTTTTTTTTTGCGATTAGATGGTTGTCTAGACTAGTTTGATCCACTTTTCTCACCTTGACTAGTCTACCTCTATTGGCAATTTTAAGGACGCATTCCTCATATCGACTTGGTACATTCAAAATTTTATTCCCGGGACGTTCTCAATAAGATTTGAACCAAGAATTATAAATAGATCGGTAAATTCATTTGCCACTTAAGTGAACACTCTATAGTGATAAGCATATAAACGATGGTGCCCCTACACTTAGCGTAAATAACCTACATTAACCTTAGGGATAGTCCCAACGTAAATTCCAATATCTTCACGGGACTACGCAACCCAAATTTTTTTTTTCCTCGTCTCATCAACACCTCGGCACTTCTACATGGACTAAAAGTATCTGTTGGAATTAAATTTCAGAAACAAAATTATTTGTAATTGATAATATAGCTAACTAAACTTATGATTGTTCGATGAGTACTATATCAACCCCGCGATGTATTGGAGCATTTGACGAGATTCTATGAGTTAAAGACCTTTTTTCGTAAATGAGTAGGAAAAATTTACACTTTCATCTCGAATCAAACTTGATTATGGACAGCCCAAGATGTAATATTAGGTGAGTTCGAATAAGGTTAGTCGGTGAAAAACTTTGGTATTGTCAATTCTTTGAGATTGGTGAGGACGGGCAACATATGATTGCCGATCTTCAGGCCCCGCCAAATTCATAAGACGATGGCACTTATCTTGGAAAGGCGAAAGAAGCTATTTGATTTAGGAAGAAAATCAAGAAGATGGGCGCTCAATGAGGGTGCTTCTTCTGGAAAGCAAATTTTAACGAACACGCACGTTTTCCTCGTCTTAGACAAAGCAACTCACGACAGGAAAATCAGACGAAGAAAGGAGGTGAAAGAAAACAAAATAAGTAAAGGAGAAAGGACACATTGTGACTGGTGAGGATTGTGATGGATAGAAAGAGGTGACCGGGGTTTTGGAGAAATAATTCTTTTAGGGGGGACCTATCTGCAATATGCCTCTCCCTACGATGTTGAGAATTTTTTACAATTCTGCACAGATAGATCCAACGAATCATCCTTTGTTTTGTCGCGTCGCTTTGGCCTGGCCATTGGCCATCGTTGAACAGCGGCCTTTCGGCCTTTTTTTTTTTTGTGTTTTTTAAAGTTTTTGTTCCTTTCGAGCTCATGATGCGGCTGGTGACCCGGTCTCCCCCGCGCACCTGACGATCGACTGCGCAGATCTGATCCCCGCCAGACACCTGGTCGAACCGGAGTGGCACTCTTTTCTTTGCGTTAAATTGAGCTTCTTTTATTGGCCCAAAAAAAAAAATTGAGCTTTCTTTTCACTAATTAAAGTGGTCAGAAAAGTTAGATGTTTTTTTTTTCTTTTTTTATGATTCGGGAAACCCCATACAGCCGACAGCCGGCAAGGTAAACCCGGGGTGACGCTAGTGGAGAACCTACCATCCCGACGTCATGCTTAAGACACTAAGCGCCTTTACTGGATTTCGAACCTCTCACATTTGGGGAAGGGTCAACGGAGCCCTTATTCAGCGGAGTCACCACGACCGGTGGTCAGAAAAGCTAGATGTTTTGTTTAGAAATGAAAAGACTAGTCAACACGCGTTTTGCAATGTTTTTAGGGTGCGTCTGGGAAGGTTTTTTGGAAAAGTTTTTGGGAAAATACAGGTGTTTTCTAAAATGCAAATTGTGTTTGGTAAATTTTATTGTAAAAGTTCATTGTGAAGCATCTTTGAGTAAAATGATGTTTGGGAAAATTATATTTGCAAAGCCTTTTGTTATTCATTTAAAAAAAAAAAAAAAAGTTGGCCGGCCAGAACAAGTAGTCGTCGACGAGGAGCAGGCAATCCGGTGAAGGGCGAGCAGTCCGATGCAGGCCGTCCGGCAGAGGTAGGTAGTCCGGCGAGGGTCGCCAGACCCAAATTGCGTGGCCTCGACGAAGGTCGCGGTGCATCGGGCAATCCTCCAGCGAGGGTCACGACCCATCTAGTTGCAGATCTGATCGCTGCTTGAGCCTTCGGCACCAGATTTGGTCGTGACTAGACCTGTGACCAGATGGGTCATGTGGCCCCGACGACCTCCGTGAGGAGGTCGCGGTGCGGCAGGCAATGGTCGCCGGCGACCGCATTTGGTCGCAACCAGATTTGCAACCAGATGGGTTGCGCAAGCTCAGCAACCTCCGCCCAGAGGTCGCGATGCGGCGGGCGTGACGATCGCCATCGACCGCATTTGATCACGACCTTCGCGGCGACCGTATCTAGTTGCGACCAAATCTGCGACCAGATGGGTCATGGTGCGGCAAGCACGATGGTCGCCGGCGACTGCCTGCCCTTCCCTGGTGATCGCTCATGGAGAAGAAGAAGATGAATAGTGAGGGCAAAATCGAAAAATTGAAAAATCAGCGAGGATAATTTGGGAAGAAATTTTTTTTTCTTATCCCCTCAGCTTGGCATGCCAAGAATGCTAGAAGCCCAAGGTAGGGACGACTCTGCCTTGGGCTTTCAACCTTCAAAAGGCAATCTTTTAGTCAAGGGGTTTACAAAAACATTTGCCAAACACTCATTTTTAGCCCAAAGGGCTTTGAAGGCCTAAAGTGGCTTGGAAATGTCACATCCAAACCCACCCCTACTTCTCTATTTTTATGTTATTTTATTTCTCAAAACAAAAACAAAACCATTTATCTATGTTAATTATTTTTTTTATTTTTTGAAATGAAAAAGTAGCCACAAAATAAATTTATAACTTAAACAATAAGTAAAAAAATCTGCCTTTTTATTCCCATGGATTAAAAAAAGAAGATCATTTTAGAAAAATATGCTCAGCCTACTTAATGCTCGTCTTTACACGATCGACATAAGATCTGGGCAAAACTCACGTCCAGATCGGTTTTTCTGACCCGAACAAAGTCCCCATTTTTCGAAATAAAAAATAAAATAAAAATTAGAAATTTAGGAAAAAATTAGAAATTATATTTTGAGTACTTTTTAGTGTTAATTATAGTATAGAATTAGTTTAGCATAAAAAATGCAAAAATCTTTTACTAAAAATTAAACAAGCTCTTAAGGCTTTACCATATGGATTTTTGGATGCCATTTTCTTCTAGAGGCAATGTTAGGTCACGATAGTTCGGCGACTTCGCTTAGAGAAGACGAGTTATTCCCTTAAGATTCTATTGTAGGCATCGTTTAAAATCATCTACAATTATGTTCTAATATAAAATTAGATGACACTGAACGACTTTTTTGCATTACCATTTATTTTGTGTTCATATCAATCAAATAAGCCTGTACTCCATAAATTTCTGATTTCATTTGGTTGAAGATTTGATGAGTTTGTGCAAGTAAGCACACCAACTTTAAGATCGCCCCCATCCTTAGTTGTTTCATCCTTGCCCATTCCACGAGAAAATACTTGCTCTTCTTCTTGCAGCCAAGAAAGCTCAAAAAGTTTATGCACCTGACTCTATGTTGCCATTTCCGACGATTCATCTTTTGACTAACAATGTGTTGAATTTTAATAGGCCATCTCAAAAAATCTCGATTAATCAAAACCTTACAAAAGTCCAATTTTATCCAAACATGAATTCTTAAGTCTCCACTAACATTTTTATAATTAAATAAAAAAATTGGGAATAAAAATTTTTTTGGGTCGTATAAAACACATTTATGTTATTTTTCTATTTCGGGAATAAAAATTTTATGCAATTATCAAACGCATTATTTTACTCAGGAAAAACTATTTATGAACAAAAATTGTTTCCCCAAACAGAAATGTTATTGAGTGCACTCTCCCTCGACAAACAAATGGGACAACTTGATATGATTAATTTGTTTTGTAAAAAATAAATTATTTAAAAATACTTAATGATTGCTTTGTATTGTTTGTAAAAACAAGTGAATGAAACATATTTTCACCGTTTACGAAAATATTCAGATATAAGGCGTTGTCGATAATGGATTTTGCATTATTTAATTATTCCAAGCAATATTTTTGAAATCAGTTAAGGTGCGTGTGGTAACATTTTTGTTATCGGAAATAATTTATATCTAGAGACAAATTTTCTTTCGTTCCCTAGATGAGTTTCTAAGATTTGAAAGTGTTTCGTAACTGCATAAAATTTATACTCTTGTAACAGAAATGCATTTGCTACGGCTCTAAATATTTTATGACTTATAATTTCTTTTAATTTATTAATAATTTTATTACATTTTTGTCTTTTCTTTTTTTTTTTTCTTTTTTCTTCTTCTTCCTCTAGCCGGCCGCTTGCGAGATCACTGGCCTTGTGGGAGCCTCGTCGATGGCTGGGTGAGGTGAAGCCTTGCCCAACCATGACAAGGCTTGGGGGGACCTTGCCGATGGTTAGCGAGCTCGGGGTGACCTTGTCGGGGGCTGATGAGGCTCCGGCGAGCTCGCCGACGACCAATTAGGGGAAGAAGAGGAGGAAGATAAAAAGAAAATAAAAGAAAAAAAGGCTTATTCCTTGAGTTGTTCTAAAAAACAAAGAATGATTTTTTTTTTGTTTTTTATTTTTGTTCCAAATCTATTCTCATTAACAAATTGTTCCTAGAAACAAAAAAATTATCAAATGGATTTCTATTTCAAAGAACAGAAAAAATAGAGAAATTGAAATGTTAACAAACACGCATTAATTTTCCTTGAAATGAACAGAATAACATACAAATGCTTCATTGGATTTTGGGTCAGTTGGGCCGCTCGTTATGGGCCTGACCCAGACCTCATACATGGGAATTATGGATAGTTGCTATTTCCAGATTGCAGTTGTTCACGGCCCTCTTATTCGAGAAAATATTCACTTCAAATTGTAAGGAAAAAACTCCAAACCAATATGTTTTTTTTTTTTTTTTTTCACAAATTATCCCTAAAACTCACCCTTATTTGTAAAATTAGGAAAGAAAGGCACGTTCAAATAAGAGTGACGAGAAATAGAGAATTAATTACTAGAGTAAGCAAAAGTTGTAAGTAGGATATTTGGGGAAATCGGTCCAGATGATTCTAAAATGAAAATGGTTGAGTATAAACTTAAATTCTCTCGAAGACTTATGTACCTAGATGAGACTGGTGTTAATAGTCTTAAATTCATAGTTGATCATTTAATTAATTATAATTGTCTAAAAATCATAAGTTAACTTCATCAATAACCATACGATACTTGTTAAGAACCAAGGTTGTATAAGGAAGCGTGTCCTTGATATCGCTCAGGAAGCGAATCATACCATGTCCGCTAAACCAAAAGAACTAATTAGAGTCCATGATACAACATCTCAGTAAAAGATACGATAACATTAATCGTTTGCAAAATCAACACGTTGGACATTGCACAAACAATTTTATGGCTAGATTTCTTTAGAGATTAGATGATTGCTCAAACTAGTTCGAGCCAGTTTTTTTTTGCACCTTCACTAGTCTACCTCTACTAGTAATCTCAAGGGCACATTACTCATATCGACTCGGTACATTCAAAATTTTACTCCCAGGATGTTCCCAATAAGACTCGAACCAAGAATTATAAATAAATTGATAAATTTATTTGCCACTTAAGAGAACACTCTACAGTGATAAGCATATAAAGGATGGTGCCAATAGGTAACCCATGTTAATCTTAGGGATAGTCTCAACATAAATTTCAATTTATTCGCGGGACTACACAACCCAAGTTTTCTCTTTTTTTTTTGGTCGCATCGACACCCCCACCCCCACCCCCGCACTTCTATATGAACCTATAAGTATCTATCATCCGTACGACCGTTAAATATTTAATGCGTCAGCATTCATTACAGTTAAGAATCTGAGGATGATTATAATCTCGATTGCAGCATGCGTCTACTATCACGTGAGTTGAAGTTTGTCCGGCATTATCCACGAATATTTTGCCTAATGATTTTTGCACGGCCATCGCAAACGGAAGCGGAACGGATTCCATTTGGTATTTCACTGATCCGAATTCAGAACGCCAACATTGACACGGCAAAGAAAAGCGTGTCGTCCTAAGACCCCCAACAGAAAAAAAATAAAAAAGAAAAAAGAAAAAGGAAAAAAAGACAAGAAGGATGGAGGGAGCTGTCCCCTCCGCCGTCCACAGCAAGGCGCGTGCATCGCGTGCGTCCCTCTACTGTCCTCCCACTACCGCCGTGCTGTGCAACGACGAAGAAATTCCCATCGACCAGTCCGCCTTCCCCACCTCTCGTGCGCGCGAGGAATTGACCCAGATTGACCCCCCCATTTCAAGGCGTCGCGGTCTCCGACTCTGTGGCGTTTCAGCTGCGGGCGAAAGGGGGGAAAATGGGGAGCGCGGATTACTGGAGCGAAGGGTCCCGCGTGGAGGTCACCAGCAAGGAGCCCGGGTTCAAGGGCGCCTGGTTCGACGCCGTCATCGTCCACCCTCCCGTGTACTCCAAGTCCAAGTTCAAGAAGAAGCGCCTCGCCCTCATCGAGTACACCAACCTCCTCTCCGACGACGGCCAGACCCCGCTCCGGGAGTACAGCGACTCCATCTACATCCGCCCCTTGCCTCCGGGGGAGGGGGAGGAGGGGGTGCTCTTGGAGGAGAAATTGGTGGTGGACACTTTCGACCGGGACGGGTGGTGGACGGGAGTGATCGCCAAGATCACGGAGGAAGGCAAATACTTGGTGGCTTTCGAGGACCCGCCGCATGTCCTCGAGTTCGACCGCGATCGACTGAGGCTGCACTGGGAGTTCCAAGATGGGAAATGGAGCCTTCCCCCTAAATGCCTCGTACTCATATTCTCTCCATTTTTTTTTTATCTGTTTTAATGGATGCGTGGGTTTTTTTCCTTTCATGGCCGTCGCAGCGTCTTGTCTGTTTATTTATTTATTTCCCTTTGTATCGTGCTTTTCGGATTAAACCTAGGATAAGGTATATGGTGAGTTTGATTGAAGTGAAGTCCCAACAACTTTGTGATTTTGATGGCCATCGTTGGGCTACCACTGTGAAAGGTTGCTGGCTCCATGAATTTGCCCCCCTTAAGCATCCTCGCCCATTTCCTGTTCTTGAAATCTCAGCTTTAACAATCCATATTTACAGCAGGTTTTCATGGGAGAGAGAGAGAGAGGAATCTGTCCATGGACTTTCAGTCCTGTTGGGTTTTTTTTACCTAATTTTTACGATTCTTTACCACTTTGCATGGTCCAATTTTTCATGCTTTATGTTCTGATTTTGCTTGCAGGAATTTTCTGACCACCTTAATGAGCTGATTATTGCCTTTGCCAAAGGCCATAACGCCATTTCTGAAAAGGATACTGAAGTTAGCGTCGCCACTCCTATGCCTTGCTCAATCGAGCAATCAACTCCTAATGGGATGTTTGCTTCTTCAACTGTTGGTGGCTCCAGCGATAAGGAGACTGAGCAGCAGCGCTCCAACGGTGATTCCCCATGTGTTCTCCCTCCCAAGAAGCCTAAAACAGTAAGTGCAGCCGGTGACATGACTGAACCGATTAGTATTATCATCAAATTCAATGCCCTTAGTGCACATCTCTATTTTAATGTTTCTACGAATATCTTTTCTTCATGGCTTCAACTGAACCATTATCCAATTTGGTCCTCCTCCTGGATATTTATTCCGCAGCTAAATGAACCCTCTAATAAGAAAAAATCTACTTCTCAAAGCAAGGATACCGAACAGAGTCAGCAAGGAAAGAGACGAAGACTTGTGAAGTTACATGCTATGCCTGAAAATGCTTCTTCAGCGACCGGTATAGTCATTTTAAGCTGCTACTATTTGCTCTCTTGCACAAGAAACATTGATGGATTACTATGCAGGCAAGAAGAAGAGAGCAGATGAGGTATCTTCTGCGGCAAATGGACTGGGGTTCCCAGTGACTCCAGTGGAACGTCCGAATGGTATGGCAATTGTAGACCAGACACCAATTATTGCCGAAGTCTTTAATGATACTTTTAAGAAGATTGCCTTAATGAAACTGAATACTTTTTAGTGTGAACATGCGCATACATATTTTGTTTCCTTTGCTGGTACCTGGATAGATGCTTTTGACATAAGCATATAATGGCTCTGGTTTTGGCATGTATGACTTGATCTGATGTAAATAATCTAGTATCTCGCGGCCATTCACACACATAATTCCATAATCTAGCCATCAAAAGCTTTTCAGATTCGACATTTAAGGCCTTCTCTTCTTGTTCTGAATTTCATGGAGCATGTGTCAAAGACATATCCTCTGTCTTCACGAGATATCATGCGATTGAGTAACTGAGTTGAGAGACTTTAGTGAGAATACCCTACCTAAAGTATCCAACTTAAAATTGTTTTCATGATTTACAATCTTCCAACTTTGGGAATAAATAGCTGAGTTTATGAGAGACATATTGTATTCAGCATGCATCTGCGGAAACCGTGAGAAAAGATCATTTGGTCTGGCCTACTTTTTCTCGCATCCATTCCCATTTTCTCACTCATAGTTCTCAAGTTGCATCTGCTGAAATGTTAGCTGCAGCTTCCAAAAAGCATAGGGTGGCAAAAGTAGCAGAAGATGTCACTGCAGGGAATAAAACCAACTCAGGGGTCAAAGGATTGTTGCTCAAAGAATTCAACCCTCAAGTATTGGATAGATCTGGTAAGAAGTTCCTTTCTCTAAGAATTAAATTAGTTTAGGAAAGAAGTTTCGCTTGAATTGACTTTTGTGCTTTTGTTTTATCCAGAACATTCTCCTCTTGGTGGGGCAAACCAAGTGGAGGAGGCAATAGAGGTTATTCAGCTTGAGGCAAATGGGAACCTTGAGGATGACAATAGGCCAAATCAATGGCCGGCATTGCCTTTTGTGAAAACCTCACCAATATGGAAAGCAGTGGAATCTTTGGAAGTATACAAAAAATTCCCTCAAGCACCTCATTTTCTACCTCTGAGTGATACCAAAGCAGGATCTCGTGAAGGACTGGCCATTGCCAAGATGGTGACTTTTGCTAACACAGTACAGATGGCTTCCAAATTGAAGATAACTGATTCCAAAAGTAGATTTACTACCTGTTTGGAAGACCTTGTAGAATTGGAGATGCATGGTTTTGATGCCCAAGTGATCAAGAGTCATTTGTCAAGGCTGCTTTCAATAAAAGATGGACTAGAAAAGCTTGACAAAAAATGGGAAGAAGCTGAAACTCAAATTTCAGGGCTTAAGAATGAAAGAGCCAAAATTGCGGAAAGGGTCGAAAAGATCATTAAGCAGATGAGACTTTTTCAAGAGGAACTGATACTAGCCTTAGCAGAGAGGGAGGAGAAAGATTCTGAAATCACAATGTTGACAACCAGTGTTGACATAATGCATGAAGCGGTTCAGAGTGCCCAGCACGAATTTGAAGAACATTTAAACAATTTCCCCGGGTAAGCATGTCCTCGCACTTCTTTTTTTCCATTACTTGTGTGTGTGAGGTGCATGTCAAATAAGGTACTCTGTTTTTTCCCATGATGCTCTAGAGTGTAGTATGTGTATTAATCACAACAACCAACCCCTCCCCCCCCAAAAAAAAAAAAAAAAAAAGTGGAATGGCGTACATTTGGGCTGTTTTGTTCATGATTCTGCTTACCTAAAGAGAGCTTTATTAAGAAAAGTTATGATTTTTTCATCAAGGGGGAAATAATTATATCCATAAACATGGAAATTGCAGCATGAGCTGCATTATGTGACTCCGGCACATGGAGATGTACCTCTGTAAACAAAATGTACAAAAGGGCTGCCGCATGAGTAAGACTTTAATTGTGGATCGGACAAGAGGACGTGTGGGCTTAAAAAATCCTCTGGGCCTTCCATATAGCTACTCTTCATCTGCAGCTTCAAGTGAAATTGTCTTGCAAGTATTGCAAATGAAAATCACGTCTAAGTATGCATTACTTGCTGGGATTCTCTATTGGGTCGTAATAACTCTACTTGTCTAATTGCGTCTTGCTGCAGGTGAGGAGTGGTGGCGTGGGATACCGCCAGTAATCTTAACTATCTTTCTGTGGATTTGCGTGGGAAGTATCCTCTTCTTTTTTGGTTTAGCAGTAGCACTATCTATACTCATGTCGGACTTGGAAGTATCCCGCCTTTACATTAGAGTTGGTCTTGTATATTGTTAGGTCAGGAGATGACAGGTTCAACTCTGCAAGTGTTATGCTTGAGTGTTGAACATCTGATGTGTAGTTGGAACTTCAGTTTAATGTAGATGACAGTTCAACGTTTGCAGATTTGCCTGTCCATGGTTTGTGGGAATCTGCACAATGTTCGAACTTGGATGGTTTAACTGGGTTCGGTATTCATTCAGCAGATTTGAGGGCATGCTTTGGTCATTTAAGCATGGTACAGTTCAATTAAGCATGCAAATTTATGAATGCATCTGGAACTGTGGTTTCAGATTTCGGGTGGGAAACTCACCTCGGTCCTTCTTAATGCTATAATACACCTCAAATTGTCCTAAGCGAAAAGCACATATTTCACCATTTCCATCAGAACACGTTCAAATAACAGATAGGAAATAATGACATTCAAACAGAAATTGAGAATTATAATGTTCCTCTATTCTTTGCATTCCATTTCCTTTTCTCCCCAAATTCCTTTTATGTTTTACTTCTTATGTTAAATGCACGCCCTCTTTTCATAAGCCAGACACCCGAAATCTACAAGGTCGTATGTGAATATAAGCATTTAAAGTCGTACTTGAATTTTTCGGGATATTATAGAGGTCAATCGAGTTTTCTGCAAACTGGTTTAAAAAGGGGAAAGGCCCTCGAATCCCATCCCACCAAGCAAAGCAAGGAATTGCGACGGGTCGAGCTCTTTAGTCTCTTTGCATTATTCCGAAGAAAATGTGAATTTGTAACCCGGCCAAGCCAGGGCCAGCGTTTCATTCCAACCGTCAAGATTACATTTTTGCACCCTTTGCCCTTCAAATGATCGTCTCCAAAAATTGAAGATACGCTATACTTTTTTTTGTCTACTTTTCTTTTCTTTTCTTTTTATTTTTTTTTTTTTCCTCTTTTGAAATGCCAATCATTAGTAAAGTAAACAATAAAGAATTATCTTTGAGCGACAAAAGAATAGCGAAATATTTTCTTAATAATCCCCCCTCGCGATTACAAGTCCCAACGACCCATAGAAAGAGACAAAAAGAGCTAAACATTGAAGTCCCACGACTAATTTATCTATGGATTACAAATTTGCAAATTCAAACTTTATCTTTTCAACGATCTAGTCGAGTCTTCTGGATACATTATATAAGAATAGATAAAGCACGTTCCTTTAATTGTTAAGGCCTAAAGCTTCTAGACATTCTTTAGCCAAAAATCGAAAAAAATAAAAATAAAAACTACTTTTGACAACAATTGAAAGTTGGCGATTTAATTAGTTACACATGTTTAATAAGAAATTACGTTACTTCATAATAGGAAACAATATGAAAATTTACTCTTTTCATATAGCGCGACATTTAAATACAATAGAGATGATCCATGCCTGTGAACATATATTTAAAGAGGGTTACTTAAGGAACATTCGATGCATTTCGACCTTTTCACATGGCTCTTGCTTTATTGTTTGAAAACAATATGAAAGCACTATCTTAGAAGTTGGTGTTGGACATAATGTAGTTACAATTCGAGATAACAATTTTCAAAATGATTTTGTGGGTAGGACTCTTTGCTTTTTATTTCCTTTATTATGGTCAGAATAAAGAGTGCAAGACAAAGACATGAAAACCGTTTGCTGTCTTATTAGGACTTGCTTCTAAATGGACTGAAAATGCAAAAAAGGCTTTGGTCTTTGCGATGATTCCTGCTGGGTTGGGAAGGGAAGTGGGGCACGTCTTTGCCTTGCACTCTCTATTCTGACCATAATAAAGGAAATAAAAAGCAAAGAGTCATACCCACAAAATCATTTTGAAAATCATTTGGCGATGATTCCTGCTGGGTTGAGATTCGAGAAGGGAAGTGGGCATTACAGTAAAGACGACTCGCCTCCTCCCTCCCATGCTAAAGGAGTGTCCTGCCGTCAGACCAACCCTCCTACGACACCAACCTCTGATATGAAATCTAAGGTAAACTCGCATCATCACTTCGGATCCACCAACAAGGCGTTGCTTCATTGGCACTGCTGGTAGCTCTCTTGTCTTCTTCAAATCACCCGACGTTTCTTCCCTTCCTATCTAAGCATTGCAACTTACGTGTCCCATCTTCTCCCATTTAAGACTCCCCAGCTTCTACAACATAAAATTCAACCTCCCTATTGCTTCACATTCGACAGCGCAGAGAGTTCTTTCTTATCGCTTCCTGGATCAAAACGAGGGATAGAACTAGAAGCATGAAGCCCAAGGGCACTTACCCCATCAACCACAAGTTCCTTCTCCTAGGCATCTTCCTCGCATTTCTCGTTATCTTCATTTTGAGATCAAGCTTTTCTTCTTCCAATGAAGTCTCCTCTTCCGTTTCGCAAAACTCCTCCTTGAAAGCCTCGTCAGAAGCCAAGGCATCTGACTGCTCGCCGACTTGTTCCAAGATCCCGAATCCGCTAGCACAAGCTCTCATCCACTATACAACCTCGACCATCACCCCTCAACAAACAATCAAGGAGATATCGGTGACTGCTCGGGTCCTCAAAAAGAAATCGCCATGCAATTTCCTCGTGTTCGGACTCGGCCACGACAGTCTCATGTGGAGCTCCCTCAACTATGGCGGGCGAACTATCTTCCTAGAAGAAGACGAGGCGTGGATCGAGCAAATCAAAAAAAGGTTTCCGATGCTGGAGTCATACCACGTGAGTTATGATAGCAAGGTGAACCAGGCGGATAACCTAATGGAAGCAGGGAAGGTGCCGGAGTGCATGGTGGTGAGCGACCCTAGATACTCCATGTGCCAACTCGCGCTTAAAGGCTTGCCAGACGAAGTTTACGAGAGACAATGGGATCTTATCATGGTCGATGCGCCGACGGGATACTATGAGGAGGCACCGGGGAGGATGACGGCGATATACACGGCAGGGATGATGGCTAGGAATAGGAAGGAGGGAGAGACGGATGTGTTTGTGCACGACGTTAACAGGTCCGTAGAAGACAAGTTCTCCAAGGCATTCTTGTGTGAGGGTTACATGAAAAAACAGGAAAACAGGTTGAGGCACTTCATCATCCCTAGCCACATAGGCGAGTCCAGCTTGCCCTTCTGTCCAGTCTAAAATTAGAGGCCAAAAGCGAATTTGTCGGATTTCTTTCTCACGGAATCTGGGGTTTCCTTGTTCATGGAGCGGCCACAGGGCCACCGACGCGGGTCTAGGACAGCGTTTTGAGCATATAAATAAGCATATGTGTGCTGTAGTCCTTCCTTGTCATAAGCATCACTTTTCTCCCCGCAATGTAAAAATGCATCTGGGCTATTTCACTCTTCTTATATCTTCCGTCGATCCACAAACCATGTCTGCTTAAAAGCCCCGTCTTGTTCAGGCCTACCATGTGTTCTCTCTTTAGGTAACCCCAAAGATCATGACAAGGAAATTCAGTCAGTCTGCCAGAGGATACGAAAAAAGCCTCCAGCGTCCATGAACTCAAAAGTTGCATTCGCGTTCACATCGAAATCGTTGGTGGTCGTTTTCATTTAATAAGATAGAGGACCAAGCCGTCTGCTCCACATCATAATCCGCAATCCAACAGTAAAAGATGCGAGGCTGTTCCCTAATGAGTTTGACGAGCATAGTGCAGACAGCTTAGTTTTCAGAGAATATGGTCAACACAAAAAAGCAAGAACGCCTAAATGTTTCCTTGCTTCCTGTGTTACTGCTTCTGTTCCACATCATTAGAGATTTACCCACAAGAACATGACAGTGAAGCGCGTTGCTCAACACTTCCTCCTCACACAAGAGAACCATGCAGCTGCCCTATTTAAATATTCACCCTCAGTACACACTTCAACATTCCAATATTCTTCTACACACGCTCTTAGCTGAGGAAAATTTCCTATATAAATCATCATATAGAACAATATAACTCAAGCCATCACAAAAGATCGTCAAATGACCCAATAATAATCTTGGAAACAGTCAAAAAATTGGAAAAGAAAGAGAAAGAAGAAAAACAAATCGGAGACAACATATAAACCAGCAGAGAAACTAAGGAAACAAGGACCACAATGGTAAGGGAAAAGACCATAGGATGATCTTCAAGACGAAGAGCAGCATGTCTTCTTTGTGTTGGCTTCTGATTCGCCAACTACAATGGTTTTCCCTTCTTTAATGTTGGCCGGGGCTGCATCTTCTGAGGACAAAGGCTTCTTACTAATTATCCTGTATATCTCCGAGAGAATAGTCTGGAAAGCCTTCTCCACATTCGTCGCTTCCAGGGCGGACGTCTCGATGAAGGAGAGGCCCTCTTTCTCGGCATAACTCTGGGCATCTTCAGTAGCCACTGCTCTAAGGTGCTTCAAGTCAGTCTTGTTCCCAATTAGCATGATGACAATGTTGGAATCGGCATGGTCCCTCAGCTCCTTCAGCCATCGGCTCACATTGTCAAAAGTAGTCGGCTTTGTCACGTCGTACACAAGAAGAGCCCCAAGGGCACCCCTGTAGTAGGCGCTGGTGATGGCTCTGTATCGCTCCTGGCCAGCGGTGTCCCATATCTGTGCTTTAACAGTCCTTCCCTCAACCTATAATCAACAAGCAAAATCATGCACTGGTGATTACTTGGAACCAAACACCCCATGGAACGGAGGAACTTTGGGATAACTACATATCAATTCAGACACACTGCTTTGTGGAAGAAGAGAAGATACACATTAAATCTACAGAGTGAGGAAGAATGACAGATCATAGTGAATTCAACTTGAGTAAATTACTGTCAAACCCAGATGCGTTTGAATCTACAGAGTGTGCAACCACGATCTATGGACAGTAATGCAAACAAGTAACTTTTTCCAGATATGCAGTCGGATCACATTTTGCGACTGGTGCGGCTGTATTACAGCACAGATTCAAATGTCGTCTTGCCATTGTTACTTGTTGAATGGGAATTCGGTGGTGCTTTTTGTGAATACATTCGATACAAACAGGACAACAACCCTCGATCCTGAACAAACTCCAAGCAGCAAAATGCCCAACTTTTGGTGTATATCAGATGTTTTGTTCCTTTACCAGCAAACCCATTTTCACATGCAGGAATTCCTCCACTTTCCATGGAAATGAAGTAAGAGAAAGCGTAAGGAAGAGAAACATCGAGGACGGCATAAAATCAGGAGGAGCGCAGGCACAAACAGACAGCGGATCGCTTAAAAAAAGGAATGTTAGGAAGGGCAGATCGAGGGAGTCGAAGACCCGAGTCCCCGCGCATCTAAACATCGACTTCCGAAAAGAGGAGTGGGGGGAGATCTAAGGGAAGGGGGAAGGGGGAAGGGGGAAAGGGAAAAAGAAAGGGGATTTACTTGGAGGGTGCGGGTGGCGAATTCGACGCCGATGGTGGATTTGGACTCGAGGCAGAACTCGTTGCGAGTGAATCGGGAGAGGAGGTTGGATTTGCCGACCCCGGAATCGCCGATCAGCACCACCTTGAACAGGTAATCGTACTCCTCCTCCGCTCTCCTCGCCATTTCTCCCCTCCCTCTTCCTCCTCTTTTCGGGGATTGGTCGGAAGAAGAAGAAGAAGAAGAAGAAGAAAAAGGAAAGTGGGAAGAAGCAGAAGCAGAAGAAGCAGGAGCAGGAGCAGGAGCAGAAGGAGAAGGAGATGGGACCCTTCGTCAAGCGGCAGCGGGAAGCGAACTCGACTCGACTGCGAAGGAAGGATGCCCAATTAGCAAGAAGAGGAGCAGACTTTGATTTGAATACACCGCTGCCCAGATTTTCTTCGTTTTCTCTCATATTAAAATAAAAAAATAAAATCTAAAACTGCTCTCTCTCTCTCTCTATCTGTTGTTGTGGTCGCTATTATTATTTTTTATTATTCCTCCTCCATTTTCTTTTCTCTCTTTTCTTTTATTTCTTTCGATGTTAATAGTAACAACGAAAAATAATTTTAAAAAAAGGAAGGAAAACGAATAAGAAAAGAGAGGGTTCGGGTTTTTGTTGGTTGCCAGCCAGAGTGGGACTGGCAAACCTCAGGCGAACCGGCGGCATCCTTAAACCCGAACAGCACACTTGGCCCAATTGTCTTTACTTCCTTTAGCCCATTCCTCATCTTGTTTATTAAATTAACATTATCTTTTTTGTCTCCCCCCTATCTTCGATGTATATGCATCACTTTATCGATAGGCTTGCATGCCCGTTGGCTTGAAATTAAATGTTGAGAGCTCATTTTGTCTCTGTTTTACTCACCTTTTTTCGATTTAGGGAATAATATAAATAATTCATGGAGTTTGACTCATTGTGTAACATCATCCCTAAAACTTTTAATTTGTTTAATATGATCACTAAAATTATCATACATGTTCAATCTAATCAAAGGACATTAAACATTTTCATATAATTTCTAAATTAATTTGAACATATATTAAAAGTCTAGTAAATGGACAACATTGCACGTTGACTCAAAATTTATAAACCATGTCACATATTAAATCGAATTTTAAATGCTATTTTGTTTATATAATCAATGAGCTAAAAGGAAAATTACAATTTTAGAACCTTTTTCAATTATTTATTTCAAACCTCGATTCTTACGTATTTAACCATCTTTTTTCTTACTATGCTGTACATACGTTGGTGTACCCACCCAACCGGGTGTTCCCTAATGTTAATTTGCTTTTAAGACAGTCCACAGTCAACAGGACTTTTCGCCCCACGCGGTCACCTGCTCCGTCGAAACGACTCCAATGTTCATTATTCACTCCGACGACATCCGGTTCTCGGTGGCTGCGGTTTGGTTCCCCAACATTTGATTATTTCTGCAATTTGCGGGTCGTCAAGATCCACGCTTACCAACCAAAGACATGAGCACCTTATCGTGTTTCTTATTTGATGACGAGGACCTATGTACCGACTCTTGTTTTCTGACGAAATCTGCTTAATACTTCTATCAATCTTGGCAAAGAAAACGTCACCTTCTCATTAATCATTATAGAAAAGAAGCTGAAAAACACTCCCTGTTCTTAGTTTTATTGTATTGTTGGATTATCCAAATGAGAACGAGGGAGCTTTTAGGGGGTGTGGTACATCAACCGAGTTCGTTCCCTGCAAATACAGAGCCGGGTCGGTGGATGGATGTTGGATTTCATGCAGGGACCTCGAGGAATGGGTAATCTGTGTACCCGACCACCGGATCTGGGATGTAGAAGGTGTTCCTGTCGTACTTGTTGAGCGGCGCATTCAGCTCGAGCCGCCTCGGCAAATCCGGGTTTGCCAGGAACAGGCGGCCGTATGCGATCAGGTCCGCATAGCCTTCCTCGATTGCCTTGTTCCCGTCGTCTCTTCTGTACCCTCCCGCCGCGATGAACGTGCCCTTGAAGGCCTTTCTCATGGGGAAAAGGCTGTGTGGAGTCTCTAGCTTGTCCCCCATTCGGACCATCCTTGGCTCAATCACATGCAGGTAGACCAATCCATAGTTGTTGAGTGCATTGGCCATGTAGAGCCCCAGCGCATTCGGGTCGGAATCCGCTGTCTCCATGTAATCGGCAAACGGCGATAGCCTCATCCCGACTCTGTCGGCTCCAATCTCATTCACCACTGCTTCTACCACTTCTAATGCGAAGCGACAACGCTTCTCCAGGCTCCCCCCGTACTCGTCGGTCCTATCGTTCACTTGGTCTTTCATGAACTGGTCTATCAAATAGCCATTCGCTCCATGGACCTCCACTCCATCAAATCCTGTCACCACCCATATATATGCACAGTAACACTTCGTATCGACTACCTTAGTATTCTGGCCATCACGGCTCAATGAATGCAGGACAAGAACTTCTCACCTGCTTCAATCGCATTACGGGCAGCAAGCCTGAAGTCGTTGACGATGTGAGGGATTTCATCGACTCGGAGACGACGGGAAGGGGACCAGTCCCCTCCATCAAGCCCGGGGGTCACCCCCTTGTCCGTACTTGAGATCGGAGCTTCACCATTCGGCTGATAACCTGCAGCGGACGAGTTCAAGCACTATGCTCAGGACCTGCGATCTGCAGCAATCCTTTTCATAACACGCGGCATTTAACATGTGAATGAAGCTAGACTATGCAACTTCATGCTAGACAAGACAAGAGAGAGAGAGAGAGAGAGAGAGAGAGAGAAGAAGCCAAATGCATCCCTTTCTTTTGGACCACAGTGAAATTTGAATGATTACTTTTCTCTTTTAAAGTCTGTCTCTTCTCTGTTCAGCTGAAATCCATTGTCACGATTTCCAAACCAAAACACCAGCACAGACGAGAGACAAGAGATACATAGGATTCACAAGTTCTCAACCTCAACCCCACGCATCAGAATAGTCTAACAAAAAAAAATATCTGACCGACTATGATCCATCTAAACCAGTTAGGATTGATCTAAACCAGTCCATTTCTAAATGGCTGTCTTGTGTTTCAAATAAGTTGTTTAATAGTTGGCATGTTGAATCATACAAATAATAGATGAGCTCGTTTAGATCGATCCATCTCTCCCTTCTTGGAAATGCCGTTGTACAATTGGCTGGGGTTTGCTTTTTTCTTTTTTTCTTTTTACTTTCTTTTCCGTAGCACAGGAGCATATGCAGATTCATCGTGAAAGCTCTAGAGAAAGCCAGTGGATCTCTTGAGCACGGAAAATCACATGCCACATTCGTTTTGGACAAAATCTTAATTTGTCTTTTGCTCATGACAACGACATGAACTCAGTGAATCAAAGTTCAAACCACAGTGTTAGAAAGTTTCTAGGAATCAAAATTCGGGTTTTTCATCTACTTCAGCACATGAACAAAATTAAGAGGTTTTCTTACTATAGCTGGAAACACGACCGACATGCCAAATCTGGCAAAAGAAAACTCCGCCCTTATCATGAACAGCATCCACGATCGGTTTCCAAGCTTCCACTTGCTCTCTTGTCCAAATACCAGGCGTTTCTGGATACCTTCAAGCATATTACAGTAGCGACGCTGTGTCACACTACTTTTGAAGGCAGGAGTCCAAAATGAAATGTCTGGTGTGCAAGAAGGGGGAGAGCATGAAAAGAGATGAAACAAGGAAACAGAGAAATATACCCTTGGGCGGTATTGGAAATGCCCGTGGCTTCGGCAATGAGAAGGCCGCCGGGGGTGGTGCGCTGGGAGTAGTAAAGGACGGCATGGGGTTGAGGGATATTGCCGTAGGACCGGCTTCTGGTCAATGGCGACAACACGATCCTGCGATGATGTTGTGCCGCGAAGCAAACAAAAGGAAAGTTAAGATGAAGAGACGAGCACGGGTGAGCGGTCCACATCTGATAAACCAAAAGAAAACTGCATATCCAATCACTCAAGAAAGGACAAGCAAGATAAGCTGGTGCTCAAACAGGGGAATACAGTTCTAGTCGCTCCTCATCAAAAGCAAGAAGAAGTAACAGCACAGATAGCTCAGGGAGAGACAGAGGAATTGTGCTTGGAAATGGAAACATGGAAAGGAAACACAGAGAGAGAGAGAGACCTGTGGGAGAGGTTGAAGTTGCCCATTTTGTAAGGAGTGAGGAGAGGGACGGGGTTGGGCTTGGCTGCCATGGCTGTTCTTGGCTTCTGCTGTCTCGAGCTCTTTACCTGTGTCGTATTCGTCTTCTCTGCGATTCAAAGTTTTAGAGCTGATATTTATAGATCCGAGAAGAAGATATGAATTTTGGCAAGCAGAGATGGAACATAATAATAATAATAATAATAATGAATAGGAGTCCTACCTAGACAGAGGAACATGTCAAGTGGCTCGACACGTGACTACTTTTTCTTACCAGCCGCATTGGACCGGTTGACAATAACAAAACATGCAAAAATTTGGCTTCGATTTTCACGGGTGACGCGAGGATCCCTCCGAGATGCGTGGCTTTCGCCAACACCACACATCTTGTCGTTTCAAATCATTTCCCCTTCCTTTCTGCGTTTAAATACCTACTTCATCTTATTATATAATTACATGGGATTAAAATCTAATCGCACACGAAATGGAGTGTTAAAATATTTAGATATTAAATCACACTTTTATGTTATTTATTAAATTCTCGAAACGATGGACGTTAGTCTTATAAGATTTCATATTCACGAAAGAGAAAATCGCTCCTCTTCCTTCACGTGCCGAGCCACTTGACATGTTCCTCTGTTTAGGTAGGACTCCTATCAATTCCCAAAAGAATCCCATGGTTTAATTACTGATCTTTGACGTATGCCGAACCACTTGACAATATTTTATAATCGAGAATGGGATTAAAAATAGATCCATGACCAGCAGTCTCGATCGTAATACAACTGCCCCCAAATAGACTTTGCCCCATTCGATGGAATTTTAACCAATGGTGGACCTCAAGCGTGAGATCAGCGTCTTTCATAATTTTTTTTTTTTGGTTGGAGGTAATTAGAAGGTTCCAATGCTCGTTCAAACCAACCTTATATTTGTCGTATATTCATTTTTACCATGTCAACAATTTTGATGCACCAAAGTGTAGGAGTCTATAGCAGTATGGGTTCACATAGTGTAGTCTTTTGACTTAGGTATGTTGATGATTATAATTAGTTGTGATTAGAGTTTAGATCTTAATCTAATGGTGAAGGGCGTGTTATTGTCTGTAGCTGTATATGACCATGCCAACCTCTCTTGCAATCGACTCGACAGAGGACCTAAAGAAACATGGTGACGGGCTTAGTGGCACATTAGTCATGGTTTTAGCAACGAGGCCAAGAGACTTTATAGAAACAAGAAAGAACCGTGAAGACTATTTTCAATTGGATGAAATGTAAGCTGACTAATTTAAATCCCAATTTGAGAAAATTTATAATTAGAAAGGCTTTAAGGATATATGGCATTTCGACAGGAGAGCCGAGCACAAGAACAATGCTATAGTTGAGTAAATATGCAAATAAAAACTAATGTCCAATTGATTGACTTGAGAAGGTAGTCATTGGAAACTGCTTGTTTAAAGGTCAGTGGTGCCTTTACTAAAATATTTTTTCCAGAGACAATTCCCATGAAGGATTTTAAGATTAGGATGATCTGAATTTTAATTGGAATGCAGGATAATTTTAACATCAATGCCGACCCTCTAGCATATATAGATCGTGAAATTGCCAGCCGAAGTGCAAAATATTATCATCACTTATCTCAATAAGGGGGCATGGGTGATGATGAGTAAAATTTGGATGTATTTTTTTGGGCTATCAGAAAATTCGAGATGAAATATATGTGAATTTGATTTATATGTGGCAAGAAAAGATATCAAGTATTTAAAAATAATTTCAATCTCAGGAGAGATACGAAAGTACCTTTATCCTTTCTTGGTCAGTCGAAAGGACTTCTATTTGCAAGCAATGCTAATTATTGGTTCATAAAACTGATTTAGCAAGTGACGTGTTAGGCATGAATGAACCTTTCAAGCAATTACACCCTATTTAGAGATCAACATCGATACGACATGTCACTTTATAAACCAAGTTAAGTATGACATTTCCCTAACCAGGGGTTCGCCCCAGTGACCACCATTCCATCTTGGAATGGGGAGGTTGGGGGTTCAAATCCCCACATTCTCAGGAGGGATTGGGGTGGGGACGATTTCATTTCAGGAGTGGGTTTCAACTCCCACACCTCGCAGGAGCGCAGGGCAAAGGTCCGAGAGTGAGTGTTAGAGTAGGATTAGCGTAGGACTGACAAAAAAAAAAAAAAAAAAATATGACATTTCCCTTCCTTTGCATCCGCCTTCAGATCCAGAGCTAGCCTAAATCGACCGCTACCCATTAAAAGAGAGGGATAATGGCACAAATTATCTTTAAATTTTGATTTAATGCGCAGTTTGATCCTTAACATTTTAATTTGTTTAATGTGATTTCTGAACTCTAGCTCAATATATAATTTCATTCATAAACTTTTAATTTATTTAATATGGTCCATGAACTTTTTGTATATATTGAATGTAATTACTGCATTATATGAAAATGTTCAATGTTGTAATTCCATTATAAATCCAAAAACTATGTCACCTCTATCGTTGTTGGCTCCGGAGAGTATCAAAGAAAAAATGTATTGTTGAGCCTAGGGGTACCTTTATCGCGATTTTATCAATGAAGCCAAGGGACTTGAAAAGGCACAAAAGGAAGCATGAATACTATTTTCAATTACATAAAAAGATGACCGATTTAAACCTCATCTCAAGAAAAAACGTGTCAAAATTTGGGGTGATTGGTTATGGAATTGATAAATTTTGAATCTAGGACCCATCTTATCAAGGTTGGTTCCCCGTTTTTGTAACTGGGAACTAATCTTGTTAACCTTGGAACTGATTGGATTTTAAGTTTTAGCTTCTCAAGGAATATTGATTGGTTCAAGTATGGAATTGAGAACCAAGCTAGTCTAGGCTGGTTCTCAATTTTTGGAATGGGGACTTGGACTAGTCCCCATGTGAATCGGCTTGGTCATCCCTGGTGACAATAGTGTAAGGACAAATAATACACATATCTACAAGTAAACATAGGACTGGATAGGAGAGTCAAGCACAAGAGCAAAAACAGAGTTGTGTTATTATGCCAAAGAACCTAATATCTGATTGATTGAATTGAGAAGGCGATCCATTGGAAAATAAAGGATCACATCTAGCATTACCTAATGTCGAGTGCCATTGGTGATCAGTAGTGGGCCCAACGATCCTAAGTTTAAGGATCAATGGTGCCTTCATCATATTATTTTTCTTGGATAAGTGAATTGAAAATTTTAAATCCTATTATAAAGTGCAATTGAGTTTTCAAAATTTCTAAAGATGCAATCAAATTTTTCATTAACTCCATTAAACACGGTTGACGTGCTCTTTTTATTATTTTCTCTCAAACATAGCGTTGACACAATTAAAACATTAAAACATAAAGCCAAAATAATGTTATTTTCATCCGAATCTTATTTTTAATCCAAGTCTCATCCAACTAAAATAAGCTAAATTTTTTAAAAAACATAAAAAGAAAACAGAAAATCTAGGCCCTCACCATTGTCATTAGTAAGGGCTAGCGATGGCGGGACGACCCTCCTCAGCCATTGCCCCACCATCGTCACCTGGTTTTTGTTTTTGCTTTTTTTTTTAAATTCAACTAATTTTTTAAAATCAAAATAGCTCGAACCAAAACAACGTCATTTTACCTTAATAATTCATGTTTTAGCCACGAATGAAAGAGAAAAAAAAGAAAAGAAGAGAAACTACCTTAATATTTTATAATTTGATAAGTTTTAGAATTTAATTATACATTTTAAAAGTTTTAGAACTTAACTGTATTTTCGTGACAAGATTTGAGATTTTCAATATACTTATCCCTATTTTTCTCCAGAGATATTGGCCACGCATAATTGTGCAGTAGTTAAGTTTGCACCTCACTTTATAAACTGATTTTTTTTTTTTTTTTTTAATTAACTAATTTAAGTAACATCGTTTCCCTCCCCCGCAAGTCCCGTCGGATTCAGGCCCAGCCCAAACCGACCGACTATCCAATTAAAGAACGAACGAACGAACGACCCGACCCGACCCGCGATGGACCGCATATGCCATGGTATATTTTTATCTCAAGCAAGCCCCCCAAAACCCTAAAACGCAGGCTTGGCACATAGCGCCCACTCACTCTTTCCCTTCTGCTCGAGCTACTCTCTGCTGCGGGAGCTCTCCCATCCGTAGGTACCGCCTCTCCCTCTCTCCGCTGCGAGTGGAGTCTCTTTCGATTTGCATGTGCATGTCCGAATCGCGCTCTCCGCGATTGCTTCTCCGCCGATCGTTCTCAATCTGGTTTCTCTCTTGTCGCCGATTTGCTATTTTTTGACTTCTCCGATTCTCTCTTTTTTCAATCGTGTTTCTTGATGCAGATCTGAAATCGGAGTTGCGAGATTTCCCGCGACGCCATGGCTCTGGTTAGTTCGAATCCGAATGCGTTATCTTTTCCTCACATTATACGTGAATCCGGGGGTACATGTTTAATCGGCGATATTCTGACCATTGCTTTTTGTCTGATTTTTGTATCTTCCTTTTTTTTGTCGTCTTCTTTCTGGGAACGGGAAGGATTTGAACTTTTGGTTAGTGGGCGTGCCTTGGAATGGCCCTGATCTGTTCAGAACGTCCCCTTCGGATGTCCCATGGTTTTTGTATTCCGGCTCGACCCGCGTATCTCTGTCTCCGTAGATTTGTTGCCTGAGCAATAATCTTATGCATGTACAGTACAGCCATCGTGATTGGTCTCCTATCTGAGTAATCCATTAGATTGATAATATGATACTGCTACTATGATGCATTCATCACGAGGGACAGATGGTAGGGATTTTTCGTGGCAGGATAAAATTTAGATCAGTAATTATTAGATTAATTAACATGGTGTTGTTACGATTGAAAAATATGCTTCAACTAAAGTTGCCCTGTTTCGTGTGCCTAATGGTACTATTTTTCATGGTTTAAGAGCTGTTTTCTAAGTTTTATCAGTTTGTGGGGACAAACTGAAATGGAAATTTTCACTATTGAGTCACATCTGCATATCTTCTTGGAAATTTGATGGGGGCAAAACTTATTCCTCAAAGCCAACGTAATATAAAAGTTATCAACCATTTTCCAGTTTTGG
This sequence comes from Eucalyptus marginata, assembly GCA_014182565.1. NCBI lineage: Eukaryota > Viridiplantae > Streptophyta > Magnoliopsida > Myrtales > Myrtaceae > Eucalyptus > Eucalyptus marginata. The sequence continues at coordinate 37,265,604 of CM024593.1, read as the reverse complement.
ACAAGGGCAAGAGCCCTGTTTACCTTCAATATAGGTTTGTCCCTCTTCATAACTCACGCTGCTACTTGATCCGCATTGCAGGTTGTGCACGCCACAAGAAACAAAAATGTCTACAAGGCACTCATTGCTGCAGAATACACTGGTGTGAAAGTTGAACTGGCGCCGGATTTTGAGATGGGTGTTTCAAATAAAACTCCCGAGTTTATCAAGATGAACCCTATTGGAAAGGTATATAGATGCCATTTTGGTATTTTATTTTTTGTGACGGACTAGTTAACATAATCCAACGCAGCTAAATCTATTGAAGTTCTTGATGGTTTGTCATTCCTTTTTCCCCTTTCTTCGCCTAGCAAGACAGCTCTTATACATCAGGAGAGGCAACAGTGCAATTTGAACTGTGGGGAAACGCGTGACTTGATGGGATTTTGTCTTCTTGTTTAGTTTAGGTTTAAGATGGTGTAGTGCCAATTTCCTATTTATTTTGTTGCTGAAGATTTCTTCTCTCTCTAGATCCCTGTGTTGGAAACACCTGATGGCCCTGTCTTCGAGAGCAATGCTATTGCCCGTTATGGTATCTTTTTCTCTCCTTGTTATTTCATTAGAAACTTATGGGCAGTGCTCACTTTTACCTCATATGATTGTTTGATTCTCTTAATGCAGTTTGTCGGTTGAAGGCGGACAATCCCTTGTATGGATCTTCTTTGATTGATTATGTAAGACACTTTTATGTGTTTTGCTTGCTTACTTAATTTCCTTTTCGTTTACTTCTACATTATTTTCTGTTGAGAAACTGGCGTATCTTTATCATATATTGGTGACTTGTCGTTGGCAGGCTCGTATTGAACAATGGATTGATTTCTCATCTCTGGAAGTTGATGCCAACATTTTGAACTGGTTGAGACCGAGAAGGGGACGGGCAGTGTACCTTCCTCCAGTAAGTTGCCCTTGCCGATATAAAGTGTAGCTCTTCAACTTCTTTTTTTGGACTTGGACATTTTTTATTGGTCCCTACTATAATGAGAATGCTTATTCTACTTCTTCAACACATGATGAAGTATTTTCCAGTATGGTAGGATCAGTTTCTTCACAGGCTAAATCCATGTGATCATAGCCCATTTATTCTGAAGAAAGCTTTGGGTCGAGCCTGCATTTTTTTCTCTACAATGGCGTGATTAAGAGAGTTTCTTCTATTTTTTAGAGTAACAAGTTGGTAGTTTCTTTCTAGAGGTAACTTAAGTATCTAGCTGATGAGGTGCCTAGAAGGTGCCATATATGAAACCATGTTGCTTTGTTATTTGATTATTGCTAATTCTACAAGGGGAATACTCCTTATATGCCTTTTATGATGGTATTCTCGCTTTGTTTATCTCATTGTTCTCCGTGCTAATTATAACGCAAAATCATAAAATTTTGCATGAAGGCTGAGGAAGCTGCAATTGCCGCCCTGAAGAGGGCGTTAGGTGCTTTGAATGTGCATCTTTCGTCCAATACCTATTTGGTCGGGCACTCTGTGACATTGGCTGACATTATCCTGACCTGCAACTTGTTCATGGGATTCACCCAACTTTTGACCAAGAGCTTTACCTCAGAGTTCCCTCATGTAGAGAGGTACTTCTGGACCATGGTTAATCAGCCAAATTTCAAAAAGGTGCTGGGAGAGGTGAAGCAAGCCGAATCTGTTCCGCCGATTCAATCAACAAAGCAGCCTGCCCAGCCAAAAGAGGCAGCTAAACCAAAGCCCAAGGAAGAGCCAAAGAAGAAGGAAGCTCCAAAAGAGCCCAAAGCAGAAGCTGCCGAGGAGGAAGAGGCACCCAAGCCAAAGGCAAAGAATCCTCTGGATCTCTTGCCTCCGAGTAAGATGATATTGGATGAGTGGAAGAGGCTCTACTCTAATACCAAGACCAACTTCCGTGAAGTTGCAATTAAAGGTATCATGTCATTTGTATCTTGATTTGATCTTGTTCATTCAACTTGCTAGTGAGAATTTATGTTTACTTATACCACGAAGGCATTCTTTTCAAGCATTTTGTTTACTTCATTTGTGCTATTTTCCTGATGCAGGATTCTGGGACATGTATGATCCTGAGGGATACTCACTGTGGTTCTGTGATTACAAGTACAATGATGAGAATACCGTTTCTTTTGTCACCTTGAACAAAGTAGGTGGATTTCTGCAGCGTATGGACCTTGCTCGCAAGTATGCATTTGGAAAGATGCTGGTGATCGGGTCGGAGGCGCCTTTCAAGGTGAAGGGTCTGTGGCTTTTCCGTGGGCAAGAAATCCCGCAGTTTGTGATGGATGAGTGTTACGACATGGAGCTCTATGAGTGGAAGAAGGTCGACATTTCAGACGAGGCCCAGAAGGAGCGCGTTAGCCAGATGATTGAGGATCAGGAGCCATTCGAGGGAGAGGCCCTGTTGGATGCCAAGTGCTTCAAATGATCGAGGGAAGGGGAGGCCCCAGATGATCTGATCTACACTTTTTTTCGCTCTCTTTTTTCCCCCAGCTTTTAAATTTTGATTGATTTGGGTAGAGTCTTGTACTTGCAGTCTGAACAAAAACCGAAGTAATAGCAATTTGTCATTTGAGTGACATACTTATTTTAACTTATCCTCGTGGATTTCTACTAGGATATTAAGTATGTATCGTTTATTTATGGGGTGCTGTGGATCATTGCTTAATACGAAAATGTTGTGAAATGTGTGCTTTTCAGATTATAATGAGATGCTTGTTAGCTTTGGATTTATTGGGTCGAGGATGGCAGGATGACAGCATGAGCATGACAGGGTGGCTCGTTATTTTGTTGGGACCATAAATGAGTAGGGCGGTGGTGAAGGGAAACGAGTTAGCAGAGGTGATGAGTGATGGTGGGGAGAGGAGGCACTGGCATCTTGGATTAATGCGTATAAGAAACGTAAATCCTATTGCTTTCGATTCAATTGCCGTGAAAGAAATTCGTCTCTCCTTAAGTTCTCTTGGGAATAATGAGAGGAGAAGAGGGGAAGAAATGTTGAGAAGCGCAACTTTCCATTTTATTCTGGCGGGAGAGTGAAAGAGAAGGAAGAGAAGTCTCGTAAAAGTGGAACTTTCGATCTGTTCAAGTGGCCACCGACGGTCGAGTATATTTGCATGGAAACGCTGACGGATGGTCTGGTTTTATATAAGCCGAAGAGGTTCTCTTAAGGACCATCGACGCACGACATGACTTGGTAATTCATATGATTGGGTTGGGAATATGTCCGATCTGAACTTGATGGGCCCAGTTAGCCCAACCATATATATATATCAAATGGAAATTAGAAAACGCGATAAGACAAGTTGCAATTCAAAACGAAAGAATAAATTTAAGAATAAAGAAAAGGCCAAATTTGGTTGGAATTTCATTGTCTCTGGCTTTCTCCGAAGGTGGTTGCGGAGGAACATCGAACTACACGTCTCTCCATCTCTCCGACACCATAACCTGAACATCATTCCCCAGGAGGTGGGAGTGCCATGAGAGAGATGCCCCTGCTCGGATCGCCTCGATTTCTCCTCGTGTTGGCCTCGATTCTCCTTCGACTTTCCCCAGGTTCCCTTCTTCTTCTTCTTCTTCCGTATTCTCTCTAATTTCCTGGTGTTCCGAATCTATTTACTGGGATTCCTCTTATGCTCTTGTTTGCTTGCTGATTGGGTCGCGTCTTTGCGGGCGGTTGTGTTTTCGGGGGCGATCCGGTAGGTCTTTGCTTGTGTTCGTTTCTGCATGCCCGACTGGTATCCGACTGATCCCCTTTTCGTGCTCGCACTTCGATTTGATCTGCTCCAATCAGTGAGGTCCTCAATCTGTGTCCATTAATGACGTTTGGGAATTCGCTTGTCCTCAATTCACCGTGACTCCCGACTTCTACTTTGCATATTAGCTTTAGCCCACCAACCGGTACCCTCGGCCTCTACTGATTTGGAGCTTCAGTTATGTCTTTGCTCTTTTTAGTCAGTGGACGAATCGCGATTATTGGATCTGCATTCCGTTTTACCTGAATGCCTCTCGATTGTGGATGTCGGGCTCTTGTCCCTCTTTGGCATGTCGCCTCCCAAGTTGTCTGGTCATTACTGCCGTGGTCTTGCGCACATTTGGCATTGTTTAGGTCACCCCGTCCTCCCCAGTCCCCCATTTATGCACACTCTTCGAGGTGGTGTCATCCTCCTTTGAACCCTCCTCATTTGCTTCGCCTGCTCTTTCCTTTTCCTCTTTCAAATCGTGCATCATAACCAATTTCCGCTGTCTTTTCAGGCTCTTCTGATGATGCGTCAAGCTCCAAGAACGGCACGAAATCTGAGACTCATGATAAGTCTGGAGGTAACACGGGGTCTATGGTACTGGTGGTATTGGTCGTGATCGTGGTTGTGGCTCTTTTCTCTTTCATTTTTTACAAGTTATGGCAAAAGAAGAAGCGGGCTGAGCAGTATGCACGGCTTCTCAAGTTGTTTGAAGAGGATGATGAGCTCGAGGTCGAACTTGGTCTGCGAGATTGAATTTTCATGGCGGACTATTCATTATTTGTAGGTGAGACGAAGATGCTTCTGTGTTTATATGATTATCTATGAGCGAAGATTCTATTGTGTCCTCATGAGGTTCATTGTGAGGTTGGAATCTACTATGTTTGGGCTCATTTTCCATGAACTTTGGAAGGGCCTGTTGATGACGGTAGGGTTTGTTGCATGGCTGAAATGAGTCCGTCTCTTGCATATCTTTGCAGTGCCGACAGGTCCACAGCAGCCATCTTGTAGTGTTCAAATGTTAGGCAGTCTATTATGAGATGGAAGTTTTTTTAAGTTGATGTCTTTTTAGTGGTTAACGTTTGGAAAAATGACACAAATGGTCCTTGAACGTTAACCCAATGTGCAATGTCATGTCTGAACTTTCAATTTGTTCAATGTGGTTCCTGTACTTTTGACATGTGTTCAATTTAATATTTGGACTATATGAAAATGTTCAATGTTATCCTCAAAATTAATTTAATTGAAAGATAATATTGATTTTTTCATATAAATTAGGGATTAACTTGAATATGTACCAAAAGTTTGGGGATCACCTTAAACAAACTAAAAGTTCAGGGATGATATTATACATTGGGCTAAAGTTCAAGGATCACATTGAACTTATTAAAATTCAAGGACCACATTGTATATTGTGTCAAAGTTCAAAGACTATTCGTGTCATTATCTCTTATTGTTTTAACTCAAACTTTGTTGCTTGTTATTCTTTCTTTATGAGTTTATTGATTTCACTTTGGCTCAGCAGAAGAGCTTTTTTTTTTTTTTTTTTTTTATTCTTTTTTCTCCCTGGGTGTAGTCACTCGCAGCATATCTCTCCCCAACTCTATGGAGCGGAATGCTCTGCTCTTCTGAACTATGATGGCTGTATTTGAATTTAACAAAGGACCAGGCAATTGATTCGGAGTGTCAATGTCATGCATCTGAAGTAAACTGTATGTCTTGCATAACCTGCATTATGTGTAATCTTTATGTGAAAATGTTTCTAAAAGGGGCAAGATTGCCTTTGATAATACACATTGCGACATCAATCGAAGGAGGTGGTTAGATGTGAAGTGGTGCTCTTCTAACTCAGCGTATTCTCCTGTTTTAGTGCCAGTGCCTTTGCATTGATATCGATGACAGTTTCCTTTATTTTTGTCACAGGTCCATCTTGGCTTTAATAGCACGTTCAGCTTGGGAATTTTGTGAACAAGATTCTTGTCCTTTTTCCAGTTTATAAGTTGTACCTTTTGTATTCATATTCTCAGAGAGAGTAATTTGTGAGAATTTAACTTTGGTTGGCCTTAGATGAGAGAATTATAAAGTGTAAGAAACATTTGGAGGGGTGATATTGTTTGTCATGTTGATATTACATGAAATCAAGGAAATGCAGGTATTTTTTGTTTTTTCTTTGGGGGAGGTCCAATGTCTCTGAGTGCAATTGGATGAACGCAGTTTTGAAATTTCAAAACTTAAACTATCGGGTGAGGTTGTCTTGCTCACCATTTTTCATTCTTAGGGACAATGACATGATTGATTAGGTCAGGAATCCTTGAGCTTCCTGGTGTGCAATCCCTCCCTCCCTTTTTATACATATATGAATTGTAAGGTAAAAGGGTCTGAGTCCTCGTCGAATTCTCTCCCTGGTACAGCATAAATATGTTCCATGTGCCGGTGGCATGAAGTAAATTTACTGTTTTCGCAGAAATATGGGTAGTGATGAGTCCAATCATATGCTTGGGTGTGATGATATGTTACGGTACTTCCCCGGTATAATAATCTCCTTTTTTTTTCACTGTCCATCAAGTCATCTTCCTTTGGCTAAGTACAACTGTTGGGTTGTCCTCTTCAATGTCGGGAAAAGGCACAATATCTTTGCTCGGTTCAAGCACAAGAATTTGCTCAAACCGGTTGGGTTAATTGCAAAAAGTTAGTGCTTGCTGGGTGAAATATCTTTTCACTTGTAGCCTTGGTAGCAGGTTATATGCATTCAGACAACCCTGCACCCAGCCGGAAGCAAGTCCTGATGCAGGCATGTCCTGACAATATATCTCGCAGTGGTGAAGCCATTCGTCTAGTTTAAGCCTTTAAAAGGACCTTCTCGATGAGCAAAGGTAATGTTAGACATAAGACTATGCAGAAGCAATTCCAAAATCAAATGGCAACTAGATCCAAAGCAAAAACACCATTCAGGGAGTGCTTGAAAGTAAGAAAACGCAACTATCAATTTAATGCATTCAGTACAATAATCAACAAAAAAATTTGACTGAAGGACTTAGCACCATTCCACATCTACCTACATATTATTGAGATTAAGAAATACAAAGTACAAGAAATCTTAATAGCAAAGAAAGAGAGAAACTGCAATGTCTCAGTTGAAACAATATTGATTCCAGAATTAAATGGATAAAATATTAATCACATGGACCGCGGGGGCATCAATCAAAGTTCATGCAGCTGATGCCCATCGCTGATATTAATTAACCCAAATCTCAGTCACGGTTTTGTTATACTTGGACACTGGCTTCCCCAGATTCCGTTCCTTGAGAAGCCGTTCAAAACTGCAGTCACCTTTCATGGATGATCAGTCAATCACATCTGTCTCTTAGACAATAATTCAAGAACATACATACTTATCTTCCTGTCTTAGCCCTTTTCATTCCTGTGCTGTTAAAGGGTGACATGCTCGGACTCATGCTAGGGCTCATACTAGGACTTTCTTCCCTTAGCGTACCATTGAGCATAGCTAATTCCCTTAGCTGTTGTTTCTTGTAGTGATCCAAACATTCATCCTGCTAAAGAGAGAGGGAGAGGAGGCTATTAAGGCAAGTGACGGGCAAATCAAAGGAGAATGTGAGTGTTTGTGTCTTACCACTGGCTTCAGAAGGTTCTCTAGTACAGCCACTGCATGTTCCAACCTTGAATTTATTATATCCTCTGGAAATTCAGCTTCCACTAGAATGTGTAGAGGTTCATTAAGATGCTCATATCCAGGCTTATCCTTCAACTTTTCTTCCTAGAAAGGTGTAAGAAATGCACCGTCAAATACACATGCTAATTAAGAAGCAAAGTACCCAATATTCTAGAAGAACAGATTACCATTTACCGCCAAGTCCATGCCAACACTAGTTAGATTTAACAATAAAATAAAAATTACATCCTATATTTTTCGGTTTCTAAAACAAACTACGAGCAATTCAATATCTTTTAAAAGCGAGATAACGAATGATGTTCCAATACTTGGCAAGCAGATTTGGGGAACCATGCTGCATACCGGCCAAACTGCAATACATTCTTCAGTAAGACCCAACCTGAGGAATTTTACTACCATATATGAACTCAGGCAATTTGGCAGAAAAAGGTGCTTATCCTCTCTTGTTTATCCACAGGAAGGAATTATGGGCTACAAAGCCCCAAACACAACTTTCAAATTGGCATACCATACAATAATTCCCAAAATAAATATCTGATAGGAAGGATGAAGTCAAATGAGGCAAAAAGTATCGGGCCAAAGAAAAAGAGAGACATAAATAAAAGAAGTGAGACTGGACAAGAAAACCCTGACTTCATCTGATAAGAAAGGATGAAGTCAAATGTGAGAGAAATATCCGGCCAAAAAATATCTAAAAAGAAGAGAGACAGAAATAAAAGAAACAAGACTGAAAAGAAAAGCTCTTGACTTCCAACATGCCCTAAGGTTGTTGCATTTAGAAAGTATTTTTAGGGAAATTTCAGTAATATCAAATGATTCAGAGAGGAACCATGAAAAGGTAAAAAGACGAGATTCATCCAATCCAAAGTTCACTGATGGAGAGGAAGGCAATTTGGACTTGGTGCTTGGCAGCCAACTTCAACTCAATGATGAAATTTGGTTTTTCAATTTTTCAAGGGCATAACCTTCTCCCTTTTTCTGAAAAAAGAATATGAAGTGCTTGACCTTATTTTTATGCACTAAATAGATCAAAACATCGCATTGTCATAGCGAGGAAGTTGGAGTTGAATACCTTCACAGAATCCTTCACCGAGCCCTTGCCTCTTATGTACACTCTACATTGTGTCAAAGCTTCGACTCTTTTAAGGGAGTTTCCACGTGGTCCAAGGATTCTTCCAACAAAATTATACTGCTATAAATTTTAGAGTTAGAGCCACTACTCAATATGTAACCAGAAACCACAAACATTTTGACATTGGCTAGAATTTTGTGAACATACGCTTGGATATTTGTCTACAGGAACATCAAGCCTGATGACTTTCTTCACTACAGGAGTGGTTGGTACACCGACAGCTCCTGGCCAACCAACTGAAGAAGATTGAAAGAGACCCGCTTTCTGGAGATGCCCATTTTCCTGATGCAAGAGGCTTAGCTTTAGTAAGCTCAAATTGGAAGTAGAAATAAACTGTTTCTTCTTGACCAAGCTAATGTGAACTCAGCAGCGTAAACAAGAACCATTTGACTTATTTCTCTTAGTACAACAAATGAAATCTCCAATTAGTCAGCTCACTTTTAGAAGGTCCTAGCCGAGGTTTAAAGCAAAATATTCATACGCTCTTCTAAGAAGGCAGTGTACCTTACAGTCCGAAAATAATTCAAACTGGATATCAAATTAGGAAAAGCTTTTTAGATAAGAGAAGACGTGTATTAATATCAAAAAGACATGCCAACTGTGAATCAGTCCCATGATAGATGAATACAGATCGACAGCAACACAAATGGCCACAAGCCCAGAATCACAGAATTGGCAGCTCCAATAGAATAGCAGCTAAACACGTCACCATTCCCATGGGAGCGACATAGGTATTACCTCCATTTGCATGACAGACCACCTGTCCAACTCCAAGGGCCTCCCATTTAACTGTGGATTAAATGGCCTATGTGGGCTCTCATGGTCAAGTCTCTCGTGATCCAGAAAACTTGTACTATAAGCTGATACCCGTCTAATTTCTGCAGAAACCAAAAGGCAGGATAAATGAAAAATAAAGGGAAGTAACACATATAGGGCCACAAACGTGTACCCCTTTCGCCATCAACAACTCCATAATTTGCTCAGAAGAATTTAAGCAGCTTCTTATATTTTGCCACCCACGCTCATCAGTAAATAAAGGACCATATTCAGCTTGATGCTAACATGACAAAGGCTGAAGATCGTAATAATACGCACTCAAACAAGGGATACCATGTACCGGTCTTTGCCAAGAGGTTGTCATCGAGATAAGTACGGAGATGAAACCAATGCAGACGGAAGGACTCCTAGATGACTGAGAATCGAATATGATAAATAAAATGAGCAGCGGACCTTGATTAAGGAGCCGGCTACAATTCGGAAGGACCTGCATAAAGGGTCCAAACTTCTGCCTCTCAGCCAATAGTTCAGCCAAGTATCTGCAAAAAAGATAAAACGATCTAATTTGCTACCACATAGCAACATGGAGAAGCCACTGAATTATTATTCGGGCCAATGGGACAAGGACCAATCTCCTACATGAAGACTAAAGTCTTCAAATGAAGTGTAATGGATACTAGATAAGTGATGTAAATTCCATCTATTCAAGGCATAACTACTAATCTCTGCGAAGGAGGCCAAATTGTGAACTCGAAAGATAACCCGAAAAAGCTTTTGCACATTAAGCGGAAAGTGAAACTCGGGGAAAATTCGGAGGTTAAATAAAAGCAAAAGCCATGTGGAGAGGCTAATACTTTCAATTCTTTCGACGAGGCAATGCGGAATCACACCGCCCACCAATAAAAACCATCACAAAAGGCAAAGCCGGTATTCGTAAAAGGGGAACTTTAAAGTTAGAAAACAAAACCATCGGGAATACAAATCACAGAGACAGCAGCAGAGAAAGGAATTGACGGTAACTAAACAAAAGGGGGGTAAAGAAGAGACCTTTCTCGATCGGGAGGAAGGGGAGAGGAGCGGTGAGGAGAGGCATGGAGGCCAGAGGGCGGATACTGGAAGAAACTCCCAGACTGGATTCTCTCCCCCATCACCCAACACCTACCAATCAACCGCCATCAAGAAAGAAACACAAAAAACACAAACGTCAGATCGACCCATCTCTCTCTCTCTCTCTCTCATCTCTCTATGCCCACGAGAACAAGCACAGCAAAGCACACAGAGAGAGAGAGAGAATAGAGAAGAGAGAGAGAGAGAGAGAGAGGAGCTTACTTGATGGGAGGGGCGGGGAGAAGATGGATCGGAGACCGCCTCCCTTTTTCGCTTTGTGTGGTTGTTGGAGTGAAGGAGAGAGAGCAGACAGAGGCACACGCACAGGGCTCTGGCAGCCCTACTGCCGCTGTGCTCCTCCTCCTCCTACTCTTGACATTGAATGAAATGAAATGAAGAGAGGATCTTTGAGTTTTTGGCTTTTCCTCTCTCTTTTGATTTATAATTAGTGTTTACTGTTTAGTCAACAAGATTCATTTTCACCCTCTTTTTATCTGAAAATGATTGCATTTGTAACCGGGGGTCGTCTTCCTCCATTTTGCTCCCCTTCCATGTTGCCTTGTAAAATATCAGGGACCATCCCCCTCCAATTTGCACCCTCCCCTTTGTAATCCCAATGCCAAAGCCTCATTTTTTTTTTTATTTTCTCTCGATCCTTTTACTTGTGATAATGCATCGATACGTCGAGAAAAGTCAATGATTTTAGAATAGAAGTGCCAGCGGTCGTAGTCCCTCAAAAACAATTCGCCGTCTTCTCCATAAGCCATCATTATTGACTAACCAATCCTATCCTATTTTCATATTCGTTGAATAATAAGAGCAATAATTATCGGGGAACATCATCCCGATAACTCCGCAAATATTAAGGTCATCGACGATCAAATTGACCGCTTCTTTCCTCGTCGAACAATGGCATTTAATAAAAACTTCAGAAATTCTTTTTTTTTTTTTTTAAAACTTCAGAAATTCAACAACCAATGAAAAGTTGTCAATCGACATATTTGGTAGATGCTATAATGCGGATGAGCTGCCCATATAATCTTTTCGGTAGGGAGCAATAGTCGGTGCCTGCCTATAGTGTTCGCGGGCCGGGCCGGGCCGATTGCTGACGGACTGCCCACACTAAAAAAAGAAAACGGCAGCTCGTTTTTCAGTTTCTGCGGGCAACGCGCGTCACCCTTTATTTTCCATGCGACCTTTTCGGATTCTTTTAATTTTTCGATTCCGGGTCGGATTTAAGGAAAGAGAGAGACCTCACAAGAAATTCGAAAACGCAACCGTATATATAACACAGCCGCACCTACGCACTCTTTTTCCCTTCTCCCTGCCTCCTCCCTCCTCATTCCTCCTCTGTTTCTCACTCGATATTCCCCCCCCCTGGAATGGAGGTGCCGTGCTCAATCCCGATCTCATGACCCGCTTCGCCTTCCCCGCCGAGCGCTCCATCATGCCGTACAAGATGTGATCTCCCGGGGCGTGATTTCCTCCTCCGACTCGATTTCTCGCGAGGGTTCAGTTTTCAAGTTCTCCGTCGTCGTCGTCGTCGGGGTCAGGGTTTTTTTTTTTTTTTTCCAATCGAGGGCATGAAAGGCCATCCGGATCGGACCAAGGTGGTTCTACGGCACTTGCCGCCGTCGATTACGCAGGGCATGCTCGCGGACCAGATCGACACCGCCTTCGCGGGCCGCTACAACTGGTTCTCCTTCCGCCCCGGCAAGACCAGGTTAGGGTTTCTGCCTTCTCTTCCTCCCGCCTTGTGCTTCGGTGCGATTGTGCCTGCGGGGTTTCTGTGCGTTCGCATTAGGTTCTCGCGCCTCCTTCCTTTTCCTTGATTGCCGCTTTGCCCGCTTTACTCGTTGGACCGAGATTACGCGTCAATTGATCCGCGTACGCAATGGGAGACGCTTATGGGGTGCTTTTCGAGGTTTTAGCTGGTTACAGAGTCGAGATTCGTGCCCTATTTTTCGTTGATTCTGGTTATTTCTATATTACGTAGTTAGTGAGCCGCTGAAGCTTTGGGGCTATGGCTCCCACCTGCACAATTGAGTCCGTTTTCGTTTGTTATCAGGTTGATCGTGACGGGTCTATCTCTGAAGTTAGGGGCCGAATATTTTGCTTTACTTGTGATGATTTTTCCCTACTTCTCCAGAGAAGGGTAGTGTTCGCGATTTTCATTTGCTGGGGGTGGTTTCTTTAAGCTCTCTTGTCGGATAGTGACCTCATTAACCTTGTGTCTTTGAGATTTCGTTGCCTTCCTCTTATTTCGGGGATTGCTCCTTGACCAAGAAGCTTCATTTTCAGAATAAAAGAAGTAGAATATATTGCAGGGTTCAAGGGGATGTTGATAATTATCACGGAGGTATTCCTAGGTATCGTAGATAAGATGACTCCTAGTGAAACGACAAACCACTAGGAAAAGAAAGAGTAGGAAATTATTTCCCGTATTTCCTTGTCGACTGATGCACCAACAGGTCCAATGCCATTTAACTGGGATGGTCCTACATTTTTGTGAAATTTTCAATTCAAAGATCTTCTAGCGGGGTTTTGTTGAAAATCTGCTCTGACACTGCGAAAAATATGCTATAAAGTGTCTTTGTTTTCCTAGTTATGGGTGGGGAGATGTCGTGAGGATTTTTTTTTTCTTTGGACACTTGCAAAACAAGCTGTCTGCTCTGATGTTGTGCTTTGCTTTACATGGTTCCTCAACTTGTTTTGCAGCCTGAAGCACCAGGTCTATTCAAGAGCCTACATCAACTTTAAGAAACCTGAGGATGTTATTGAATTTGCTGAGTTTTTTGAGGGGCATGTGTTTGTGAATGAGAAAGGTAACTTTGGCAATCCGATGAAATACATTTTTGTGTCTGTCTGTTGAGGATTTTTATTTTATTTCACAAATCATGCCTCTTGAAAAAAATTCTCGGTTCATAATTGAGCTCTATTTTTTTGTGAGGTAACTGAACATGAACTTGCCATGCTTTTAGTTGTAATTTTCCTAACTTACTCTTGTGACAAGCATATGGGCTTTCGCATGTTTCGCAGTTGCTTGTGACCCGGCGCATTCTGATATGTGAGCTTTGTATGACAGCCACCTCTTGATATAGCTTTCTACTAGAATCTCGCGATGTTTGATTCTTCATAAGTTTGATATAAAACTACCTCTTGTTAGGTACTCATTTCAAGACCATAGTCGAATATGCTCCTTCACAACGTTTACCCAAGCAGACATCTAAAAGAGATGGCCGTGAAGGGACCATAATGAAAGGTATTATCTTTCTTTTCACCTAAGCAGAACCATTGAGAAAATCAATGATGTTTTAGGTATTACCAGGCATTTAATTGTTTAATTCATAATAGCTCTCTTGAATTTACAGATCCTGAGTACGTGGAATTCCTTGAATTTATTGCAAAGCCAGTTGAGAATCTTCCAAGTGCAGAGATACAATTGGAGAGACGTGAGGCGGAGCGATCTGGTACAGTTCGCTTTCTGTAGCGTTATAGTGTTGCTTGTTTGTAATGGGTGCACAATCCTTGATATTAGTGCAGCCTGCACTCCTAATTTTGATTCTCCCGTGTTTTGGTGCTCATTTAACTTTTGTAGGTATTGCAAAAGAAGCACCTATAGTGACTCCTTTGATGGATTTTGTTCGCCAGAAGAGGGCTTCAAAGGGTGGATCTCGGGTACTTTATTGATGCCGTAGTTACTTTTAGAATGGGTCATTGACAATATTTGTGTGATAATGGAATACTCGTGGGAATCTACTAGGACAATAGATGATTGACAAATGCTTTCGAGATTAGAAGTTATTGTTTGCTGGATCAATATACTCTAGGATAAGTCGAAAGGATATGATGTCTTGAGAAATTAATATGATGCATGTAAAAATATGGGTTTTGTATGTTCTTTGATTTGGAGGTAGTGACCAGTTGACATGTTAAGCAGGTCGCTCATTAATTTGATCTGTTTGTGCCTTCTTGCCGTGGAGATTGGTAATAAGTAAGCATGAGGTGTTGGTGGAGTTACTCCCACTCCAATACAAAGTTGCTTAGCTTGAACTGGTTTTATAAGCTCTTCTTCTTTTCTGGCTCATGGTGCCCCCAAAAGGAGGCATATACTTCCAAAGTATCGTTTGTGCTTTTATATTATTTTTTGGTCGAGGAGGCAATTTTATTTGTCATGTAGGATTTTTGGGCAAGTGTTGCCATCTTATGCCAACCTTGGCGTTTCTCGAGAAAGGAAATCCATTTTTCATTTCTGTATGCTGATGTGCTTATTTTGACTGTAACAATATAGCTAGTTTACATTTATTATTTCCATATGTGCTTTTTACGGGATAGAGTGCTTAATTTGCATTTCCATTCTTGATTAGTTTTGAGAAATTTTAACATAAAGTGGTTATATTATTTTTTGCAACGTTTTCAACTGTTATCATTGCACTTGGGTTTGGATTTTTGCCTCCCTAGCACCATTGCTTAGTAGACTATCTTAAAGTATTTTCATGCTTGTCGGCAGAGGTCAATCGCTAATGAGAAAATGAGTGGAAGAGGTGGTGGATCGTCTGCTGGAAGCTCTAGTTCTGCACCATCGAAACGAAATTCTGAAAAGAGAAAAAGTTCTACTGCAATGGTACCATTCTTATGGCATGTTGCACATACATATTTATATGTTTTGTATTGTGTTTTTTTAGATGTTTTGGTTTGGTTGCCTAAAGCAGCTCACACCATTGAGGTGCTTTTGCACATCTTCTGATCGATCCGAATTTCTAGTCCTCATACTTCCTTATTTGCATCTGTAGCCACTGATATGCATTGTTTTTCAACGTAGTAGTCTAATAATTTGTAAAGTGGGAGATGGGTTCTGATTGAGACATGTATCCTTTTCTCTCATAGAGTTGAGTTGCATTGCTTAACAATGGATTCCTTATGATTGTTTTTAAAAGACGATGGTGAGCTTAGGTTTTTTGAATTGCGTCCACTTTTGGCTATTATCTATGTGATTGTAAGAAGACTATCATAAATTTTTGGCTTCTTTAGTGTCATCACTTTGTAATGGGTGGCATTGCCTTTTTTTTTTTTTTTTTCTTTTTCCCTGGTTACATCCTTTGCCTGCATGTTGAGTACGTCAAATTTAAGTAGGTGGTGGAGTTTTTATAGAGAAAATGAGGAATTCGAAATTGAAATGGAACTTGTAGATGTGGTCCTCAATACGTTGTGGTAGTTAGGAAGCTTTACCGTTGATGTTATAGTTTTTCCTGGGAGTGATCAATGGGAAGCGTCACTGCAAGCGTGTGATGTAATGTTTGACTTTTCTCCATTCTGACCTTGTTATCATGGATTACGCAACCTGTTTTGGGAACTTATTGAGGTGTTCGATGTAATGATCGGTTCATTTTCAGCTGGAGCTCTTTAGTGGTGGATTATTTGCTCTTTGTGAGCCTTGTAGGTCACAGTCTTAGTTACATCAAGACCTACAGTTATCAAACTGCTTCCAAGGTTCATTGCTGAAGAATCATAACTGAATTTGTCTGCAATTGTTGCAGTATATTCAAAGAGATGCTTCGAGGAGCAGCAGTGGCAAGGACAAGTCCATGTACATTCTGTCTTCCAAGCGAGATGATCCTCAACTTTCTGACAAAGCTAATCTTTCAGCAGTGGCAAGTGGAGCTGGACAACCGGAAGATGACAATGGTGAGGCCCAGATGATGATACTCATGTTTGGGCAATTTCTTATGACACTGCTGCAATCTAAACCTTTTCTTTTGGGCTGTTGTGTTTGTATTTTGGGAAAGTAGCAATAAGTATTAGCCATTTGGCGATACTAGGGTGGGGGTGGGCTGAACTAAGGTGGACTTTTATTCATTGCCATGGTATGACTTCCATTATCGAGGACATTTTTGGAGTTGCACTAGTTGGCATGATATGAGGATAGTTTGTGGGAACATTTTTTCCCCATAGAGATGTATTTTTTTCATGTCTATTTGCAGCAAATCATTTACAACAACACGAGTCTACGTCTTTATTTTCAAGGCGATTTTCAAAAGTCAGATTGGGCAAAACATATTTTTTATTTTCGTGCCTAAACGTTGCTGAAATAAGGGGACCGTGTTTTCTTGAGGTTTTACTTTCTTCTCTGGGAGTGGTTGATGTCTTCCGTTTCTCAGTGGAGGTGGGGTCTGGTTGTAATATCCTTTTCTGGGGATTCGAGGCAGGTAGCTAAATCGTGCACAAGTGCATGGTAAATATGTGAAGATATTAAGTCTAGGCCACTGTGAAATGTCCAACACCTAAGCACTCCTCTTGGGGCTTCCAACATGATTTCAGGTCTGATAGTTGATTGTTTGAAACTACAGACCTTGGTGTGATGATAGTTACATTCGCTTCGGTCTTGGGATGGTCCAACTAGATTGGCTCCAGGGGGAAGTTCTTGGGCTTGATGCTATTGTTTATCTTGTTATCTTTATATGGAACCTTTTCTTTTTATACCACTGTTACAATTTCTGTGTACCTGAGGTGTATTGTTTCAATCTATTCATAACTTTTTGTTCTAGAAGCAAAAAGTGCCATCTGTCTTCATTGATGTGTTCTTTATTATATTCATATGGTATGTTGGTCATATTTCAGAGAAATCTAATGATACACTTCCATTAGCTGTAGCACATGTAATTTGATTATTTGTTTTTGTATTTGAGATGGCTGCTGCTTATTCTATAGAAAGATTACTTTTGTCTCCTGACTTTGTTCTAGGGACTATTGGATTTGGAATTGCTGGTGCTGGGAAAAAGAAGATTTTGCTTTTGAAGGGGAAGGAGAGAGAGATTTCTCATGTTAGCTTCTTCTTCTTCTTATTCTTCTTTTGCTTACAAGTCGATCAGCTTATTTATCTTCATTGTCCATCGCGAAGGCATCCTTCTCCTGTTCTAGACAATGGATTCTTATTTTATTTTATTTTATTTTTTTATGGTTTTACGACTGTTCATTCATGAGGTGGCTTCCAAATATTCTTTTTCTCTCCTTCATATGTTTCCGAGACAAACATGGTGCCCTTTTGCTGTGATTTCAGCCAATTTATATAAATAAGGATGTGATTTTCTTTTCCAGACTGTGTGAATGATATTCAACTTGTCAGAACACAGTCCATTTGTCACCATGAAGTATTCTCATCCCATCTGTTTGGAAATCAGCTTTTTATTGTATTTAATTGGTTATGCAGGTCTCTGGTGGTGTATTGCAGGAGCAGTGTCAACTAAAAGATGTGATGGGTTCAACCACTGACAAGCAGAAACAGCGGCATGACGGTAGTCGGATAATTAGAACGATACTTTTGAACAAAGATGCACGCCAAAATCAATTGGGAGTCCCATCTGAAACTCAAACACAGACTATGCAGTTAGGAAAAGAACGGAGGCCTCCTCGAGCCCCAAGCGCACATGCAGTTCCAAAAGATACAAATGGTGCTCCTGATGAGAAGGTCCATGGGAATGGCCTGTCTGGTTTTGGTAGTGAAAAGCTGGAAAGACGTGCCAGAAATAAAGATAGACCCGATCGTGGTGTTTGGGCTCCTCTCCGTCGTTTAGATGGATCCCATGCGAGTGATTCAACAATCTCTGCTACTGCTGCACATTCAACCTTGGATTCCTCAGAAGGTAAGACAATAGGCCTTTGCTTGGAGTCCTTGTGACTCGTCAAGTTTATCATTGTTTTATTGTGGAGTTATTTGTAGACCAGAAAATAAGAATATGTGCTGTTAAACATACCCCCATACTCTCACATAGAAGAGGGATCAAATTATCATTTTAATGGGCCATCGCATCAGCTTAAAAAACACTCTTACCCCTTTCATCCAGTGTAATCTCTCTCTAGTAGAAAACAGCAACACTAATAGTAGTGCAAGAACACTTTAAAATCCAAGCACTCCAGATTTTTCTTTTTAATGTTTCCGCTGATGTCTTTTCAGATTTGCATACACCTTTTAACTCCTTCCGGATCATAAAGTCTCATCTTCTCGTTGCACTAGTTAAAACACATTGTTTTCATGTTCAAAGCTGCCCAGTTAATTTTCTTACATTTCATCCTCGTTTGGACCATACCTTCCTTCTTCTTGAGTATTCTCATTTCTTTTTTCATCTTGTTTTAAATGAATACATCCATCTAGGATTGGGCATAGAAGGCAGCTGCTTTAATCAATTAAAAATTGGCGTGCATCACATCTTCATGCATTTAGATAATGGTTTGCCTTAGGAATTCCGTGTGCCAGAAAATTCGTGATGCTTCTTGAGTTCTGATGCACAGAGATAATGAAGTTCTTCTCCTTCTTCTTCTTTTTTCTTTTTCTTTTTTGCACCTGTAGTTTTTACTGTTACTATCTTGCTTAGCTAGAGCACAACAATTTTTTTTGCCCCCGTTTTATACAGGTTTCCGTAAGTCTGTTGGTCGTCGGGGATCGTCTCAGGGTGGGAAAGATAATGATGGCTCACCGCTTACGAGTGAACAGAAGTCTTCAAAAAGAGGAAGTGCTTCTGGCTATAGTTCCCATGAGGTGCTTCCGTTTGCTTATTTTATTTCAACGTTTGACCTTCATGCGCATAAATATTTGCCATCAGATAAGTATGACTGTTAGAGATAAGAACACAAACTTAAGGCAAATCTCTTTTTGGCCTTGCAGAAGCAAGTGTGGGTTCAAAAGTCAAGTTCTGGATCTTAGTGTCTGAAAAGTGGTAAGCCTGTCAGTGTATGATGATTTTTTTTTTTTCTGTTTATTGTTGCTTTATGAAGAGAATCTTTATGTTGGCAATTTCTATTTGTCTTTTCTGGTTTGATCTGTAGGATATTCGCATTGTCATGCTTAGGCTATAGATAGAGCTTTAGATATCAGGAGGTTGAATCCTAATCTCTCTTTGAAGTAGGTTTCTCATACTGCATGACTCCTCAATACATTTCTGAAGGAGTAAATAAACTTCAAAGGAATTATTTTTCCTGTTTGTTCGTAGAAGTAGAAGAATGCTTTTATGTTTAAGTGCTGGACTTTGCCTTGCTTAGTTGTATAGATCATGTTTTCATGATATGGTTGCTTGTTCAGCTGATATAGTTATGGTATGTCCTTTCCATTTATTACTTTGTCAGAGTTTATTGGGGCTTTGACTTCTCTTGGAAGGTGCATGTGTACAGTTGAAGAGTATTTCTGTTCGCGTGATATGTTGCAATCAATGCAATCCAGGGGCGGACTCGGTTGCTTAAATTGGTTTTTTCTCTGCAGTTAGTTGTGTGGAAGCTTCATTCTCTTCTAAGTAATGTTAATCTGTTGTCTTATGTTGCTCTTGTTCTACAGTGAAATGCTTGGTGTATTGTGAAATTGATCACACATATCTGCTAGTGGCTGGAGGCTCGTCTCTTTTGCTAGACAGGTGGTCAGAGTGGAGAAGGCTTTGGCAGCAAAAATGGTTTCTGGGGAAGAAACTGTTGGTTGGTACAGCTCGAAGAGGGGAGGATGGAGATATTGTTGTAATTAACAGTTGGGTGGGTGAGTTGAATAACCCGGATTTACTACTACGCAAGGCTGATTTGGATTAGTTGGAAGAGAAGGAGAAAGATATCGTCACCTAGGAACGTACATAAGTTACAACAGATCCTATCCCAGTATCTTTCGGGAGGATTCTGATCATCGCTGAAGGAGCTACAGATAACATTCTTGCCATCGACTCTAATGAGGGGAGCATGATATTTTAGCTCATAGGATAAGGTTCTTGGTTGGACTGTAAATACGAAGGCGGGAGCAAATGGTCTACTGCCTCTGCTCTTCGTCAGTTGTACATCGTTGTTGGGCAGAATATCATACTCTAGTTATGGTGTGTAGTTGCTCTAGCCCATTTTGTTTTTATTGGCTTTCTGAATGGGGGTTCTTCCTGTCGAATAGAGAAAGATATATGTCGGGGGATGCTCTTTCGCATTGTATCCTCGAATTGTTGTCTTATGTGGAGAATGTTGATATGGAGTTGGAAATCGGATGGCACTCTGTTTTGGATTTCTAATGTTTCGGCTGTTGCATGTGGTTGCGATCGTCCTTTATAACCTTTACACTGTTTATTCAATTTTGATGTGAACCTCAAAAGATATCAAATGGTAAGACGATATACGTATGTTTGGAGTAATCAAAAAGGGAGGGGAGGATTCTTTTCTTGCGGTGGAGCTGCTTTGAGAGCGTGCGAGACGTAGTTGTCATTTGGACTTTTGTGAGAGCGAGAGGCAAACGCGGATGGCGACATGATGGTAAGCCAACCCATCTCAGAAGTGAGGACCACCCTTACGTCGTAGTCGGGCGGGACGGGGATGCCTAGCCATTTCTGTTCTCCTCAGATAATAAAGCAAAATCCCATTCGATTCGCTTTGGACTTTTTTTCTTTCTTTTCTTTTTTTCTTTGCCCGACGCAAGGGGGACTCCCTACTTTCCGAAGGAATGTAATTTGGACAAAACGGGTATCAAATGGGATCCGAGATTAGACGGCCTGGATTTGCAAGAGTGCTTTTGGAGGAGGATAATGCGGGGAGTCTAAAGTTGTGATGCTGATGCTGATGATGCTGCTGCTGCTGCTGCGGCTGCTGCGAATGTCAAGGTATCAACCATTTCCTACTTTGTGGTGGATGGATGGATGGATGGAGGTGCGCCCGTTTGTCGACATGATGACTCTTTTGCCTTTATTACTTTCCTTCTAGCCCTTTTTTTTTTTGGCTCTCACCAGTAAAATCCCAAAAAGCGGTGTTTTAAAAAACGCCACATTATTTAGAATAAACGAAAACAAAGGGGCACGCCCCTCCAATCAAAACAGGCTACTACCCTGTAATGGGATTAGGATGGTGCACCCCTTTTAGATTCTAACATTACCAAAAAATAATCAAAAAATAAATCGGGCGACAAAATAAGTCAAAACGGAAGGAGGAGGAGGAGAAGCGATTGTAAATGGGAGGTGTGAGAAAGAATCAGATCTGGTGTCAGTCAGTAGCAGCGGCAGCATAATAAATGAAGTGAATACCGAAGAAGGAGAAAGCTCCATAGCCTCCCTCTAGGCTCTCCAATCCTCTATCTATCTATCTATCTATCTATCTATCCATCTATCTCTAATCTGCTGTTCATCTTCAGCGCCCTTCATTATTTCACTTTGACCGAGCTGAAGGCCAATTTCGGATGAAATCGGAGGGCCCTTTTCAAATGCCTCATCGTCTCTCGCTCCTTCCTCTCCTCTGCTGACGCTCCCAGGTAGATTCCCCTGCCCCCCCCCTCCCCCCTCACCCCCATCGTTTCTTTCTTCGCGTAATTTGCCCTATTCTTCTTCGATTAGATTCTCTTGTTTCCCAATTTCTGCCCCTCGCTTGTTGATTCGTCGATTGATTGGTCATGGCTCTGTCGATCCCGTCCCCTGTTTCCTGCTTCTCCCGTCACTCCTCTTTGCTTTGCTAAATTGGCTTTGCGGGCATGATCTCTGTTCTTCTGCTTCCCGCATCGTGATGACGCCAGTGTTTGCTACTCTGCCGCCCGCTAGTTGATTCTGCCGGAACGCTAGACTGAAAACGTACCGACTGCTGGATCCGTCGTGCTCTTCACTACTTCCGACCATGTTGCATTTGGGCCGGTTTCGCTGAGAATCTGTGAAATTCTTCCCATTTCGGTTCTAGGCTCGCCTTGTTCTCTTGTCGTCGTCATTCTTGGAGTTGGAGCCCTGTAAATTTCTGGGCTTTTGTCAGTGAGAATGTCTAGCCACTATCCTGATCGCCCCACGACCCCTGATTCGCTTTGTTTAGGATAGATCTTTCATTGCTCTGCGGATTTTGCACTCACAAAGTCTTTTCTCTTCTCAGTCCTGACTTGTAATTGCTTATCCTTCCCCTACCGCCACTGCTAGATGTACTCAATAGAAATTGGGAGCTCTTGTGCCTGTGTTTGTATCTAACTGAAATAGGAATTGCTGTGAATTTGGAATCAAATAATGTTGATATTCGCTCTAGGAGAGAGCTTTCTTTGTCTCCCTATCCAAGATGTTTCTCCTGCTCAAATTTGTCAAGTACTGCATAAATTAATTGTGTGGTGCAAGAACAATTGCTCGGAGGATTTTCATGTGATAATGCAAACTGCCTGCCTTTAGCATCATTTCGGATGGGGCAATTATATGAAGGGCAATGCGCATGTGCTACCAATTTCAGGAGCTGGATAAGTCAGTTTCTTTTTCTTTTCTTTGGCATGTAAATTCTGAAAGAGCAACTTTCCTTAAGCGCATCTTGACCGAAAATGGGTAAAAAGTGGGAAGATAGATTATCTACTTTGGGTCCTGAGGATGCTTCTCTTCTCCTCTTGGCCTTCCTACTAAAGATGCTATATTTGATTTTTCTAGCTTCCGTGAATGATATTTTCTTTGCTTTTTTTTGCCTGTGTGAAATGCAGTTACTTGATTGTCTTTTTTCTTTTTTATCCCATCCCTTCACATCGTTGACTTTTCTTGTTATTTATTAAGAAGTTAGGATTGAGGGGCAAGGCAATGGATGGTTATGATGCTATCGAGAACTGCTATTTTTGACTATCCCCAGATACATACATGGCTTCTGCTAACCGTGGGAATGGAGGAGTCGGCAGTTCCAGATCCATTCATGCCTTCAGCAATTCATCTAGTTCCGTCGACTGGCTTGGCAGAGAGATGCTTGAGATGAGATTGCGAGATCGGGTGGAGCATGAAGAGGATAGAGTATGTCTTGCATTCTTTATCTGGTTTTTGCTTCTTTTGTTAGCTCTTATAAGTATCAACTTGGTATTTGCTTCGGCAGAGGATTTTAGCATCTTGTAGAAACTTAAACTCCACGCCACCCACACTATCACCACTTTCATCCATGCAATCAAATCCTCCACTTCTCTAACATCAGCCCTTGTTCATAAATGGATCATAAGAATTGAACCAAGTCCAATTAAATTGGGAATTTCCTGCTAGCTATTGATCGCATGATTTGGTTTCGGCAATAAATGGCTTCTGCCATTACTTTCCTTGTTCTCTATATGTCTACACATGCATATCAAATAACTACCAAAGAAGGTCATTAAGCTTTGGGTAAGAGTCATTTTATGTGCACAAAATTACGTTCTATGTCTAAAAACCAAAACTCCCAATTGCTATGTGAATTTTTTCATGTTGGACCAGAAAAATTAAAAAAAATATTTTTCCTATAGTCCCAACTACTCAATATGAGATTATATTGAAGTGTTTTTTTTTTTTCTTTTTCTTTTATTTGAGTTCTGAGATGTAATGTTTGGGATTTGAATGAGAGAGCGTTTATTCTTTTCATTTTCCGACTCAAAAATGAATTTGGAAAAAAGAGAGCCCAGATGCATATGTTTGAGGAAAATCTATTTTCTGCAAATAGAAAACTCTTAATATTTTGCAGGGTAATTTATTTTGGTAAGAGTTCTTACCGATCTCTCCTTATTATTGCATCTCTTGCAGGACAGTGAACCAGACATCATAGATGGTGTAGGTGCTGAAACAGGGCATATAATAAGAACCACAATTGGTGGTCGAAATGGTCAATCTAGGCAGGTTTGAGGGAATGAGGCTGGAATTCTAAATTATTTGGTAAAAATTTTGTGCAATTCACATGGTTATGACTTTGTGGCCGTTATTTCTCATTATTTGGCAGAGAGTCAGTTACATTGCAGAGCATGTGGTTGGAACAGGTTCTTTTGGCGTCGTTTTTCAGGTACATATGTTTAACGCATTTAATCTCTTGAGTGTCTTTGAACCATTTATGTGGACATGTATAATTGGAAATCATCATCTAATCTTCTTTTTCATTGACCGGTGTAATTGAGATGGTTTTGGCTGTTGTTCCAGGCAAAGTGTAGAGAAACTGGTGAAATTTTTGCTATAAAGAAAGTTCTCCAAGACAAGCGCTACAAGAATCGCGAATTACAGATTATGCAAATGTTGGACCATCCAAATATCGTGGCCCTCAAGCACTGTTTCTTCTCAACTACAGACAAGGAAGAGCTGTATTTGAATCTTGTGCTTGAATTTGTTCCTGAAACTGTTAATCGTGTGGCAAAGCAGTACAGCAGGATGAACCAGCGGATGCCCTTGATATATGTTAAACTCTATACTTACCAAGTACGTGGGTGATAATTTCTTGGCCTATAATGTGATTTTCTGGGTGGTTTACAATTCACAGCTTCATGATGCAAATGGCATGTGTTGAATGGAATCCATAAAAGCAAATAACTTGAAGCTTGACTCCAATAAGCTGAGCGCTAACAAATGTGTAGAATGTTGCCTTCAAATGTTCTGTTTCAAACCACATTGATCATGGCCTTTTCTGTTTCTTTAATGTTTTTGGCGTGTTACCTTTGTTCTTTCTCTCTCTCTCTCTTTTTTTTTTTTTTTTTTTTTTTTTTGGTTTGGGGTGGGGTTGGTTTGGTTTCCATGGTCTTACTGTATTTTACTGATTTGACGGGAAGGATCTTATTTAGAGTTACTGAATGAGAGGGCCAGTCCTATGTCCTCACAGCTTGTGCATTTTTGCATCTTCTGAAGCTATATGATTTACTGCAATGTATAAGTCATGTTTTTGTTTTTTCAATTTTGCTGCAGATCTGCAGGGCACTGGCATACCTACATGGTTGCATTGGCATTTGTCACCGGGATATCAAGCCTCAGAATTTACTCGTGAGACCCTCATCATTCTCTCTCTCTCTCTGTGATCTGATATGAGCGTAAATAAACTCTTGGAGTATGATGATTATAAGATTGACATGGTGATTGCTCTCAGCCAAGCCATCGAAATCCATGAGTCAGTGCGCACTTGTGCATTCAAGTTCTTTCTTCTACATTCTCGTTATGTACTTCATTTTGTTTGTTAGTGACATATTAAAATCTGAGGATTAGGTACTTGATTGAGAAAATATGTTAGCAAAGTATACTATTTATTCTTTACTCTAGGTGAGTTTTCATTCAGGTTCTTGTGCACTTTTTCGTCATAGATCCTCATGAACCATTTTGTCAATGGTTTAGTCCCTATGCAAACAGGCATGCCTCTATGTTGTAGCCACAAGACAGATGGAAAACAGAGTATAGCAGAATCATTAGCGAGGGAAGTTGGACTAAAATGAAGAACTATGTAGTGTGGAAACTGAAATAAGAACTTGCCTAAAGTATAGGGAAGAATAAAAATGGCTTGCTTGATAACAGGAACAAAAAAAATGCTTTTCCCATGTTCTTGATCTGAGTAATTGGATTGGTTATCATCCACAATTTTCATGTGCTCCCGATGGGATTACCCGTAAATGATGTTATTGATGCTGAAGGTTTTGGTATAAATAAATTTTGTGTCCTGCTACGTGATTTTAGTCTGTTCTTCTGGTCAATGAGTCTTCAGTTCTTCCATAGCAACTTTATGCTTCAGTTGCGGTATTTGCGATTAGTAATTGTGACCCATTCTCTTACTTTATTTGCTCCAGATTGTAAGGGGGCTTCTTAGTTGTATCTTAGGGAAATAGTGACCACAGTTCCTGCATATTAAATGATATTGCTCTTTCTCAGGTGAATCCGCACACACATCAATTGAAGCTTTGTGACTTTGGTAGTGCAAAAGTTCTGGTAATTTCCAAACTCATGTAATTACTAGCTTATCCAAAACAAAAGTTTCTTGTAATTTCCAGTGCTGGCTATTGTATAGTGCTGGATCATCTTTCGCCATTGGAGTATTGATTTGTGGCTTAAGCTTCCATTTTCATCAGGTGAAAGGAGAACCAAATGTTTCTTATATCTGCTCAAGATATTATCGTGCTCCAGAACTCATATTCGGTGCAACTGAGTATACAACTGCGATAGACATATGGTCTGCAGGTTGTGTGATGGCTGAACTACTTCTTGGGCAGGTAGATGTGTAGCATGCATGAACATCTTTTGAGACTAACAATTAATCTTATTCATCCAATATCTTGCTAACTGAGCTTTTGGCAGCCCCTGTTTCCGGGAGAAAGTGGAGTCGACCAATTAGTTGAGATCATCAAGGTGAAATATCTAGTCATGGGGTTATGATTATGAACCATCCTATCTGGCTGCATTGTCCACTTTTTAAACTAAATTCTAGCCATCTTGGATGTCTGGAATAGAATTTTTGGTAACTGAGGTGCATAGTTTGGTAGAGAAGTGATTCCAATGAATTTGAGTTTCAGGTGAATGTATGGAAAATTTCCTGTTTAAATTCGAATGATGTAGAATTGCAACTTGTTTCTCGTGCCTTTTAATTTTAAGGAGAAGGATTGAAGGACACCTGTTGCCTATGTTGAGAACAAAACTCCCAGTTGCTCAAGTGAACCTCATCTTCTTTTGATGTAGAGAAACTAGAGCTTTGTTTAGATTTGTTGTGAAAGAAATCAGTCTTCTGTGATAGAAATTACAAAACTATTATCCCCAAGCAGACTCATCTGAGAGATGATATGCCAGCATATGTTCAAAAGTCTTTTTTTCATCGTATATGAAAGAGTTTTGTGCATGCTCGTGTGTTTCAGAATAAATATTTGGAAAGTTGTGCCTATATCTCATCCTCCTATCTTTCCTTTCATCCATCAAAACTTTGTTACCAGGTGTTGGGTACGCCAACCAGGGAGGAGATAAAATGCATGAATCCAAATTACACTGAATTCAAATTTCCACAAATAAAGCCTCATCCTTGGCATAAGGTACGGATTTTGCTTGATAGTAGATGGAAACTGTGCTTATGATGCTTATAAAGCTTCATTCACAAGAACAGTGTTTGGTAGTTGCTGGCTACTCTGGAAGCCTTGGATGGTCATTATCTTTTATTGTTGAAGTTATTATTTTTTCATTTGGCTTGCCATTTTTTTCAAATGTGAGGCTGCATGCTCATTGGAAGTAGTAGGATGTTTGTACTCTATAGGTTGCCTTAAAAAATGATGAAGTAAAATGATGCACTAAGAAAGCGAAGGTGCTATGTGAGGAGAACTAGACACTGCTTTATATGTCTGTTTCATTTGAAATATACGCATCTCTCTAAAACTTGTCATTTTGATTATTTTTCTTTTCAGAACTTCAGGTATACAAACATGTAATTCTAGTGCCTTACCAAAAAAAAAAAAAAAAAAAAACATGTAATTCTAGTGTATAGCTGGTTTCTGTTGTAAAGGTTGACACTATTTCCCCTCCAGGTTTTTCAGAAACGTCTACCCCCTGAAGCAGTTGACCTGGTTTGTAGGTTTTTCCAGTATTCTCCAAACCTACGTTGCACTGCTGTAAGATCAGAAGTCTTTTTTCCTTTTCTCTTGATACTCATTGGAAGTATTACTCAAGGGTTGTGCTGTTGCTTTCTGCAATTGTATAGTTGGAAGCCTGTGTCCACCCTTTTTTCGATGAATTGAGGGACCCGAACACTCGCCTTCCCAGCGGTCGCCCTCTTCCTCCCCTGTTTAACTTTAAGCCCCAAGGTTTGTTCAAATTTCTGCCTCTTTATAATGAGCATATAACATCAATTTTAAGAATAGAGTACTTTGGTAAATCACTGTTTGTCATGATAACAATTTCTTTTCCTGTTTTTGTCATTAATGGAAGTACATTGACTCTGCGATTTCCTTTTGGACAGAACTCTCGGGCATACCACCCGAGACCATAAACAGGCTCATACCCGAGCATTCTCGCAAGCAGAACTTGTTCATGGCTCTGGATGCGTAGTGGATCTTATGAGGTCTGCTTTTAGTATCTTCCCCGAAAGGATGGTGTCCGTCTGAATATGTATGTAGAACTTGAAGTCGGTGAGCTGCGTAATTCGGATTCCTCTATCCAGATTGATTGTCGGGCATGTTTGCAATTCAGTAATGAGGAGCTCGGTGTGCTCCAAGTAAATCTGTAATGTGTTCGCTTTTACTGCCTGCTGAAATATTTTTTGCATTTCAGCTCCTTTCTTGAAACTCTCCATTTCGACCTATAAATATCTTGTCCGCCAATTCTAAGGCATGTGAGAAAATAGACAATACTGTCAAAGCTGGTTCTTTAGTACGAATAGGGACCAGATACAATCACGACCATTAGATGTGGGTTGCGCAACATCAATTATTCAGATTCAACAAAAATCTGATGCCTTTTCTGAGCGTGCATGAGTCGGATGAGCCGGGCCCGTGCCAAAACCGATCAATTTAACATGATATTTTGTTCGACAAGCAAGTGCGTCTTTAACAGTCATGAGTGAATCCTAAACATCCGGAGTGTTCGTCTCCAGTTTCACCCCGAAACGGCTTGGCCGTTGACCCCAGTGCCCGTGGCTTATTCGCACGCTTGTACGTTCTTTTCTCCCCGTCGGTCATGAATTTCTTTTGCTAACCAGTATAGGAAACAAAAAGTTGACCTTGCGATTGAAACTACGAAAAGTGGCCTGATCGTGTATACTCGTCTCCTGCAGTAGACTGTATATCTGATGATTGTGTGAACTGGTCTGATGACTGGTGCACATCTTGATTTCTGTATAATGCACACCCCACGTTGGAAGGCTCTACCTTCAGAGAAGCAGTTCGCGCAGGCTCGCTTGAGTCGACGGCAACTTTATAGGACAGACAAAATGTCTAAGCAAGGCTACGTTGCATGTAGGCATCAAGATAAGAAGGTTTCGGGATCCTATTACGGTAAGTTCTTTTTTATTTGGAAGGAGGAGGAGGATGGCATCAAACCTTTTGAAACCTTTAGGGATATAATTGAATTTAATGAAAGCTAAGACACTAACGAAAGGTCAAGAATGCAATTTGGCCAATCGAAAATTCTTAAGATAAAAGTTAAAACTTCCATGAACATGACTGAATTCAGTTCATGGATATCACGATTTCCATGTGAAATTTCCAGTGCGGACTAATTGCTAACCTTTTAAGAGTTGAAGCTCAGACTCTAGACACTAAAGTTACAATAAGCATGCAATTCTACACTATCTATCATTCAATTTAAAGAGAATGGAAACAAAACTTTGTAATCTAAACAACATTTTTTGAAAAATCTATACCATCCAAAATAGGTAAGTCATCTCTTATATTCAAATATGTGGGACTAGTTAAGTAAGAAATTATGAGGAACTAGTTTATTTTTTAGTCAGAAATTATGAGGAACACATGAAGTAAGTTGTGAAATATTGAGTATAATTGGATTAAGCAAATCAAGTTTCCTTTGCGAGAATAACATATTTAATTTAGCCAGTCGAGTTGAGTAAAACTCGAATTTATGAAAAAATTAATTATGTCGAGTTTAGAAGCTGAACATTATAAACGAGTAAAATTCACAATTGTCTTACCCTCTTATTAGGAAAGGCTAAGGGTTCGCATCATTTTTCGTTTAGGATGATTTTCCTTCACTGATTGCAGGCCGGAGTATCAAAAAAAAAAAAAAAAAAAAAAAAAGAAGAAGAAGAGATTGCGGGGCTGTGCTTTAAATGAGTAAAGGCCCATTGAGAAATGCCACGTCAGTCGGCTTCCACATTCGGACCAGATTCCTCCTCTTTTGCCACGCAGCTTTCCCTTCGGACGCGCCGAATTGCAGAGAGCCGCTGAAAAATCAGACAAGAGCGCCGTCGCCGCCCGCCGCGGCCGCCGCCGCGAAACAGACGAAGCTCCGTTCAGTTCAGTCGCTGCCGGACGAAGTTCCTTCATTCGATTCCGTCGGTTCTCACTCCGCCAATTGTGCTCCACCTCGTCCCCGCAGCAGCTCAGCCTCAGGTATGTCGCCGTCGAACTTCCATCTGCTTCGCGTAATTTTTCTCCGAGCCATTGCTTTGAATGAGAAGCATGGCCCTCCGTAGGTTTGGCTTTCGTCTCCCAGGCTTCCCTTTTGAGGGTTTTAGACTTGAGCCCCGGCTTATACTTATATTGATGGCTGCAAAGTCCAATTCCTGACCAAAAAAAACTTGGATTGTAGCTGCATCGTTGGAGGTTGGAAGCGCGAGTATGGCTTCTTCTAGTGCCTCCACCCTTTCAGCTTCTCTGAAGCTCAATAGCCACCTCTATAGATCCTCAAGATCCTGTTTTTCAAATTACAATACTTGTTGCTGGTCTTCTGGTTCGTGGTACTCCGGACATGTCAGTCCGAGAATCGGCTGGAGCTCATCTCGCCACCTCGAGAGTGCTCGAGGCGCGCCTTCATTTGGCAATTCTCGGTTTGTGTTCGAGTGTGTCGGCCGGGCGTCGGAACCCTCAGTCTCCATCGATTCATCTCAAAATGACAGTGCTTCTGATGGTAAGATTAGGGGCATTTATATGGATTTACTCTGGTGTGCCTTGATCATTTGGCTCGGGATTAATATTCGTTTGCATTGTATATCTCTTTCATAGTCTGTCTTCTCGTCTCAATGTCATTGGGTGCTTTTGACTGACATGGAGGTATGCTGTTTTTGGGAGCGTATTTAGAGATTGCCCTCACTACCTTTGGAAGCTTCTTCATCAGCTCAACCTTTTTGCTGGCCTTGGCTATTGGAAACCTTTCGAGAAAGATAGATGCAAAGCAATGCATTTTGTGAAACCATTATTTTATTCTTTCTGAATCTTACCACTTCTTCCTTCTATGATTTCTTGGTGAGATAATCTTGCCACTATTAATGAAATCCTTGTAGACTATTGTCTGATCATATCAGCCTTATCCATCTAACATTTTATGTCATCCTTTTAGGTGATTGTTGGCTCTTAACGTCAGAACTTAAGCTCATTATGAAAAATCCAGTCATGTTGGTCATATTGATGATAGCTTTGTTTGGGGTACTTATGTTAAATTTCTACTTCTGGTTGCCATTTGGTGCTCAGGCTTTTCTTTTTGCTCTTTTTAATCTTTAATAATTTTCAACGCCATGAATAAATCTTGTGCGGTTTGTATGTCAAGAAATATTTATCTGTATATTGTCTATCAGATACACAACATATATGAAGAGATATGTTTTGTGCGGATGCATCTTTTTTTTTAAATTAACTTTCATTCATTTTTTTATTTTCTATGGGTAGCATGAACTTATTGTAATTTTTAGTTCCTTTCCTAATGCGTACATGGAGAAGGTTTTCATTCATCTATTTCCTTTTCATGATGTCTTTACACAAGAGAGAGTGGTGGTGCTCGTCATTGGCGGAGGAGGGAGGGAACATGCACTATGCTTTGCATTGCAACGATCCCCATCATGTCAGGCAGTCTTCTGTGCACCTGGAAATGCTGGCATTTCCAGCTCTGGAGATGCCACATGCGTTCCAGATCTTGATGTTTTGGACAGTACGTCTGTTATATCTTTTTGCCGGAAGCAGGGAATCGGATTAGTTGTAGTCGGACCAGAGGCTCCTCTTGTTTCAGGTTTGGCAAATGATTTAGTTAAGGCCGGAATCCCTACCTTTGGCCCTTCATCGGAAGCGGCTGCTTTAGAGGGTTCTAAGAACTTCATGAAGAATTTGTGCGACAAGTATGGCATTCCTACAGCCAAGGTATTTCCCCTTCTTTTTTTTCTTTTGGGAGGGGGGAATAATATATCAAGTACATATTCTAACAAGTCAGAGATGTAGCATTGGCTTCTTCTCTATTTGGTTAATGGACTTATTGTCGAACCAAATGAAAACAATACTGATCATTGTTTCCAAATACCACTAAATGTTGCTGACCATTACATGGAATGTCTAAGAATACCACATCTTGCTGTTTGCTGAGATATCCATATCTTTCATGCATGTTCATGGGACTTACTTATTTACAATGTTAATGAACAACTGGTGCAGTATAAAACGTTTACGGACCCTTCTTCAGCGAAGCTATACATCAAGGAGCAGGGTGCACCAATTGTTGTAAAAGCGGATGGGTTAGCAGCTGGGAAGGGAGTTATTGTTGCCATGGCAGTGGAGGAAGCATGTGAAGCTGTTGACTCAATGCTTGTGGAGGGGGTTTTTGGTTCTGCTGGTTGCAAGGTCATCGTTGAGGAATACCTTGAAGGAGAGGAAGCTTCTTTCTTTGCACTGGTGGATGGGGAGAATGCCATTGCTCTTGAATCTGCCCAGGACCATAAACGAGTTGGGGATGGTGATACGGGGCCTAATACTGGTGGAATGGGTGCGTACTCTCCAGCGCCTGTCTTGACTCAAGAGTTGCAATCTTTAGTCATGCAGTCCATCATTCTCCCAACTGTCAAAGGCATGGCAGCCGAAGGTTGCAAGTTTGTTGGTGTTCTCTATGCTGGACTCATGATAGAGAAGAAATCCGGAATGCCTAAATTGATTGAGTACAATGTGCGTTTTGGAGATCCAGAGTGTCAGGTATGTCGATATATACATAGAATCAACAAATATTTTTGAATCTATGAAGCTATGAAGGGTCCAGCCTTAATGATCATGGCTATTTTTGGATTTATTGAGTTTTGGCTAATTAATATGTATGTTTACAGTCACCACAGGTGATCTCTATTTTCTTCTTCTTCTTCTTTCTTTTTTGGCTGAGATCTCTTTTCTCTATCTTATTGAATTTGAACCTGGAGTTTTTTTCCTGAATATACTGCTCTGTTTTGGGCACTTTTGGATGTACCAAAATTCTCCTGTTATTGTGCCGTAGAGATTGATAGGGTAGTACGATTCTTTGTTCACATCGATCCCTGGTAATTTTCAGATTTCAAATTCAGACCTTTTCAGCGGCAGTCTTCCCCCCTGCCCTGAAAGGTGAATTCATCAATGTGAGCAGGTGTGTCCTGCAATATGTAAAGTAACTTGAATGCTGAGATAAATGATCAGCAAAAATGGAGGCTTGTGTTGCTTTGCAATAAGGGGTAATTGTTTATCAGTGTGACATAAGTATTCGTAAGCTACTGAATAGAGATGACAATTGGGTGTGAGGTTAATTTCATACTTGGCCTTAATGTTTCTTCCTCTTTCCCTTTTCTTTGTCACTGAACCTAAGTCCCTTTCTTTTCCTCCTCTTGAAGTCATACTCACTTTATAAATTCCATTTTACTTGTTGACAACTCGATGTGGAAGACTGTCGGTGTTGATTGACTGAATAAATTATTATTTTGGCACTTTTTATATTTCCTTGGGTCTTCTCATCCTCTAGCGTTCCCTTTTTATGTAGGTTTGATGGTTCGTTTAGAATCGGATTTGGTACAAGTGTTGTTGTCAGCTTGTAGGGGAGAGCTGAGCAGAGTGACACTGGATTGGTCACCTGGATCTGCAATGGTTGTGGTAATGGCAAGTAATGGCTATCCAGGGACCTATGAAAAGGGGAGTGTGATCCAGAATCTTGAAGAAGCAGAGCTTGTTGCTCCATCTGTTAAAATATTTCATGCAGGAACTGCTTTTGACTCAGATGGCAATTTTATTGCAACCGGAGGCCGTGTTCTTGGGGTCACTGCCAAGGGGAGAAATTTGGAAGAAGCTCATGAAAGAGCTTATCAAGCAGTTGAAGCTATTAACTGGCCAGGAGGGTTCTATCGGCATGACATTGGGTGGCGAGCACTTCCAAAAAAGCAATTGGCAAAGCAAAACTAAGCTAATATCAACATGGTGGGGCTGGCCTATCAGGAAACACAATTATTTTAGTCGACGAGGCTAACAGACAGTGTTAATTACCAAGGACCAAGGGAGAAAGCTAGGGTGGAACAACTATTCTCATAAGCTGGTTACTCCTACTTACTAAATTGACAAGAGGTAAAAGTTTTGTGAAGATGGTAGTTTATTTTGTTTGTTGCTGCCTTGCCAGTAGGATTATTCAAGATGCATTGATTATTTCAAATTCTCACAATACCATAGTGTCACAGAGAACACACTGGCATCACATGTTGTGCAACCTTGTTTGTCCTGGATATTGCATCCTGATCCTTTTGTCATAAGGCTGTCTGTGGTTTATCTGTTTAGGTAGGGTAGGTTGTGTTGGTAAAAGACCCAAGAAAATGAACAAGGAAAAGAAGATGAAAACAGGAGCTTTATATCTAGTGGCACGAAGCTTGAGAAAAAGTAGATATTGAATCTCACTAACGAGACAAACGAGGAACCAGAGGATCTGCGTTTCATGTCTGCCTTCCTGGATGTGTTCGTTCCTTTCAACTTGCTTCTTCTTAAATTAGTGAACAGATACATCAGGTGCTTACTAGTGCAGTAAAGACCAAGTATATCTTTTCTTGGTAGTTAGGAAGTTGGAGCGGTGGAGAGGGGGTTTAGAGTTGTTTAGGAGTTGGTCATCTATCTTGTGATGTACGCAAGCACGTTTGTGAAATTGACCCGTGGCAAATTTATTTATCAATCAGTTCTCCTCACCCTTATATACAGCTATCTTTTTCAATCCTGAATGGTCGTATGGAATGGATACAACTTCCGGGTACATTGTAACTGTATGGATGCTCGTGTCGGTCCAGATTTCTTCACGTCGCGCCCACAATCACGGTTCCTATCATCAGTCCAAGATGACTAGCCAGTTTTGAGCTGGGTCTATGTAGTCAATCTTCAATCCGGCAGCACGACGCAGCGTTGGTTCATCGGATGAATTTTTTTTAAAAGAGTGCATTAAGGGCACTTAATGAAAGACCAAATGAAATGAACTAAAAGGCTTAAAAGTTTTCAATGTGTTGTTGGAACACTTGAAAATGAAACGTGTCTTTCTAAAGGGAAGTGGACTCCCTATCGTAAACCTAATCAAGTACACTCACCGTCTGCTCTGGCGACATCTTTTGGCGTGAAGCAGCCTTAAAAATGACATTGCCAACAAACGAAGACAAGAGGAACTCCTTGGACTCTACCTAATACCATCAACTCGAACTAACTGAGTAGACAATAATGAACACATAGCGGCCATTTAGTGTCTAATTCGGTGGTCGTCGATTCATAACTAGTGCCTAATCCGAATCCTAATCCTAATGGTTGCATCCGAGTCCGGTCCAACTTGATGTCTGATTAAAATAGTCAGAGATGCATGTTCATTCATGAACCGTACTCCAGACCAGAGAGGCTTTGAGGAGTTGACTTTCTGGTACTCGAATCTTCCGTTAACTCGCATAAGATATGAGGAATTGGTTCCTTCATGCGCGGCTTTTTAATCAGCAATCGTATTATATACTTCAATCTTGATTATTCTTATGAAGTGATGATCAAGGAAGAAGGACTATTGGTGCTGTAGATGCTTCTTCACGCACAAAATAAAAATGGAGGGGAGGGTTGAGAGATGCGTAGAAACTTCTTTCGTCCCAGTTAAAGACAAGACGCGGCAACCTCCACCAAGCATCGCCTGCCTTAATTTAGTTTTCCCTCTTCCTTACGATGCCTACTCTTGCCTTAGGAGGCCGGCTGTAGTGGATCGCTTTTCCTTTTCCT
This sequence comes from Eucalyptus marginata, assembly GCA_014182565.1. NCBI lineage: Eukaryota > Viridiplantae > Streptophyta > Magnoliopsida > Myrtales > Myrtaceae > Eucalyptus > Eucalyptus marginata. The sequence goes on along the minus strand of CM024593.1, from coordinate 37,229,823 downwards.
TTTTCCCATGTAAGCTTGAGATACGACATTCCCACGTTAATCCCAAAGTGAAAAGACCTTTTCCTTCAGGAACCTCATGCTAATTTTTCTTACTAATCGTGCTAGCCACTGAATAAGACGATAGATAATGGTGATTTGACTTCTGTCTGCTTGGTTACTTCAGTTGAAATCATTCACTAGGGCCATGTTATTTTTTCTTCCTGTCCGCCCAGAAAGGTTAGACAAAGTTGACTTGTTAGCCTTAGCCTCGAATATTGCTATACTCAAATTTATGTATACGCTGGCTTTGAATGGGTTTTTTGGCTCTCTCTGTGCAATGTGATCGACAAGGTCAAATATGGATGCAACAGTTGAGCATCTTTCTCCTGTAGCATCTTTTAAAGTGTTATCTCTTTAATGGAGCCGACCTGGATCTGTTTGTATACTTGGTTTACATTCTTGTTACCTCCTTAATAGGGAAGGTAAAGAGTGTCCACCAAAACAAGAACGCTTCCTTCCTTAGGCAACAAACAAGGTCAAACCCAAGAAAAATAAAAGCCAATTAGACAGTTGGCTTGCAATATATATTTGTTAAAGAAGGGTCTTTTGCTTTTCTTTTTCGGCCATCCAGAATCAATGAGCGTAAAAGGCATGAAGAAGCCGCCCATTGGAGCTAGAGCAAGTATTTGCAGTCGGAAAAGGAAGCCGCAACGGCCATTACACACGACAGCGATGTGCAGTCTGTCACAGTCCATTTCGACATCTATCTTACAGAAATGATGACCCACTTTACATACACATAAAAATGTAGATATTTATATTAATGGCTTTGCTGACATATCCATCTTCTCTTTGGAAAAACCTTTCTAATATCATCCACATCAGCCCATAACTCTACACATGATTGAGGGAATCACCGCTGTACCCACTATATTGCAGAAGTCAAAAACATAATAAATAAGGACAAAGAGGGGAACGAATTATTGATGGAAGCTAATTAAGAAAAAAGAGAAGCTAATCGACGAGTTGTACCATAGCCAGTAAAATATGCATAGCAGTAGCGTTGATCATCAGACATTAACGCTGCAAGCCTGCATCAACTGATACTTGAACGCGTTGTTCCCAACCGCGATCCCCGTGTTCTTGCTCCCGAATGTAATATACGCCGGACAGTTCACGAAAATGTGGTACCCTCCCGAGATGAAAGACCCAACTCTCCATCTCACCCGCCCGCTCAGCTTGATCTTGAGCATCACGTACCCGTGGCTCTGGTCCTGGGTCAGTGCAGCGGCATAATAGGGAGAGATGGGGACGGAGACGCCGGAGAGGAAGGGCGACCACACGTTGACGCTGTTGGTGTCCTCGTAGGTGGGATAGAGGCCGGTGTTGAACGTGATCTGCTGGTCCTGGTAGGTGGCGTAGCAGTCCAGGCGATCGTAGTAGATGCCGATGTTGTCGTTGGGGTTGCGGGAGGAGATGGTGACCTGGAAGGAGGAGTTGAGGAGGCTGGGGTTAGAGGAGGGGTTGAAGGTGAAGACGGTGGCGTCTTGGAGAGTGAAGCGGGGCTTGTGGGGGTGGAGGATGGCCCATGTGATCAGCACGATGAGCAGGATTATGAAGAGCACCACCAGGCTGACCTTGAACACTCTCCTCCATATCTTCCTCCACTTGTAGTCGCCGTGGTGGTGCTCGCACTTGGACATGATGAAGACGGTGAAGAAGAAGAAGAAGAAGAAGAAGATGCGGTTGGTGGCGTTTCTGGTGGTGGTGGTGGCGTGGTGGAGGGACTTGGAAAGTGGAGTTTTATGGCTGGCGAGTGGCGACTGGACAAAAGGGAAGGGGCATTTGGACGACGATGGATATGCATATGTATATATAACCAAGATTCTGGACATTAGGTTTGCCAACTTTATGACGTATTCTTAATGTTTGAAAGTGATACGCTTATTCAAATACTTTATACAACTTCTATAACTTACCATATATCATATCATTTAAGAAAGATGTCTAGTATCGTCAATGATATCATCAAAGATAGTTCCAAGTATTTTTGCCTCAAACAAGCATTGTTACCAAAAACAAAAATAGATGCTTTTTAGCCATGTCCTGTCGACGAAATATTACAAATTGAAGGGCATCTTTACCATTTTCTTTGTGAGAGCCAGGTGAGGCCGAGCCATCCCCGGAGGGGCTTTTCTCCTTTGCGTGTAGAGGAAGATGAAATTAGATTGAAGATTGGGTCATGTTAATATCATTTGTTTAAATGACTTAGTTGCGTACTCCGCTTTTCCAACTTTTCCAACTTTTCCAAGGTCGTTTCCTTAGTCGCCCCTTTTTCTATCTTTTTCCCTCAATTTTAGCTACCGTGTGGAACTTTCTTGATAGAAAAAAGTGTTGACTCCCCCGTACATTTGGTTAAAAAGAAGTTTTGAAGGTTCATCAATTTCCATCTCCACCCTTTGCGTCTTTACTGGGTCGAGCCGGGCCGTGCATAGACATCCAGACTGTTGATTTTAGGGCAAAATCTTAGAGGAGAATTGCCCGCCTGAATTTGCCCATTTATATCTTTGGGATCAATATATAAGGCTCAAATGAGCCTCTGAAATCACTCGACTAGGTTTAATTTTTTGACCCTTATATCAATGTAAGATCTAGCAGTGTTATCCTAATTTGTTAAAAACGGCTATTAGTTCTTTCTTCGAGTACTTGCTAACAAATGAAAATGTAATTTTCTTTTAGAGATTTAATTTTTATAATGATACGGTTATGAATTCGTTCAATAATGATTTTTTTTTTTGGCTCAAAAGTTCATATATGATCATGGGGTAAATAATTAACACCGATAACAATGCAAATCATTATGGAATCATTTTCATAATGATGCAAATGGAAGGCGTGGTGCAAATAAGGATGCAAATTGGATTGCTTCGTGAAGAAGAAAGAGAGAGAGAGAGAGAGGGCGAATGGAGAAGTTACCTTCTCCTTTTGCTTCTTGCTTTTTTACTTCTTTGGAGGGTCAGATCATCCGAACACAGAAAAGAAAAAGAGCTAAAAAATAAAAGAGAGAAAAAGAGTTAAAAAATAAAAGAGCTAAAAAGAAATCTCTTTTCTGTTTTTTTTTTTTTTTTTTTTTTTTTTTGGCTGGGCAGTTTTATTGATCCAGTATACAAAGCAGAGTTAAATCTGCTGGAAGAGGAACCAAAGTGCAGCACCAATCCTCATTTCACAATCAACCTCCGAGCCCTACACATCTTCACATGGTGTGAAGATTCCAGGTTTGACTAATCTTCAAATCTCTTAGCCCATACAAAACATGAAGATGGATCTTACAGAAAATGACATTGCTAGAAAACACAAAGCTACTTCCGGGCAACACATCATGTCACTTTAAACATAATGTTCGAGATGGATTTGCTTTTCCAAGTGGTATGTTGAAAGAAGATATGATCTGGGATTTGATTGGGATTTGTATTGATTGTAATTGATAGGAGATGTGTTTATTTTAGGACTAGAAAGATTAGAAGAATTTATTTACTTTTTTATTGAACTTTCTTATACAATATATACATCATTGTATTACATCTAGAAATCAATGAAGCAAATACAATTTTCCTATCACACGAAATTCCCATTTCCTTTTCTTCTTGACTTCTTCTCGGATTTGTGACATAGTATCAGAGCGAGTCTTGATTCTGACATAACCTTCCGCACTAAATCAGCCTCTATTCCTTCTCTGTTTCTTGTTGCTGCCACTCTTGCAGAACAGAATAGCATCCATTCCTCTCTATTTCTCGTTGCTGCAACTCTCGCAGAACAGAACAACATCCGGGAGAAAGTCCTTCAATTCTTTGTTCAGAAAAAATTAATCTGCAAAACAGAATTGTTGCAGATCTTTAGAAGATTATCTCCATGGCGAATTCACAAGCACTTACCTCAGGATTTGGTGATCAGTCTACAGGTGAAACAACACCACAAGTCTCGCAGATCCAGGAATCACCAGTCATCATTTTGCCCGAAGGACAGATCCAATCTCAACATACTCAGTGGATACCTGTTCCGGCTTAGGCAAATTTGGGGCAACCCTATTCGGGCCAACCTTACCAATGGGTACCAAATCCTTGGTATTATGGGATGCACCCAATTGCATCATTGCCGGGATTTCGAAATGGTGAACAAACTGATGGAGGCCTACTAGCCAGCAGTGGGGCAGGCACAAACACCAGTTCACAGCAGACGGGCAGATCATCTGAACCGAGTATGCGATCAAGTCCCTATCCGGGTCCCTTTTTTTCTAATGCGGGTTTTTCAACCGAATCTAGGGGATCGGGTTTAGGAGAAAATCCTTACCCGAGTCCGCCACCAGGGTTCCTCCCATACCAGATCTACGCTGCTAGCAGCCGACTGGAGCCCGGCGACCCTCTTTTCACAACCAATGCCGACGGACCAGAACTGAAGCTCGTTGCTCAGCAATTAACTGGACCCGATAATTACTCGAGATGGTCGCGCGAGTTCCAGGCGCACTCTGGTAACGAAAGACAAGGAGGGTTTCATTGATGGAACGGTTCCAATTCCGTCCGACGAACGACTAGTGAGACTTTGGAGAAAATGTAATCAACTAGTCAGAACGTGGATCGGAAACAGCATTGCTCCTAAAGTCGCGGTCGGTCTTCCTCCGACGGAGGATTAGAAACAAATGTGGGAAAACATCAAGGAGATGTATGGAAAATTGGATCAAGTAAAAATTTTCTCCTTGACGCAACAGATCTCGGATTTAAAACAAGACAACATGACTGTTGCTGCAGTTTTTAACAAACTTTCGAGTTTGTGGAATGAATTGGAAGCGGCCGAAGAAAAATTCGATTGGCCGAAGTCAATTTTACAGTAGTACAAAAGGATGCGAGACAGGGAGAAAGCCATCATATTTCTCCTCATATTGAATGAATCTTACTTTTTGTTTCGATCGCAGATCTTAACCATGGAGCCGATGCCAAGCCTTGGCCGTATCTACCAGCTCACAATCCAGGAGGAAAGCCAACAGAGAGTAGTAGATCTTGGTAAGGAAGGCGAAAGGGTGGCTCTGGCAGCGAGGGTTTCCTCTCGCTCGCTATAGAAATCCACAGGAGGAAGAGAAGGTCGAAGACCTAATCTAGGGTTTCATGAAAACCCTAGACCTTATATACGGATGACGGATGGCCACGATCTTTCTGACCGATCGGACGACTTGCGTTCAATCCTTGGGACTGCTGGATCCGACGGCTCACAGAGTGGCGCGCTCACTGAATCCAATGGTCTGCGTGTAGGGGGCTTCTACGCTTCGAAGGCCCACGCGGCCAAATTTCTTTTGGGCCCGACGGCCCACAGGCGCAATTCTTCATGCCATCCGAAGAGCCATATGGGGGAACAGCGGCCCATGCTGTTAGCAAGCCTTCCTCTTTTGCAAAAAACAACAAAGGAAAGGGTAAGCTGTATTGTGAATATTGTAAACGCCCACACCACACAGTAGAAAGTTGTTGGAAATTACATAGTAAACCTGGTGAAAAAGAAAAAGGAAAGTTTTCGACTGTCTTTCAGGTGATGGATAAAACAGCAGACAAGCCAATCACTCATGGGAAATATCAAGAGCTGATGGAAGCTCTAAAGAAATTGGATCCTTCTGACAAGGCAGGCAGTTTCACAGGTATTTCTTATTGCCTGATGAACTCAATTTCAAAGGATGCATGGATCATAGATACAGGAGCTAGTGATCACATTGCTTGCAATCCAAAATTCTTTTCCAATGTCAAAAGGTTATCTTTTCCAATATCAATACAACTTCCCATTGGAAATACCACACATGTTGGAATGACTGGCACTGTGAATCTTAGTCCACTCATCACTCTAAAAAATGTCCTTTATGTTCCTACTTTCCATTTTAATCTCATATCAGTCTCTCGAGCTTGTGAAGAAAATTCCTGTCATGTCTCCTTTGATTCTAATAAATGTCTATTTCAGGCCCTTTCGACTGGCAAAATGATGGGCTTGGGTAGAATCTATCAAGGACTTTATTTTTGGAGTAGTATTCTAGGCAATTTAAAATTACCCTCTGTTGCATTCAATAAACCATTGTGTAACATTGTTGCCAATGAAATGAATTTCCTTCTTCATCAAAGATTGGGTCACACTGCTTCTTTTCCTTGTCCTCACTGTCCCATTTGCCCTTTGGCAAAACAAACTCGTGTTCCCTTTCAAAACAGTAAGACTCGAGTAGACAATATTTTTTCCTTGATTCATGCTGATGTCTGGGGACCATATCACACAATAAATCATGATGGTTCGAGATTCTTTCTTACAATCGTGGATGATTTCTCACATGCGACTTGGGTCTTTCTCATACACTCAAAAGGTCAGGTTCTTTCTCACCTTAAAATCTTCCTTTCCTTATCCAAAACTCAGTTTGGAAAATCAATTCGTCGCATTCGCACTGATAATGGTAGGGAGTTCTTCAATGGTGATTGTAATTCTTTTCTTACCTCAAATGGTATTTTACATGAAAGTACCTGCACCTATACCCCACAGCAAAATGGGGTCGTTCAGCGAAAGCATTGCCATCTCTTAGAAGTGGCACGTGCTCTTAAGTTCCAGGCATCTATACCATAACAATTTTGGGGAGATTGTGTGATTACTGTAGCTTATTTGATAAATCGTATGCCATCTCGCATTCTAGAAGGTAAAACTCCATTTGAATTATTGTATGGAAGGAAACCAGATCTGAGTCATCTCAAAGTCTTTGGATGCTTATGTTATGTGGCTACAGTAGGTCCCCGGGATAAAATGTCCCCTCGTGCTCGACAATGTATCTTCATGGGGTATCCTAACTTGAAAAAGGGCTATTGAGTTTATGAACAGTCTACCGGAGAATTTTTTATCAGCAGAGATGTGGTTTTTCATGAAGATATCTTTCCTTTCCGGGATACTGCTTCTATGTCTGAAGATGATGTGAGAACTAATCATCAATTTCTATCAGAAGAAGATCTATCTTCTGGAGAATCCTACCTTATTACCTCTCCTCCAAGACATCATATAGTAGATACAGTCTTGCCTTCACCACCAGCTGTTTCTTCTCATGAGAATTATGTTGAGCAACAACTCATGGAGCCGGATTCCCAGGAGACAAATCACGGAGAACCTACAAGCATTGAGGAATCATCACCTTCCGGAGTGCTGGATGAGCCACCACGAAGATCTGGTCGAGCCACTCGTCCACCAATATGGACCAAAGATTATGTCTGTTCCTCATCACTATCATCAGGTACACGATATCCTTTATCCTCATATGTATCTTTCGATCGTTTATCGTCAGACCACCTTTGTCGTATTAGTCGAGTTTCTGAGGAAAAGGAGCCTTCTAGTTATAATGAGGCTGTACATGATGAACGATGGCAAAGGGCAATGGAGGCAGAACTTAAGGCCCTAATTGATAATCATACTTGGGATATTGTGTCGTTTCCTCCTGATCGCAAACCCGTTGGGTGTAAATGGGTCTATAAGATCAAATATAGAGTAGATGGCTCTGTGGAAAGATACAAGGCCCGATTGGTGGCCAAGGGCTTCACACAACGAGAATGTTTTGATTACCATGAGACCTTTTCTCTAGTAGCCAAGGATGTCACGGTTCGTTCCTTCTTATCGATTGCCGCTTTTCGCAAATGGTCATTACATCAGATGGATGTCCACAATGATTTTCTTCATGGTGATCTGGAAGAGGAGATTTACATGAACATTCCACAAGGATTACGGAGACAAGGGGAGTCGAAGGTATGTTGTCTCCGCAAATCTCTTTATGGATTAAAAGCAGGCCTCTCGACAATGGTATGCCAAGTTTACTATTACTCTTACGGGAGCTGGATTCCAGCAATCCAAGCATGATTATACTTTGTTCACTTGGGCAAAAGGTACGTCGGTCATATACTTGATGATTTATGTTGATGACATACTTATTATAGGAAATGATGATTCTGTTGTGAAGAAGCTTAAAGACCATCTACATTTGTCTTTTCATATTAAAGACTTAGGGTCACCTAAGTATTTTCTTGGAATAGAGATAGCTCGTTCTGATCTAGGGATTTCCCTTAGTTAGTGAAAATTTGTGATGGAAATTATATCAGAAGCGGGGTTATCAGGGTGCAAACCGGCAATTATTCCCATTGAACAGAATGCCAAGTTGACCAGTGTTGATTATGATGCTAGGACGTCTTCCTCTGATGATCCATTATTGAAGGACCTGCCAAGCTATCAAAGACTTGTTGGGAAGCTTATTTATCTCACTATGACAAGGCCAGATATTTGTTATGTAGTACAGACTCTTAGTCAATTTATGCACAGTCTGAAGCAGTCACATATGAATGCGGCCTTAAAAGTGGTGAAATATCTAAAGAGATGTCCAGGATTATGGATACTTCTCTCTAGAAAGTGCAATATGGAGATGACAGCCTATTGTGATGCGGACTATGCTACACGTCCCATGAGTAGGAGATCTATAACTGGATTTTGTATCAAATTTGGGGATTCACTACTTTCATGGAAGACAAAGAAACAATCCACTGTATCTTTGTCATCGGCAGAAGCTGAATATCGATCTATGGCAAAGACTGTTTGTGAGATAGTATGGCTACGGGGCTTACTTTTGGATCTTGGGGTACAAGTTAAAGGTTCGACATTACTTTTTTGTGATAATGATTCGGCACTCAAGCTTACGGCAAATCCTGTGCTACATGAAAGGACAAAACATATAGAAGTTGATTGCCATTTTACTCGGGAGAAGATCAAAGAAGGGATCATAGAAACCAGAGGAATCAGGACCATAGAACAGCCCGCGGATATCTTCACTAAACCCCTTTGTCAAAGACAGCACACATATCTTCTAAACAAGCCGGGCGTCTTGGATATATACAAGCCACCAGCTTGAGGGGGAGTGTTGAAAGAAGATATGATCTGGGATCTGATTGGGATTTGTATTGATTGTAATTGATAGGAGATGTGTTTATTTTAGGACTAGAAAGATTAGAAGAATTTATTTACTTTTTTATTGAACTCTCTTGTACAATATATACATCATTGTATTACATCTAGAAATCAATGAAGCAAATACAATTTTCCTATCACACGAAATTCCCATTTCCTTTTCTTCTCGACTTCTTCTTGGATTTGTGACATGGTACACGCCCACTTCGACTTTGAGTCCCAGCCGAACCCAACTTGAGTAACTCTCCATACTTTGCATATCATATTTTTATTTAGAACCCTATTTAGTTCAGCTTTTCTAAGGGGTTTTGGGGAAACTATGAAGTGTTTGGCAAGTGTTTTTTGGATCCCAATTGAAAAGGCTGAAAGTTCAAAGCAGGTGGGGGCTTTCAACATTTTGAAAATGCAAGTCCATGTTCACTATTCATTTTCTATAGTTTGCATCGAGGAGCTAGTGGAGGTTGACGATGGGGTTGCCTGAGGGGTCATATGTCCTCAACAACAGTTGCCTTAGGGTTGCGTGTCCCTGATGATCGCTGCCTAGGGTTGCGTGACCTTAGGCGAGGTTGCTGATGGTTAAGCTCCCTTGGATTTAATTTTGACTTTAAAAAAAAAAAAAGCAAAAATTCCTTGCAAATGGAAGTTTCACCAAATGGTATTTAAGCCAAAATTATTTTCCAATGTTAAAATTTACCAAATACTATAGCATTTCATAAAACCTTTTTGGTTCAAAGGTATTTGCATTTTCTCAAAATCATTTTCACAAATCAAACGGGACCTAAAAGGCCCTGATTGAAGGAGCATTTGGAGATGGCCCTTATATTAATCACTTTAATGGTTCAAAATAGTCCATCGATTTTAATTTAAGTTTCTAATCAATTCACGATCAGCTGGATACTATTCCTAATTTACCATTGCTGTACATATTCTTTTTTTTTTGGTCGAAATTGCTTTATATGTTTTTTTGCTTCGCATATTCTAATTTTAATAACAATAATCAATTTACCATTTTATTTTTATATATTTGGCGCACGTGTTAGGATTTCGCACCCTGGATAGTCGATAGCCGTGGAAGATGCATTATTTTTGTAATTATTAGTATAATAATATTATTATTATTTAAAAAACATTTTTATATAATTTCATAAGTATGATTTTACACAGAAAACATTTGAACGTAATCTAAGGTGCGCCTCCCTCCCTGTCTCTCAAGACACGAACAAGAACTTTACGCCTTCTCTCGTCAAAAGCTATAGAAGTGTTCTCTCTCTCTCTTGATCGATCGAAGTGCAAAGAAAAAGCCTGTTCTTGGGCGCATGTTTTTGCTTGAGATCCTGTAAGAGACATCATCTCCCTCCTCCTTCGTTTCCTTGTGTCTTTTGTTTGCAGAATCTTTTGTGTATCCACTAGTTTTCTAAGCCAGGGACGGGAGAAGGTGGTGAAAGGGTGCAAAAAATGAGAAAGAAGAGGACCGAGAACGGCCAAAACCCGATCGTCTGTCCATGAAACTGAGAAAGTTTAGACCTTTGCTGGCCAAAAACGGTCATCTGTCCAGGAAACTAAAAAAGTTTAGACCTTTGCTGTTGGATGCTGAAAACTCCATAATCTTCACCCTTCATCCATATGTCTATGGAGCGATAAAAACGAAAGATATCACCTTTTTGTTCACTCAAATCTCACCTACCTTCATCGGTGCGTATGAAAGCCAAGTAGCTGTTGAGGTTATAATGTTGACACAGCCAGTTTGCTTCACTTGGGAATTTAGCCACAGGGGCACTTGGGTTTGGCAAAGCTTATGTTTTTCCTCTCATCACAGGTGCATTGGGAGTGGGCATGGCTTCCACCGCTGCCTCTAGCCTCTTAGGTTCACAGAAACTTTTCCACAGAAGCTGCGGCTCTATTGGATTGGGATCCTCCATCCCTGGCTTTTCAAGTTTCAAACTTTCTTGCCGCTTTTCTGGTTCATGGAATTCGGGTCAGGTTGGTGCACCTATCAAATGGAACTCAAACTCACGCCTCGAGAATGTTCGATATTCGCCTTCTTCGATCTTCTCATGTGCCAGTGGGACGTCCGAGCCCTCAGTGTTCACAGATTCATCCCACGGTGGGGGTGCTGCTGCTGGTAAGAACTTTTACTGTAAGCTGCTCTTGATTTTGTGGCTCACTATCATATGCTTTAATTCGGCATTTTTCTTTGATGATACACGCTTCTTTCTTTTCTATGTAAATTTGGCTGCTCTTTTTCGAGTTCAAGGTAGTAGACTGCGGCATGATAATAAATCAAATCATATTTACATATTTTACATGGGTTCTACTCACTCCAACTTGACAATGTATATGTCACTTATCATAGAAGAAGCGTAACCAACCATTGCCTGCTTATGTTGGCGTTGTCTAAGAAGAGTGAAAAATTGATGTCAGCATTTATTCATGTTTTCTTTCGTTTCATCCTCTTTTTTTCCTTACCATATAATATTCTCAGAGGCAATTATTCTCAGTTTCTTTGCTCATGGGTTTCCTTCTACCTGTTTTCTTTACTCAAGAGGGAGTGGTAGTGCTGGTCATTGGTGGAGGAGCAAGGGAACATGCACTTTGCTGTGCCTTGCAACGATCTCCATCATCTGGTGCAGTCTTCTGTGCACCTGGAAATGCTGGTATTTCTAAAGCAGGAGATGCCACTTGTGTCTCAGACCTTAATATTGCTGACAGTTCAGCTGTAATTTCTTTCTGCCGCAAGTGGGGAGTTGGACTTGTTGTGGTTGGACCAGAGGCTCCTCTTGTTGCTGGTCTGACGAATGATTTAGTTAAGGCTGGAATCCTTACCTTTGGCCCCACAGTAGAAGCTGCTGCACTGGAAGGTTCTAAGGATTTCATGAAAAGCTTGTGTGACAAGTACAACATTCCCACAGCCAAGGTTGTTTTTGTTTTCTTACAATGTAGCATGAAAATCTAAAGATATGTGCACATTAGCTACTTCTCTCGGTTTGTTCCTCTAAACTTCAATAACTGAGAATCATAAATAATTTTTCAGTGTTTAAGGATAGCCACACTTTGTTTATGCCTGATGATATGTGCTGATTTTTAATATGCCTTAAAGCATTGGACCAGATGAGGTCATGTGTGCTCTCATTAGTGACATCTTTCTGCTTTGGCTGTGCTCTTAGCTGAGATATTTTTTTGCATTCCTTGTGCATTTTGAAGGGAAAGGACCAATAGCTAACAAAGTTTCTGAATTATGGATGCAGTATAAAACGTTTACTGACCCGTCTGCAGCAAAGCAATACATCAAGGAGGAAGGGGCACCAATTGTCATAAAAGCAGATGGGTTGGCTGATGGAAAGGGAGCTATTGTTGCCATGACATTGGAGGAGGCATATGAAGCAATTGACTTGATACTGGTTATGGGGGCTTTTGGTTCTGCAGGTTGCAAGGTCATTGTTGAGGAATTTCTTGAAGGAGAGGAAGCTTCTTTTCATGCCCTGGTTGATGGAGAGAATGCCATAGCCATGGAAACTTCTCAAGACCATAAACGAGTTGGGGATGGTGATACAGGGCCTAATACTGGCGGGATGGGTGCTTACTCTCCGGCGCCGATCTTAACTCTTGAGCTGCAATCTTTTGTCATGCAGTCTATCATTCTCCCTATTGTCAAAGGGATGGCAGCGGAAGGTTGCAAGTTTGTTGGCGTTCTCTATGCGGGACTCATGATTGAGAAAAAGTCTGGGTTGCCTAAAATGATTGAGTGCAATGTGCGCTTTGGAGATCCGGAGTGTCAGGTTTGTTAATCGTCAGGCATACACCTAAAACAAGAACGGTCATCTTTATAATTAAGCATTATGTTGGCTGATTTTGTGTGGTCAGCCAATCTTTCCATTTACTTTAAGCTCAAGCCGGATTCTTTGTTTTACATAATTCCTGATTTCAGTGCTGAGTAGTGGCTATGGTTGCACTTTACTGAATTCTCTTATTGTCATGTGCAAGTATGCATACTTTGAAAGGTAGTCTGATTTTTTCCCATCATTGCTTGTAATGTTTATTTGTTTTTTTTTTTTTAGTTTGTTTTCTTTTACAAATTCAATTGTCCTCATCAACGGGTTTCCCCAATCCTGTGGTGGGGAGTTGGTTGTGCCGCACAATAACCTTTGTTGGGTATGTACTGAACCTGCAGATCAATACTAAGCTGATTTTTTCTTCCAAGGTTTTGCTTGATAATTTTTGCTTTTCAAATTCAGTCCTTCCTAAACCTATATATGGCCACCATTCCTAGCAATGGTACTGCCCTGCAAGCCCACACTTATCCCTCCTATAATTCAACACGACATTATGATGAATTAGTTGTTTGACGAAATAATATGGTCACTTGCTCAGTGCTTATGCTAGTTATGTTGCAGTGCCTTCTGTTTCCCCTTTCTTTTTGTGTTTTTGCACTTGTCCATCCATTATTGCATTATATTCCTCTTTTACGTATAGGTATTGATGGCTCGTTTGGAATCGGATCTGACTCAAGTGCTGCTGGCAGCTTGTAAGGGAGAGTTAAGAGGAGTAACACTTGAGTGGGCGCCTGAATTTGCTATGGTGGTGGTAATGGCAAGTAAGGGCTATCCAGTGGCCTCTGTAAGTGGAACTGTGATTCGGAATCTTGAAGCAGCAGAAGCTATGCTCCATCTGTCAAGATACTCCATGCTGGAACAACTTTCGATTCAGATGGCAATTTTGTTGCTGGTCGAGGCCGTGCTCTTGGGGTCACTGCCAAGGGGAGGAATTTGGAAGAAGCACGTCAAAGAGCTTACCAAGCAGTTGAAACCATCAACTGGCCAGGAGGGTTCTGCCGACACGACATTGGGTGGAGAGCACTTCCAAAGAATCAATTCACAGAAAAAAGTGGTTGAGCCTCAGATGCAATCTCATCGGGCATATTCCAATACGAGGAGTTTTAGTTTTAGATTTATTTAAGGCAAACTGAGGAATTTTTTTGGCCTCGGTCGAGAAGGTTTTGCAGAATCACTTTTCGATGTGCTCCATCCATAGTAACTGTTGGTGGAATAAAGTTTAATGTTGCGGACTATCCAGATATATAATGAAATAAAGGCCTGTGTAGTTAGTGACTAATCACGAGTGTAAGAGACATGACGAAATAAAGTCCTGCTTAATGTTGCGGACAATCCAGATATGACGATATAAGACCTTTGAGAATCTCAAAGGTCTTGTCGGTAGTCGTGACAGATGAACACGAGAGATGAATGTTTATTATGCGCAAGCAAATTGACAATGAAGATGACGATAGGTAGCGTTACAGGTGCACAGTGGCCATCCAACTATTTCAGACATGGAGGTTAATAAGGGGTATTGATTGGCATAAAACTTGTGCTCGTCCTTTTCTTTCACAGGCCGACACTACAACTCTGCATCAGCCGATACTTGACTGCGCCGAGCGAGAGCGGAACTCCTGTGTTTGCACTCCCCGTGTTGATAAGTGCAGGGCAATTCACTGAAATGAAGCTTCCGGACGTGAAGATCCCGGGCCTCCACTTCACGTGTCCTTGGAGCTTCACGTCCATCATGAGAAATCCGTTGCTCTTGTCCTGGCTCAACGCGGGGCCGAGTTCTGGAGCGATGGACATGGAAACCGCAGACACAAGAGGCGACCACACATCGACCCCTCCACGACCCTGATAGGTCTGGGGCAGGGGCGTCGCGGCCGTGATCTGCTGGTCGTGGTAAGACATGTGGACGTTAAGGTCGTGATAGAGGATGGAGCGGGGGTTGCCATGCGGGTTGCGAGAGGAGATGGTGATCTGGAAGGTGGCGTTCAGGAAATAGGTTTGGTTATCGCTGGAGAGGGAGACATTGAGCGTGGGAATGGTGATGTCTTGGAGGGTGAGGCGGGGCTTACGCGGGCGCAGTATCTCTCGCGCGGTGAGGGTGGCGCTGACGGTTACGGTGACTGTGATTGTTATGGCGATGGTGATGATGAGGATGCGGCGGCGGCAGTGCCCGCAGAAGCTGCGGCATTTGCACTTCGCGCACATGAAGATTCAGCTACGCGAAGAGGCGGGGATGGTGTGTTTCGAGGTGGGGTGTGAAGGGGATGGAACCCATGTATAAAAGGGCAAGATGAGAGAGCACGGAGCAGTTCCAGCACTGTGTGATGGCCACAAACAGCCATTAGAAGAGGGCGTTAGGCACGGAGAAAGATAATGCAAAAAACTTGGTAATTCGAAGCTGATTGGGAGGATGGGAGTAGGGGCAAATATTGAATGAGTAATCATACGGGATTGAAAAACGGGAGATACCTTTTTCCTTTCGGGTGGCAGGTCTTCTTCGCTCGGGGGGCATTTAGTCAGCTTTTCGTCTCCGTAAAATAGGTGGCGTTGGGTACCTAAGTGGGTGGCCGTTCGAAATTGACCTGTTGTAAATATATAATTATGCTCGTTCCTAGCTGCTCCCATGCACGGACAAAAACAAACACGAGTAAAAAAAAAAACTGCTCCCATGCGGAGACAAAAACAAAAACCTAAAAAAAACTGCTCCCATGCTATTATAAGTGAGTATGATTTTAAGGTAGGAATTGAAACCTAAGAATTTGATGAGAACTTGTCCGGTTACAAGTTATGTGGTATGTTATGTAGGTTCTGGGTTCCAAAAATTAATAAACCTATTTCGATGGGTAGGTTCTAGATTGTAGGTAGGTAGAATTCAAAACCTGAAATAAGTTTTTGTATTTTTCTTTATTTATGTTTTCGCGTAATTCTATGGTATTATTTGGAAATACCGGTTTAAACTTACATTCTATGATTGATACTTTAACTGTGTTGACGTTTTATATTCTTTATGTGTCTAAATACAAGTTGAGATCAGTGAATTGTAATAGTAAGTCAAAGTCATTAAAAGTGATGACTTATTACAATTGTTTAATAATACGGTAGAACTTGAAACCGACCCAAGATCCTATGATATGGTAGGTTTTAGATTTCAAAATATACAAGGTAGATTATATGTTTCAAAAAATAAGGAATCCATTCTAGCGGATAGGTTTTGGGTTCCGAATAAAACCTAGATAGAATTTAACACCGCTCACTCTCGCATGGCATTGCCATTGCCATGGACCGACCCGAACAAACTTGAGAATGAATGTTCAGAGCTCAACCTCCAGCCTCAGGCCCATGGGCTTGTTGGGTCGGGCTCCGGGGAAGCCTCGTTTCCGAGCTCGAAGCCCACGGTTCGGGAAAAGCCCATCAATCTCACCCGGGTCGGCCCCGGGGGGGGGGGGTGTGGGGGAAGGCGGACGGTTCTAGAAGGTGGACACGTGGCACCACCTAACCCTCTGCTCCCCACATAAACCCTCGGTGCTCTCCCCTCCCTTCCTTATCTTCTGCTCCAATACTCGTTCCCCAACTTCTCCAGAGAAGCGAAGAAGTGTTGGTGGGTGCGCGCGGAGGCCTTCCCCCGCCCTCGGTTCCATCGCCGCCGCGTCCTCCGGCAGTGCATCAACCATGGCATCTTGCGCCGCCCAGGTCCACTCTCTCGGCGTCACCGGCCGGGCCTCCTCCGCCGCCTCTAGAACCCCCAAATCCGGAGGCCCGCCCTCCCAGTCCCTCTTCTTCGGCCAACCCCTCCGCTCCAGGACCTCCGCTTCTTTCTTGAAATTGAGCTCCTCCCGCGGTGCTTCCCGGCGGCGGCACCATGTGGGTCCCGTCAGGGTCGTCAGCGAGAAGGTCGTCGGCATCGACCTGGGCACCACCAATTCCGCCGTCGCCGCCATGGAGGGAGGGAAGCCCACCATCGTCACCAACGCCGAGGGCCAGAGGACCACCCCCTCCGTCGTCGCTTACACCAAGAACGGCGACAGGCTGGTCGGGCAGATTGCCAAGCGGCAGGCCGTCGTCAATCCCGAGAACACCTTCTTCTCCGTGAAGAGATTCATCGGGAGGAAGATGTCGGAAGTGGATGAGGAGTCGAAGCAGGTGTCTTACAGGGTGGTGAGGGACGAGAATGGGAATGTCAAGTTGGAATGCCCTGCCATTGGCAAGCAGTTTGCTGCCGAGGAGATTTCAGCTCAGGTATCGTTTCGAGATGTAGCGGGCCTATCTTAAAAGTGCAATTTTTGCCACGATTGGTATGATTTAACTGCGCAACGGATTTATTTTCTGCTCAGTCATCACATGACTTCGCATTTCCCTTTTCATATGCTTCGCCTTTGAATCTGTATTTCTTAGTCATGCTTGTGGCTATGGGTTAAATGTAGGCACTAACTTGGGTATTGTGACTCAGTCTGTGGGATGTGAGCTCGATAACAATCTAAATGTTTTGCCTTCAGTTCATGTGCAATCCCACTTGGAAACCGAAGAGATACTAATATGCGGAATAGCCTGAAATCAGAATTTGCTTTTGGCGGCGTGTTTACTAGTTTCATGGTGAATCTACTTTGCTGTGGGAAGAGGCGCTCCTCATATTATCGAATGCAGGTGCTGAGGAAGCTCGTGGATGATGCGTCCAAGTTCTTGAATGACAAGGTGACCAAAGCAGTTGTGACTGTTCCGGCTTACTTCAATGATTCGCAGAGGACAGCTACTAAGGATGCCGGTCGTATTGCTGGCTTGGAAGTTCTTCGCATAATCAATGAACCTACCGCTGCATCCTTGGCTTATGGATTTGAGAGGAAAGCAAATGAGACGATCCTGGTATTTGATCTCGGAGGTGGTACTTTTGATGTCTCAGGTACTACTGCCTTCGAAGAACTTAAATTCCGCTTGTTTGCACCATTGACATGTTCGTGATATATAATGTGACTTCCTTCTTAACTGTTGGGATCATGTAATTTCTGCGACTGGCGTAATATGTGTGCAAAAAGATGTGAGAACAAGACTACAGATATTATTTTGCATTTGCTATTTGAAATTCGTCAATCTTTCATTTATCTATCTACTCTTTTGCATCAGTGCTCGAGGTTGGTGATGGAGTGTTTGAAGTGCTCTCAACATCAGGAGACACGCATTTGGGTGGTGATGACTTTGACAAGGTTGGTGTCTTGGTGTCCAAATGAGTGCGCTTTCATTACCCTCATCACCGTTTCTGTTGACTTTTAGGGCCCACGAGGGAGTTTTGAAAATTTCATTTTCTGTGCAGAGGATTGTCGATTGGCTCGCTGCCAGCTTCAAGAAAGATGAAGGCATAGACCTCTTGAAGGACAAACAAGCTCTACAGAGGTTGACTGAGACTGCTGAGAAAGCTAAAATGGAACTCTCATCTCTGACACAAACTAATATTAGGTGATGTAACTTGATAGCGATTCCCATTCCCCTTTCTTTCCTTCTTCCAGTTCCTTTTTATCTCTTCTCCCCATATCTTTGGTTTTATTTCTCACTTGCTGTTTTCTACAGTTTGCCTTTCATTACAGCCACTGCAGATGGTCCAAAGCACATTGAAACCACACTTACAAGGGCTAAATTCGAGGAGTTGTGTTCAGATTTGCTGGACAGGTAATTTTTTTCCATCTCCTTTTACGTTGAAAACATTGCAATGAATTTACCAATGCCTGCTGTTATTTCAACTTCTCAATGACTGTTGTCTCTTACAAAGACATCTTTTTTCTTTGCAACATTCGCTGCTATTGTAATTTCATTGTGCTTGTTGTTGCCTCCACAATAAAGGTCAATTACCTGTAGCTTTGTTATCTAATTGATCTGTTGCATCCTGTAGGCTTAGGACCCCTGTTGAAACCTCTTTGAGGGATGCAAAACTCTCCTTTAAAGATTTAGATGAGGTTATCCTTGTTGGGGGTTCAACACGTATTCCAGCTGTTCAAGAGCTTGTGAAAAAGATGACTGGGAAGGATCCCAATGTTACAGTCAACCCTGATGAAGTTGTTGCCTTGGGAGCAGCTGTTCAGGTGCTTTTTTTTTTTTTTTTGGTTCATGCCTCTTTTTGGATGGAAGGAGGTGGGGTCTGTTTGCTTAATGTTTTTCCCCAATATCTGAGTATTCTTATATCTGCCATTTTTTTTTTTTTAGGCTGGTGTCTTGGCTGGAGACGTGAGTGATATTGTGCTTTTAGATGTGATACCATTATCACTGGGTTTGGAAACTCTCGGTGGTGTTATGACTAAAATCATCCCAAGGAACACAACCTTGCCGACCTCAAAATCGGAAGTGTTTTCAACAGCTGCTGACGGTCAAACGAGTGTTGAGATTAATGTCCTTCAAGGTGAGAGGGAGTTTGTGAGAGACAACAAATCCCTTGGCAGTTTCCGACTCGATGGCATCCCACCTGCTCCACGCGGTGTTCCGCAGATTGAAGTGAAATTCGATATTGATGCTAATGGTATCCTCTCTGTAACTGCTGTGGATAAGGGCACTGGAAAGAAGCAAGACATCACAATCACGGGTGCTAGCACTTTGCCTAGTGATGAGGTACACATGTTTCTCAATAATCGATTTGGTCAGGGCTGTATGATTTCTTAAAAGTGGTGAATTTCCTCCAGGAATTTTCTGACATATAAATGCCGAGAGGAATAAATTGTTTCTTTATTTCGTATTTTGGGGGCAGTGGGTGTTCCCTGGGAATACACTAATCATCTCTAACTGGACAATTCAGGTTGAGAGGATGGTTCAGGAAGCAGAGAAATTTGCCAAGGAGGACAAGGAGAAGCGAGATGCCATAGACACAAAGAACCAGGCGGACTCTGTTGTCTACCAGACAGAGAAACAGTTGAAGGAGCTTGGAGACAAGGTTCCTGCTCCAGTGAAGGAGAAGGTGGAGGCTAAACTTGGAGAGCTGAAGGAAGCAATCTCTGGTGGTTCAACACAAGTAATGAAGGACGCCATGGCTGCTCTTAATCAGGAGGTCATGCAGCTGGGTCAGTCCCTCTACAACCAACCAGGTGCTCCTGGTGCAGGTGGTGCACCTGGTGCTGGTGGTGCACCTGGTGCCGGTGGCCCCTCTGGTGGACCTACCGATTCGTCATCAGACAACAAGGGTCCAGAGGGAGACGTCATAGATGCCGACTTCACCGATAGCAAGTAAGCCAAGGATTGTGGTAGGAATTTTTTGGCTGCCTATCATCAGGATTGATCATCTCGCGAGAATTGAAGATCGGCTTAACTGGTGAATATGTTCCCGCTCTGTTCTCACTATGTTGGTAATACAAGAGAGCACCCAGTCTTATTAAGAGGATATGGAGTTTCTATCTATGGTTATCAAAGTGAACTTGTGTGATGATTAGGCCCAACACTAGATTTATACTTGGAAATGTCCATATTTTGGGGTGGAGACATCATGCGGATACTGATTTGCCACTCTATTATTGTCCTGTTTCTGTTCTTTCAATAGAAACCAATTTTGGCAATCCTCCTTTGACCGGCTATTGGAATCTGTTCATTGAGTTTGGTATACTTTTGCCAGATTGCGTGTGAATGCGTCGGCTGCTGCTAGATTTCGGGTGGGATACACTATATGCGAGTTAAGTAGCCATCCAGGTTGTGCTTGATATTGCTTCCCCTGTACATAGCATGAAACTTGCAGCGACCTATGTGGTTGCGGGCTTTGGGATGGTCCTACTGCTGCAGTATCCCTAACGATGGAGCATGATGCTAAGTGCTGGCAATTTGTGTTTGCATGTTGTGTGTTGTGGTAAAAAAAAAAAAATCTCAACATAATTACATAATTTTCTCATAAAAAATGAGCGCACGCTTGTCAGTTCCTATTAGTTTCTTATTAGTTTCTACTTTCTAGTTAAGTTGTGTCGGTGTCATATTGAGTTTGGGTTTTTTTCCGTCAAGAATTGCCACTCCTGTGCTGAGTCATGCAGAAAGTTGATAAGGAAACCGGTTTGTGTCATGCAATATCCTAGTTGCCAAGGCATGACATTTCATTATCTTGTAGAATTCTGCCAAGGATCGGCATTGCAAGGATGTTCTATTCTGTTGAGGAAGTCTTGCTAGATCATCTTCTCTGTGGGTCTATGGTGCTGTGAGTAAAACCTCCGTAGATTTCCCATTCTCAAATTCAGCATTCGACATTGGTGAGCTATAAATCTAATGGTTGAGAAGACACGGGATCCAACGGTGGCGTTGACATGCTTGAATGTAACAACTGATACCGCCATCGGCAAGTTTTCCGTGCACAAAATTATGGGGGGGTAGACTTGGTCTCGTCTTTTAGGCCTACTCAATTTTAAAGCGATGCCATTTAATTGCTGAAGTTTGACTATGTAGCATTTGTCCACATAATTCCGCAGTGTCCATTTTAATTAAAATGGAAAATCATCGGTCGTTGATTAGATGGTTCTGCTCAATCTTGGGGACTGTCGGTTTTCTGAAGAAAGAACAAGTAGCAAGAATGGAGAGCACAAGCCAAATGGCCAAACAAGAAAAGAAACGGATAGTGCTCTACATCTTATGCCATGCCTCGAAGAAACTTGATTCAACCTTAAGGTTTGCGAAATGAAAAATACCCTCGTAAATTCTCTATTTTGCAAAGTGAAAATAGTGAAATACACTGGTAACTGCCGAAAAGAACAGTTGATGATGATAATGTAGACTATTAGAGCATGCAGCCTTGGGGATGCAGCAAGACACTGAAGCAGCAAAACCACTGGTCTGCCTCATCAGCTGAAGTAGGAGGACGAAGAGCGTCCAAGTCTTAATACACGCTAGGGACTTGAAAAAAAGTTGCACATTCATGGCGTTTAGATAAACAATCTTTAGAGTCCCAGAAGTCGCTTGCAGGCTCTAAAGATATTGACTCCCATGTTCTTCTTCTTCTTGGCAGATCCCATTACCTCCTCACTGCCTTCGTCGTCGTCGTCCGCCTGCGATGACAACGTCACGGATTGGTCATGTATCCGACAATACCTCTCAGAGACTGAAGAAGATCTTCTCATGGAGAACACTCTCTTCACAATCCCAGCATTTTTCTGCCTGTCGAACCTGAATCCGTCGGAAGCGGTGGAGACCGAGCTGCTTCTACCGAGTATCACCCCGAATCTTTCTCCATCCGAGTAGTCATCCTTCTCTTTCTGTGAGAAAGAACTGTCTTCGGGCCTTGCCTCCGCGATGGGTTTTGGAGTTGGAGCAGGAAATGACGGCAACAGTTCTGAGAAGTCCACAGATCTCGACTTGTTGGCTCCGAAAGCTTTCATCTTGGAATAGCTGTTCATCCTCGCTTATTGAGGTATGTAGTATGATAACTATGGATCGGAGATGAAAGGCGGAGGAGCTCGGATTGAGATGGGAGCAGCTAAGCTAACGAAAGGACGTGACAAGAGGCGACAAGAGGCAAAAGGGTTCTGAGAGAATGGGGCCATGGAGGGATGTGGACATAAGAGAGCTACAAAACGCCAGGAAACAAATAAAGAAAAATGAAAATGATGGACGATGAGCAACGTGGGTAGGTCTGGAGGTGGAGACATGGAGTTGCAAGGTAGTGGTGGAAATGCCGGTGGAGGGAGGTGAGAAGTCCACCATTGGACAGCGGAGTCAAATTTGAGGAGCCCATCTCTTTCGTTCTCGTCCAGGTGCTGACAAAAGGAGATCACTTTCACCATTACAAATAGTCGAAGGGCGCGGCTCGAAGTGTGCGAAAGTGAAAACGGGTCTTCAGTCGGTAGATTTGGTCAAATGATTTTGGAGTAAACAAGTCTTTGGTTGGTCGGTTCTTTTGTACTACAGATGTGGATTCCGGTCCTCATCCCAACCAAGAAGATGTTCGATGTGGCCTCGACAGTGGGAAAAGACGGATGGATGCACACATATTAGAAAATTCAGGCATGTGTGGAACCCTAGGATCTATGGCGAACAAAGACCAGGAAGGGCATGTGAGAGACACGTGCATAGCTTGGAAAATCATGTAGATCCTCGGTTATTTTAAGGTTCGCTAATGCAATGCTGTCTGTCAGGCATTGGATTGTTCCTCCATGTACAG
Source organism: Eucalyptus marginata (assembly GCA_014182565.1). Lineage (NCBI taxonomy): Eukaryota > Viridiplantae > Streptophyta > Magnoliopsida > Myrtales > Myrtaceae > Eucalyptus > Eucalyptus marginata. Next base: position 37,206,924 of record CM024593.1, on the reverse strand, counting down.
GTCGCGACACGGCCGTGATGCATGAACTCGATGTTCTTCCAAATGCCCGATTCTGCCGTCCGGTAGGCTTCGTAAATTGTGGGCAAATGCCGAAAATTTACTCAAAAGCTGGCGTTCCCCTTCTGGGTGCTTCATGGCCCATCGAAACTCTTCATATCAACCTTGCAATCGTCCGTAATCCTGAAAAGAATCTAGCCAACCGGCAGAAACGACCAAAGTACCTAAAACCTTTTAAGTTGCTTATGTTCTTAGCAATCATTCGGATAGAAGGACGACGCTTCCTCCTTGTAGCGTGGCCAAAAACACACGCCTAGACAGCGCACAAAGCCACAAACCATGTTGAACATTTCGATTGGTGGCACATGTGCTGGACATAGAAACTATAAAAGTACAAATCTCCATAGGGTTGACATTGGATTTTGACCCCTTTGTATTGCTCTCCACAACGTATGTTTGCGGTTTCTATTCTTAATCTTAAGCACGAGAGTAATCATATAACGAAAAATAATCTTTTCAATGACCCAAATTTTACTCCAAATCTTGCTTTACTCACAATTTTACTTTCACAGAACTATTTCGTCATTGGTGAAACTCACCATCTCCATATTTGAAAAGAGAAATCGAAAAAGATATATTTTTTAAGATTCATTCCGAGAAAAAAAAACAAAACAAATCTTCCATCCATCAAACTATGCAACAACTGAAAGATAAAGATGGACATTGGATTGGGCAGTGTGATTACCGTGAGCGAGGGGGGCGGTGAGAGTATCAAGACTGGTTTGACCTCGCTATCCGTCTCGCGCGCGGCTCACTTAAGTCGCTGTCAATTGGAGTTGCGTGTGTGTCTCTCTCCCCGCTCCCCAAATATTCTAATGGGCGGTCAAACCGAAATCACTCTCCCAATTTCGTCAACACTCCCTAAAGCACTCCCCCCCTCTCTCTCTCTCTCTCGAGAAAATATTCTCTCTCTAAGCTCGTCATCTCCATCAGCTGGCTAGGGTTTTTTTTTTTTATAATCTTCTTCTTCTTCTTTAATGGTTCGGCACCTGCACAGTCGAATATTGCGCTTTCTGCTACAGTGCGTTGGATCAATCCAAGCCCGAGAGAGGCGCGGTTGAGCCGAATGTGGTGTGCTCACTGACAATGCGGGGTCGCCTCGCCTCGCCCAAGTGAAGTTCGGGCCTCGCTGCTGATCGATTCCGCGGCCGCCGCAATCCGCATGAGCGGGAACAATGTGCCCCCTGATTCCTCCTTAGCTAAAATTTGGTATTCCTTCGGGCTCTTTACAGTGTTCAGATCTGGTTTTTGGGTGCAAAATGTCGTCTTTGACGCGATTTTCCGTCTCCGGCGCGCGAGTTATGTTACTGGTTCGGCGTCAGTCTGTGGGCGCTTTATGGTTCTTGAATGCCTACTGACGTATCTCTGAACTATGCACATTAGATCTTTCACGGATTTCAGCACAATGTGACTGACCCTGCGTGCCTGCCTGGATCCCGGCACGCTTTTCTTGCTTTGACTGACTGCGTGAGAGATAAAATCCCAGATTTCTTTCCTTAATTGAGGGGATCCATGCCCTTAAAAATTTCAAATTTAAATTATTTTATGGAGCTCTTGCGTCTGCTGCGCTCTTTGCTTCTGGCTTTCGTATAGAAATATGATTGAATCGCGCCGCTGGTGACCCTCTTTTGGCCCCTCTTTCTCCCCCGGTTATTTTCAGACCTCCCACATGCTCTCCTGGAGAATTCCGAGGCGTTGAGCAATGGCTCTAAAGCTTCCGGGTGCGGAAGCTGCTAAGGTGGCCATTGGATCGATTGGACGTGGATATGATGTAGCAGTGGATCTGAGGCTGAAGTACTGTAAGGGCAATTCGATGGATTCGCGATTGATTCAAATAGATGAAGACGATGGATGTGAGATTGTTCTGCCTGGTGGGCTCTCGATCCCAAACGTCTCTAAATCGATCAAGTGTGACAAAGGAGAGCGTACACGTTTCAGGTCCGACGTACTTTCTTTCCAACAGGTATTTGTTGTTGCTTGATGTCATTTGTACCTTCTTGACATTATTCTTTCTACTCGTGCCCCTTTTCAGTTTATGTTAACTGACAATTTTCTTCATCTTTGTCACCGTCGTAACTGTTCTTTCAACTATTAAAACTCAGAGGTTTGCTTCCTGTGAGATAGACCGTGTTTAGTAATTTTCTTTTTTTTTTTTCCAATCTGAAGTTTTTCTCTTGTTCCTTATTCAGCGTGTGCATGATCATGTAGCCACACCTTTTTAGGTGTATGCATCTGGGTTTTTGTGGAGTTTGCAGAGTAAAAGACATTGCTACGTTACTGATCTTATCCTGAACTTTCGTATTAGTAATATGTGATTTGCGTGCATTTTAATTAGAAATTTATCTCTCCCGTTCTTGGGGACACTAGATTTAGGTAATTAAGTTTCTTCAAATGCCATAGAGGAGGTTGCTGCACCTGATTAATCTAGGATTTCTCTTCATTAATTTTTCTTGAATTCTTCTGGCATGTATGCAATAATCCTTTCAAAATATCTTCCACTGGCGGCTACTGCCTCCTTGATGTTTTAAACATCACATTCATTTTCTTTTCCTTATCCACAGAATCTATTAATGTTAGTTAAATATGCGTGTCATTGTAAATTTTTCTTTCTTTTGTTGGGGTTAGTAAAATAAAAGCATTTCAAAATAGAGGTGCTGAGGGGCTACTAATCATCATACTTTGAGACTCAAAGCCCCCCAAAAGATTAATGTATAAGAAAATGCGTCTAATGCTTGTCAGTGCATGCTCTGTCCCTTTTTTTCTCTATGTACCATGTATCTTCAACTTTTAATTGTCTCTTTCTTTTTTCTCTTACAGATGTCCGAGCAGTTCAATCAGGACATGTCTTTAACTGGAAAAATACCTTCAGGCCTCTTTAATGCGATGTTTGAATTTTCGGGATGTTGGCAGAAAGATGCGGCAAACACTAAGACCCTTGCCTTTGATGGGGTGTTCATCACACTATATACTGTTGCATTAGAAAAATCTCAGATAGTTCTCTGTGATCATGTCAAGAATGCTGTCCCAACGACATGGGAACCTGCTGCATTGGCAAGGTGGACTGCATTATTTTCATAATTTTGACTGCAATCTTATCGTGAGATTGTGTCCGTCTTTCAGAGTTATAGTCAAATTTGTTCCTTGTCATGAATTCTGGTTTAGGACTTCTTTTGCACTTTTTTCCATTTTTACTGCATAGTATTCTTGAGCTATATATTGATACAGACAATTTTTTATTTTATTTTATATGCTGATTTTGAATTGAAAGATCCAAAATCCCATTTTCTGCATATGCGTGTCAGCTAGTGTCTTTTCAAGTTATAAACTTCTATTTGCATATTATCAAGTCTTTAATAAGTCAATTTGCCCAATGAAGTCTTTGATTAGTCACCTGAAACCTCTCAACCTCTGGTGTTTGACTAAGTTAGTATATCCCTATTGTTCGGTGGTAAGATATTTTCACAAGATAAATGCAATGACAATGGAAGTTGGCTGATGTTTATCTTTAGTAGGTGCAACGCATAATGGGTGATTCCATAGAGCTTGAACATTTAATCAATATAAATGTGCTTCTAGGTTCATTGAGATGTTTGGGACCCATATTATTGTTGGCATAAAGATGGGAGGGAAGGATGTGATATTTGTGAAGCAGCAGCATTCATCAACTCTTCAGCCTGCTGATGTACAGAAGAGGCTGAAGGAAATGGCTGATAAGAGATTTCTTGATGGTAATGGACAGTATATGGCTTCTGAACAAGTTTACCAGCATGATAAGGTTCGTGAAGTTGCAAAAATAGTACATAAGCTGTGTCCAATTGTAGTGCTAGATATGGAGAATTGCACTTTTAAAAGGTTCACATATTTGGATCTTTAGGCCTTTCTTAGTTATTTTTCTATTGGATGGATCTTAGGCTCGTCCCCGATATAATCATCTCTTATCTGAAGTTTTCGTTTTATCTACTAAGATATTATCATTGCATTAAGAGCTGCATGTTTTAAATTGAAGAGAATTATCTTCTGATCTCTAGCTACTTGATTTTGGGATGAGTTCAACTCTCAGAAAGTCATTGCAAAATGGATATACCAAAACTATCGCTGTCTTATTTAGCCATTTATTTTTCAGTTTGATAGCAAGGAGCAGCGTCTACGGTTTGCAGATGCCAGTTCATCAAGTTCTTATCTACTCAAGGAGGTATTGTTCGATGTTCAAGTTAAATTTATCTTCTAAAGTTCCTGGTGAGTTATCCATTGTAAACGCTTTGTGAAAGTTGTCCCCTGGTTGCTAAATGCAGGACATTGTAACCATTTGCAAGAGGAGAGGAGGGAGTGTTAGTAAACACCTGTCTCATAATGATTGGTTAAACACCGTTCAGTTGGAACCTGATGTCATCTCAATGTCATTCATTCCCATTACCTCACTACTCAGTGGAGTTGCAGGAAGTGGCTTTTTGAGCCATGCAATTAACTTGTATTTGAGATGTTAGTCATTCTTCCCCTTGTCCATGTATTAATTTGGTTATTGGCACCTCTTTGTTTTGTTAGCTGTAACGTTACCTGTCACTGTATTCTCATATGATGGATATTCCTCAGTGATACTAAAAAAAAGATAAATAATAATAATAATAATAATAATACACATTGAAAAGCTATTGTAAAGCTTTTTATTGAACTTCCATGAGATATTTCAAACAGAAATTTGTTTAGATTGTGTTGGTGCCGTCAATATGTAGCTACCTCATCACCTTTATCTTTACTTTATAGATAAACCCCCAATAGATGAGCTCCACCAATTTTTGGAATTCCAGCTGCCCAGGCAGTGGGCACCAGTGTTCAGCGACCTTCCTCTTGGTCCCCAGCGCAAGCGACAAAGCACCAGTTCTTTGCGTTTCAGCTTGATGGGACCCAAATTATACGTGAATACCACCCCGGTAAAGTTTTATTAGTCATCTCTCACTTATTTTCTTTTCATTATGCTGGCTTATTGTGTCATATATCATTAGGATTTTTCTTTTTCTTATTTTTTTCTTTTTGAATGCATCATATATTCTTAATTAGATTGAAGGGATAAAGCACGGAGGAGTTTCATGTTGCACAGTTGGCCCATTAAGCCATAGAGAAACCTAGAGCTATTGTCAGTACTATATTGAGAATAATTTTGGTGGATTCATATAGAACTTCGGAGGAGCATTATTACTTTATAATAAGTATGACCTATATGCTGGCTTACTCTGTTCCTTGTGTTGCATGATAGGTTGATGTGGGTAAGAGGCCTGTTACTGGCCTAAGGCTTTATTTGGAAGGTAAAAAAAGCGACCGCCTAGCGATTCATTTGCAGCACCTCTCCTCTCTTCCAAAAATATTCCAACTCATGGATGATCCAAATGGCAACTTCGCCCATGAATCTTATGATAGGAAGTATTATGAGAAAGTCCAGTGGAAGAACTTCTCCCATGTCTGCACTGCACCTGTTGAGTCTGATGAGGATCTTTCCATTGTCACTGGTGCCCAATTGCAGGTAGAGAACTATGGGATGAAAAACGTTCTTTTCTTACGACTCCGCTTTGCCACCGCATTGGGTGCCGCTGTAGTTAAGCGTCCAGAGTGGGATGGATCTCCCGGATTAGCAGCCAAGTCGGGACTCATATCAACACTAATAAGTCATCACTTCTCCACAGTTCAGAGACCACCGCCCAGGCCTGCAGAGGTGAATATAAACTCTGCTGTTTACCCTGGTGGACCGCCAGTGCCTGTTCAAGCACCCAAACTTCTAAAGCTGGTTGACACTACGGAGATGACAAGAGGGCCAGAGGAGTCTCCTGGCTATTGGGTTATTTCTGGGGCGAGGCTCATGGTTGAGAAGGGAAAGATCTCTCTCCGGGTGAAGTATTCATTGCTGACTGTCGTATTACCAGATGAAGAAATACTCGAGGACCACTAGCAGTTCTCATCCAGTCTTAAGCAGACCAGATGAAGAAACACTCGAGGACCACTAGCAGTGCTCATCCAGTCTTAAGCAGACAATGGAATCCACTTGAAGTGGCGCAAACAGCAGTTGTAGCACGCTCCGAAAATTTAAACTGCCAAAGCAAATAGCTGAATTGAGGCAGGGGGAAGGTAAATTACGCGTAGAAAAGTTTTGGGCTTGGAAATTTCTCTGCTGGGTGGGCTGTGTCCTTGTTCGTACATTACAAGTAATATCTTTTTATCTAAATGAGTAAAGCTAAGGCATGCAATTTCTTTTCCCAATCAGCATTCATGTAACACCCCAGCTTCGTAGGATGATGCAGTAATTCTTAAGTCCATTTCTGCAGAGAGCGAAAAGCAATTCACATAATTAAGAAGAAAGTTGAATTTCCATGAATCTCAATATACTGCAGGCTTTTTTTTGTCTGGGATATTAATGTATGGCCACTTTTTTTGTAAATCCCCGGACTATTGTTACTAGCTGATGCTATTGTCATTAACAATTCACATCTTCCTACTAGGATCATCAAGGCACAAGCACGCAACTCATGTGGTGTAACCATTCTTGTTCCTTTTTCTGCTTTCTATTACATATACTGAGAACACCCAATTGAGATTGCCGAAGGTTGAAGATGAGAAGCCTGTACTCCCATCTCCTCACTAGTTCAGTTTAGTTCTTTCTTCGTGAACTTCATTCTCTGTTTTTTAGGTCAGGCAATAATTGCCCACGTACTACTATTCCGGCAGAGTTGTTAATGCTCATTTACACGGTGAACGTATGACATTCAAGTGAGTGAGATGCACAGCGTTTCGGTACATCTGTTTCCAATTTTTCCATAACTCTGTCTGCCATGGAACAGTAGCAAACAACATTTTGGTGCAGAATTAAGACTTGATCAAGGTTGAGTAGCCATTTGTCGTCACTTAGAGATGGACTAATTCACCTGGGGAAGCTTCCCTTTTCCAATACTGAATTCATGATTTTAAGTCACGGGTCTCTTAGATCTTTATCAAGCTCCACTCATTTTCATTGATGCATTATATCGTACATTGTAGAATGAAAACTGAACCCGAACTTCCCTCGCAGCTCCTATTCGTCTCCATAAGCCTAAACTACTCATTTATCTCTTTTCTTTTTTGTTGCGAGGGGTGTTGTAAAGTGAGATGCGGTTCACAAATGAGGATCTCATGCCCTTATCAATATACAAGCAGATTCAGTGATGGCTCTCATTGCGGGAACTACATACTTAGAGAAAATTTGTCTTCATGATAAGGCCGATAAAATCCTTCTCTTGGACAGGGGAGAGGAGCAGGTTGAGCAATGTGGGTAGGACGGTGCTGCGCCGGCATTAGCACCGGGATGTCTGAAGCATAGTACGTAGACACCTGTTTTACAAAATGAAAATCTTGATCAGTTTTAGAAAGCTCAACATGGTACACGAGGTCTTGTTTCTTTTCTCATAGTCTTCTACGCGTCCTCTTACGGTTCTCTTCCGGTAGCGATATTTAGCAAATAAGGCTCTATCCCAGAGACCACGTTAGCTTTGTCCAGGCGAAGTCGCGTTAGCTTCCCCTTTTTGACTGACTCTTCAATGGGTATGAATGAACTAATGCCCTCATGAGGAAGGATAAACAGAAGCTAAATGCAGAAATGAAGTATCTAAGGCTGATTTTTGTGATTATATTCTTCTATGAGTGAGTTCAACGAGAAGCTCTTTTCCCAATTCGGCATCAAAAGGATGAAATTCGAACTGTGAATTCCCAAGATCCCTGTAAAGGATCTTAAAAAGGTCTTGCTAGTCCAATAGCTTGTAAGAGGCAATATAAAGGGAATTTTATGGATAAAATGAAGGTGAAACTTACTAGCTGCGGATTGCGAAGCTTCTCTGTCTCTCCTGCTTCCAGAGAACTGTTGTTCATGGGTTCAGGTGAAGTGAAAGAGGGACTGGGTCTGAACAGATGTTCAAAGATAGCCATGATAAGGAACAAGGATATCAAAATTGCTGTGGCAACAAATCCAAAAGATATGGCATTCATTGATGCTCCAAAGCTTTTCCATGGAGTTTCCCTATCTAGTGTTGCTTGGGGTGAGCTCGGATCTGAATTGGTATATATGTTCCATGGCTTTGGTCTTTCAGAATCAAATCCATTCATGGTTGTCCAGGAAAAGTCCGCTTTTCTCGATTCTTCTTTCTTGGCAGTTTATGAAGGTCTTTTTTTCCAGACTAAGAGGCGATTTTAATTGTTTCCAATGATCGTGTTCATCTCTCGATAAGTCCAGATAGCTCTATCTACTGAATCCTCTGAAAACTCTATCTGCTAAGTTCTTATCCCTGCACAAAGATCTAAGCATGATAACAATATCACGGATCATCCCACAAGTGCGAAGGCATGCTGCAAACTCAAAATTCTTTGAAATTCGAACTACCATCACATGCTCTCCACTAAAAACTATTTGAATTGATAACGTATTAAACAATCGCTTAGAAAGGTATGAAAGAAGGTGAAGAATGCTGAACTGTAAATGAACCTCGAAAGAGCGAAAAGAAAGGAGAAGACTACGATGATCCATCTCCATAAATGCGGCATGGATATTTTGACAAGGAATTCAGATGGATTTCCCAAATAACCTAGATTTAGTATTTAACAGAGACACGGCCTATATTGCCGAAGCTAATTGACTTGCGCTTATTGAGGTGGTTCAGGAAGAAGAAGGGTGGCTAATGAGGCAAGACAAAACTCATTACATGACTTCCTTATATGAAGTGAATTTTCTTTGACAGAAAGACAACCCAAACTGAAGTGAACTAAAAAGAAAAGCCAAATATGACAGCACATCATTTCAAACACCGCCTACCACGAGTATTTCACCAGGTTTGGAACCAAAACTTATGCATTTTGAGGTAGATACTCACAGACTAGTATCCCAGATTGAGGGAAAATAGCTTACCTCAGTTTTAGTGGCTGTGTCCTCAATTTCTCTATCAGTAAAACACCAATGTCTGGTAATGACCTACGATGATATACATGTATCAACTAACCTTGTTTGGATGTGGCCTTAAAAGATCCTGTCTGGATCCTGAAAATGATTGGGAGGTAGGAGCATCCTTACTAGGCTTCTGGTCCGAAAAGCTTGAGCTTCTATGAAGCCATCCAAAACCAAGACACGACTTCTGAACGGCGATGTCTAGAGCGCAATCTTCTGAGCTACCTTTATACCCAAGTAGAAAAAGTAAAGACAGAGTTAAATAACAGTACTTTCCCTTTTCTTCCTCTGTTATGTTGTGATGTTGCATGTTCTTTGATGCTTAACTTAATGGATACTATACCTTGTCTGGGTTGGAGACTCAAAACAAGTGGACAAGGAATGGGCCTTCCTGTCTGGGGAGTCCAAAAGCAGTGCTTCTTGAGCAGTGTCTCTGGTTCTTCTGGTTTCAGAAAATGCTCCAAGGTCCCAACTCTTACATCAAGTCACCAAGCCACTTATCCAAATTTCTCTTGGTTGGGAGGGTGAGATTGTTTTAGATTTCTTAATCACACTCATTAAACACCCTTTGACATGATTATAGAGTTGAAATACACATGGCTTTTGTGGATAAGCTTAATTAGAGGTTAACTTCTTGGCTTAAATGACTGCATGATGGCAATAATGTGCAATGAAATCTATATCCAACATACCCACTTTATGGTAATAATGTAAGGTTGTAATGTCCAACCACAACTCCATGATTATTCCCTACCAAATAAAGAAAGAAAGAAAGACAGAAAAAGAGAAAAGCTGCTAGACGGAGCATAACCTGAAAAGAAAGAGAGCAAAATCTGCCCCACAATGGGCTTATTTAATTGCAGAAAAAAAAAGGTAATTTTAGAGCCATGAACATGAAAGATTCAGAGACATTTCTGGTCAGATGATAGTTTGGACATTTATAATATGGGAGAAGAACATGCTAGGCAACGACTTTGGACCAAGTCCCCTTACAAGAGTATGGTATAGAATTCTATCTCAGGATAGACAATAAACTAGAAAATGTACTGATTATTCATAAGATAACATGTGACACGAACTGCTTCTTGCATCGATATCTGGAAACTGAATTTGGTTTGCCAAAAGGAGAATATCATGAAAATGCAGTTAATCAACCTTCCTACAATTACTGTCAAAGTGTTTCTAACGTGTAATCGTCTAATAAATTGACCAAAAGGGACTGCTTTCATTTTCCTTCAATAGTAGGATAAAGCAAGTTCCTAGTGTTTTGCCAAGATAATTTATACTTTGTCATAGTAACTTTGCGTAGTTATTTCCCCAAAATTTAGATTGATTTGAGAGTTTGATTAGATACATAGTAATTGAAGAAAAGAAAGAAACCTACTAGTTGCCAAGACAAAAGAGATTCCAATATGCATGTATTTGCTTTTGTGACTAACACTAGTGCTATCTGTATTATCTTAAATCGAAATTTTCTTACTTTCCAATGCATTGAAGCTGGAACGAAATCTCGATTTGTCATGCAAGAAAAGGAGAGTTACCATCAAGAAAAGAATATTCTTGATATAGAATAAGGTCCTGGGGTAAAGGCTATACTATAGTGACTTGCATGAAAGCTGAAAAAGAGAGAGAGAGAGAGAGAGAGAGAGACCATTCGGAAGTGCCATGAATTAAGGACTTTCGTCAACAAGGCAATCACAATGTCTGGTAAAGACATAAAGCCTGCCTGGTCCAATACACCAAAATGAAAAAAAAAAAAAAAACTAAGAAAAGAACTAAAAATCAAAGAAACAAGATGTGAGCAGCTGGAGCCGAAAGCAGGAGGCACATGTGCTGCGATTTTGGCAGACGAAAGACTGAATCTATACAAGCACACATAATCAATGTCGTGAAGTGGTGGAGGTCATCATAGTGAAAATATGGTGATTCCTCTTTTGCATGTAAGACATTTTCAAAAGGACGAAGGGGGACCCATTCCTCATCATCAATCTTGACATTACCAGAAAGCATTAAGCTCTCCCAGACATTATACCGAATGGAAAAAGGTTCTAGAGCCATAGTATAATATTTTCTCCACCTCTTTTCTCTGACCGTGGTCTCCTTCTCAAACCCATCTTGTATTTTTCTCTGCCATCGGGGAATATTTTGTTAAATTCAACCCTACTCATGTAGCTTGAACATTCACGGAGTCTCGTGAAATTGAATCATCGAGGGGTAAAAAGAGTGGACAGAAACCCCATGATGTGACTCGAGTAACTGTGCTCTCGCCTTGCCTCTCTCTCTCTGTTCTTATTCCACGGTTCATTTTCTCCCATCGGAGTGTTACGTCGGGACTGTAGAGCTTGCAGGCAGGATATGACTGATTGATGCTGACGTGCTGTCATCATGCCATCTGAATCAGAATTTTCGCAGATGGGAGGCCAGCTGGGCTTGCGATAATTTAGTTGGATTGAACATGGCATCGTATTTTTCTTGCGCTGATATCACATCACTAGAAAGGCTCTCGTCCAAGTCTATGGACCTTGCATCGTGCTTCTTACGTTCCTTCCCAATCAATGAAGGTTAGACAATTGACACTGGTTCGCGACGTTTCCTTCATGTGACTTAGGATGCGATGGCGCCACCAATAGGCAGGATCCAACCTTTAGGATGCGATGCCCCTATTAAGTTTGGAGGATGTACACAGTCGGAACCCAAAACAAAGAACTCCCAATTTCTGCATCATGCATGAAAATACTTGGAACAAGTAAAATTCCATCCAATTCACTTGACCGTGTCTCTAGACTAAGCTGATTAAACAGGAAAAGAAGTTTAAAGAGAATCAAGAATTCCATTATATTGCTCATTCTCGAAGGCTCAATAATACTACACTCCTAAATCGATGGAATACAGCAAACTCGAACAGAAAAATAAGTCGAAGAAACTTTCTAGTTGTATGGGTTGAATTGAATAGTCTCCGGAACAGAAAAAGGCCAAACGAGAGATCCTAAGTTCTGGAAAGCTATCAAGCCTTGAGCCTTCCAAAGAACCTGGCCTTCTCCTGTGTTGTCTGGAAACGACCATGGCCGAACTTGGAGGACGTATCGATAAACTTGAGTTTGATCTCCTCCATGGCCACTCTAGAAGTTTGTTTCAATAAGGACTGCCTTAACGTGACAACACGCTTCTTCGGTCCCACACAGCATCCTTTTATCATCAGGTAATCTTCCTTCACCACACCATAGTGGGCAAACCCTCCCATAGGTGTAATGTCTTTCTCAGTCCTAGAATCAAGACATAAAAAGCCACATCAGACACATCCCTCCCAGTTTGATGACTTCCCTCATGTTTGGTAAGAATGTCATGCTTTGACTATCTCTTGAGACTCTAAAAATGCAAAGAAAATAAGCTAACAAACCTGTCAAATTCAGTCATAGCAGAATGAGACTCCTGACCCGATTTCCCAACCTTGTAGACCTTTTTATTCATCTCAGTACGGTGATGATACCCATTCTGACCAGCCCTGGCAACTGTGAATGAGACCCTAGCAGGATGCCAGGCCCCAATACAAGCCACCTTGCGAAGCCCTCGGTGGGTCTTACGAGGAAGGCGAGTTACCCCCACCTGGTCACCACTCCCTCATAGCCCTTACCCTTGGTAACTCCAATGATGTCAATCATCTCATCCTTCTGAAATACAGCATCCACTGGAATCTGCTTCTCAAAGAATCCATAAGCATAATCAACTTTCTGGGCAACAGTCCCACCATTCACTTGAATCTCCATGAGATGGGCTTTCTTCTGCTTCAGTCCCTTCATTTTTCTTATCTACATAATCAGACCATTAAGAATCAGAAAGAATCAGTTAATTAGAGACCCCACCATAGTAGGAAGATTCCCAAATCATATATTATGAGGCACATGCAGCCATTCAAATCCATCAGATACACAAGTTTTTGCATTGCATTGGAGAAGATTACGAGTTTAGCAAGGAAGCAAGTAATGTTCACCTGGGTATGGGCCAAAACACGGATAACAGAGCAGTACTTCTTCATCTTCTCCAATTGTGACTGAATGTCCTTTTTCCCATCTTCAGATTCATATTTCTTAGTATACTTGGTGAAAGCCTTCTTTTTGGACTTACACCAGTTCTTGTAGAATCTTCTCCTCACCTCTTCACTAAGATGCTGAGCCCAGACAGTGTTCAAAGAGCGGAGCCCACGAGGTGTTTTAACATAGCCAACCAAACCAACCACAACCATAGGAGGGGTTTCAATCATAGTAACAGCTTCACATGTTTCCTTCTTGTGAAGTTCTGCATAAATCCATTAACAAACGGCATCAGGCAACTTTGCTAAAAACTAACTCAAAAGCTTCTTTCAAAAGATTATCACAGTTGCAGTAAACTACGTCAGTGGTGAAGAGTTTTACTCAATTCAGAAACTGATTACCTCCAACCTTTAAGGTTTACTTCTCAACATGAAGTAACTATAACATCTTGGTAACAATAATAACAAGTTGACACAAAAAAAAAATCTTGATATACTGCAGATTAGTTACATATATGATAGGAAAACTGCTGATAAATGCCCATATGAATAGACTTAAATCAATAGTTTGCACTACATTGGGCACACATGAAACTCACTGGATCCTGGCTTTTCAACTTCTCTGACAATATGAGTCATCCCAGCTTTATATCCCAGAAAGGCAGTTAACCTACATGGTTTTATTGCATCATCCTTCGGGAAGGCCTTGACTGCAACATAAAAACATGAACTGAAATTTAACTTTATTCAGAATAAGAAGAAGAGAAGCAATTTAGAAAAGGATGATAGAGTGGTCATGAGAGGATACAGCAGATAACATCAACAAGCCGGTCATTTAGATTGTTTCCACCAAAATAAAATGTTACTACTTGAGCATGCTTATGTCACCAATATAGAACTATATCACATATATCACACAGAATACCTCAAGTGAATCTGCAACTTGCTACATTATGTGTCAAATAACACTTTAACAGAAAGATGAGGGTTTCTAGCTACGTGTATCCATCATCAGAAGTATATGTCGTGGACATTTGATGTGTCAGTAAGTCAGGTTTTTTAGTACAACTGATTACAACTGCTAACCATGACATTCGGATGAATTGCAGAAATTACAGGTCTTCAAATTGTTCATTCAGATAAGGGAAAAGCATCAAAAACCTTTTCCTCTGTGGCGCGAGGCTCTTTTCCGAGGAAGAAATCCCAAAGAGCCATGTCTTGGGTGTTCAAACTTACGATGAGACATACTTCCTTCTTAAGGGTAAATTCTGCATAACTCATTAAGAGAAGGTTAACATTTTCCGACAAAGAAACTCAAACAATTGTAATAAACTCAATTCAATTTTACTTTGCAGAACAAGAATTTCCAAGCCTGTCATACATGAACAAAAAATAATCAATGTCTGCATTCAAGAACAAAGTATCAATAGCTCCTCAGAATCCAGTAATCTTGGGTGAAAGTGCAGAAAATTTAGCTCCAACCGGGTGCACACTAGTCGAATAATTCATTCACCTGGAGAATGGGGGGCACTAAACACTTGATAGGGAACTGTGGTACCATACTATACAGTCATTAAATTACAGTATTTCCAAAATATTTATGAAGATGGGCAAATTAGCTTTGTATTGGGATGAAAAGCATCCAGTCTTGGTAAATTTCGAAAGAAGAAAAGTCAAAGTAACACAATATGGTAAATTGAAAAACTTTCTTTTGCAACAAAAGGGGAAAAAAATAAAAACCAGGGAAGGATCTAATACTTAAAACATTAATTAAGGAACACCAGCATACGCTGTCACCACCAACTCAGCAAATGCGAAGAAATGCCCCCATCAAAGGCCTATGACATAAAGCTATGCCAATTCTCTGGCTCAATGGTATCTCTTTCCAAAAACCCAGATAAGGGTCATGGCAAATGAGCCCCTTTGAGACTCCAGCCTTGATTACTGACTAATTTTTTTGGGGGATGTCATTTCAACCATTGCTGGAAGAGGCGATGCAGCAACATGCCAAAGAGAGGATTCCACAACATAAGTTGATATCCAGAACAATTTTTTCGCAAAATAGGATCCCATAACTACACATCATCTCATAATTCATTCCAAAGCACGAGTCTTGAGTCTAATACTCATATCTCACTGTTTCAAGCAAGATCCAATCTTGCAATAAACATAGAAAGCACCAAACGCCCGAATCATGATATCTGCAAGACTTGTACTCGCAAGCGTCAGCATCCTATAACCATCTGCCAAAACTCATGAAAGGTTCCAAACACATATAATCGCCGACCATCTAAAGTGAACTCCATATACACATCAAAACACAAAGCTGAGCAGCCAAAAGGCACTCGCGATTCCGGAAAGCCACCTACATCGACCAGCCATAAAGCAATTTATCGAGCACAACCTCTATTCGTCTAAGCATGAGAATCTAAACCGAAGTACCTCGGCTTGCAAGCGGTGGCTCCTCTCCTTGAGCGGCACCGACTGCAAGTCTGCAACGATGCGGAATGACTAGGGTTTCGCGGGATGCGGCGCTTATCAAGTGCCTGCAATCTCGTGTCAACGGCTGCGATGGATCTTCTCCTCGGGACTGTCCGTTGGATCGTGAAACAATAGAGTTGGCTTTCTAGGTTTTCCCCAAGCTACCGCCGTTCGCATACTGGGCCAAATGGGCCTGCCAAAAAAATGAGCCCATGAGAAATGGGCCTATTCATTTGGGCTTTCTCGAGACACGGATCAAATAATAAATATTCCTGCTTAGGTCCAATCCATCATGCACTAATGATTCCAATCAAAACTAGTCATGAGGAACCTACACGGTCAATAGTTCTTTTCTTTGGATCGATGGAAAGATATTAGGGGGTAAGCGATTTCGGGTCTTGTACAGGTTCCACCTGGAACCTAAAATCTACTTGCTAAAATAAGTTCTTTATTTTTGAAACCTAAAACCTATCTTGTATATCCTAGAACTTGGAACATATCATATCACGGATTCCACGGTCAGTTCCAAACTTCCAGGTTTTACCCAAGTTAGATCTATATTATTAATTGAATGATTGTAGTGAATTATCATTTTTAATGACCATCACTTGTTGTTACAATCCACTGACTAAAATTTATATGTAGACACACAAATAATATGAAACATTAATAAAGTAAAAGTCTCAGTCATAAGATGGAAGCTGAGACTATTAGTTCCAAATTATACACTTGTCATTGAAAATCATGAAATGCTGTGAAGTTGCACAAAAGATATAAACCTAGAAAAACACAAAATCTTGTTTTATCACTTATCTAAAACTTGGAACTTACCCTTTGAAATAGGTTTCCAAACTTTTGGAACCTAGAATCTACTAGAACCGGATAGATTCCCATTGGCCCGATTCTTTGATTTTAGGTCCTATTCCGGAATCATGCTCACTCCTAAAGGATACCATATGTACAACTAAATTAACATTACAAGGATTTTTAAGTTCTCCGTCATAAAAGAGTAGGGAAAATGGGTCGTTTGTTTTCATAGTATTGCCATTCGATAGTATGCAATGCATGAGATTTCACATAAATCGCAAAGATCGAATCAATCTAGTAGGACTCTTTTAGAGCTAACATGAGAGTGAGTGAAATCATGTAAGTTGTCCAGGAACGTGGTCTTGGATTCTGAGTATACCGCTCTCCTCAACTCATCTGACCTCCTCAACAAAATATAGAATGTGGAAATGATAGGAAGTCGATGTTTTCACAAGCCCAAAGTGAAGAAGAGGGTTCATTCTACCATCGGTTTCATTATACTAAGGTCGTCTAGCTCTATTTTTTCCTCTCTTTTTAAGCCATCATTGGCGGCAATACATGGTAAAAAGGAGCAATAATAGATTGAAGAAGCATGAAATAATGAATGAGAGAGAGGGAATCGATACCCTTGGAGACGAAGATGCAAAGTAAGGGGGGGCGCAATGAATGACAATCATAGCAGAAGAAGGGTAGCAAGTGGGCAATGGTGACTTGGATTCCACCGTCTGTGCGTTTGCATGGCTTTCTGCTGATGAAGATGGATGAACCCCACCCATCCTCGCAAGGTCAATTCTCATAATGTCAACCGTGGGACACCTCATTTATTACGTCCCTCGCCACCTCCGCCTGTCATTATCCTTCTTACCACCTGATGTAACTTGTATGATCTAATCAAATCTCCCCACGATCGAGAAGGAGGCAAATGCCCGTCTTCCCCCTCAATAACATTATCAAACTTCTCATGATAACGCGAGGATTCAGCGGTGGACCAGGAGGATGTCACTCGACGTGGGAGATTAAAGTCGATTTTGCGTCACCAACGACGTGCTCCATATTGGGTCTTCCAGCATTGCCGAGCTTTAAAGTCATCCTCCAAATGAAAGGATATGCATTAGGTAGGATGGGCAAATCCATGGCCTTGTAAACAGACGACCAAGTAACCCAGATGGACCCAGCTTCTGCAAAAGTCAGCCAAATACTCTTCATAACACAAACTTTTATTTCAATCCTCAATCTTCTTAAGCCCAGGCCCTCCTTCCTTTTATGGGTAAACAAATAGCATCTGAGATCAGCTTAGCTCCTATCGGCATCAGAGCTGTCTCTCTTCCTTAACAAAGCCCTAACATTTAAAGATCTTGTCAGGAAGTATAAATTTCTTATCCCAGTATTTGACAATACCCTAAACGACATAGCTAACAAGCTGCAATCTAGCTGCATAAGAGAGCTTTCTAGCAGTCCAAATATGGTTTTGGACTATATAGTTTTGTTTTCTGATGAACAGATCTGTAGTTTATACCCGCGTGCCTGGGAAGTAACATTTGAACCCGGTCCGATCCAAGTTAAAGGGTATGTCTAGTCTAGGAATGCACAAAATGCCAAAAGCAATATTTTATCTTTTGCCAAGCAGAAAACACGAGGATGCATGTGGAACAAAACGAAGCGTCGAGCTTTATAGATACATGAGGACAAACTTAACCATGCAGTCGGTAACTTTTTTTTTTAGCGTCTTTGATCTTTATTGATCGCTGATGATGTTTTTTCAGGTTCGCAGGTTTACGAGATTTAGTGTCAGAAGAAGGTCAGAAGAATCCATGGCACCGCACGAGAATCTCTTGAGAAATACATTCTACTTTTTTTTCGGAGAACCGATTACGTCAAATCCCATGCAAATCTTGAAAGATATACTGACCCCATAATGGGAATTAAGAAAGGAAAGATCTCATACTTTAAAATCAATGCCATAAAAAAGAGAGCAAAAGATGGTTTGGTGGATGTCAAGCTTTAAATATAATAAATGGTTGCAGGAGAATTCATTGATTTCGAAGACAAATCAATCCGAGGTGTTTCCCACTTCTACGCTCAATATATACTCTTATCTTACTTTTATGTGTCCATCTTTGATAGGGATGCAATCAAGCCTAGTCAAAGCATGTATAGTACCGACCAAAAAAAAAAAAAAAAAGCATGTATAGTACCAAATTCAAGCTTAGTCTACTCACATACTTGATACTCGAAAATTAATTTAATAAAGTTCAACGAATATTTAATATTTCATTTGAGCTTGACTTAAACATAAAAATGAAATATTCAAGCTCCACCTTGTTGCAATCAAGTTAGGAATGAGTTTGAGCTTGAGCTTGAGCTTAATAAGCTTTGATGCTTTCCCTTGCATTTGTTTGTATATTAGGAATTTACCAACATCTCCATAATATAGTATGTTATTGGTTTCTTTCGAATTTTACAAGCCTCTATAAGGAATTTTGCATTTAGTAAATAACAAACTTTTTTGAAATTCCACCTCGTGGACGAGTTGATTTGCGCTTTGACCCCTCATCCGAGAGGGTAGAGATTCGAAACTTCTTACCCCCATTGCGCGACTTAAGTGGGGTGCCATGGGAGGTGGGCCCTGCGATAGTGCCCCCGGGTTTACGTCGCCAGCTGCCGGTTGTACGGTAATTCCCGAGTCATAAAAAAAAAAAGAAGCTTTTTTGAAATTTTATAAGTATAATTAGCAGATTACCAACATTATAATGAATTTATATGTTTTTTTTTTCCAAAACTAAAAAAATTAATAATAATAATAATAATAATAATAATAATAATAATAATATATTGTGAAATTTTTGTTTTCTCAAAATGTTATGATCCAAATTAAAAACCAAAATGAGTTTTTGATGTTATGAGATTAAAAAAAACCAAAAATGACTTCGTTACGATATGTAAATTAAAAAGAAATGCTCGGAGAAAAAGTAGAATTCTATCCAAATATGTCCCATGATTTAGGATCTATTGACAATTTCACAATATCATGCTCTTTGTTCATGTCTATGTCTCTTTTATCATTTGCATTATCGAGTAAAATCATCCTTTTATCTCACTTATTATTCTTTTTGAAATTGGGAAAAATGGAACGAATAGATTATCTAATTTAGTAAAGTTAACTAATAGTTAGTTTCCATACTTCGTCCATTCTCTCAACTCACAAAACAACTATTCACTTCTTTTCACTCTAAAATTTGATCATTTTTATCTTAGTACATGTCTACTCATTCAACTTCTTTTTATTTGAAGATCACATGGCTTTCAAGCTAGTTTTTGCACACTTCGACTAGTTCACCTCTCCTAGTCATATTAACAGAGCACTCTATCACATCGGCTTGATGCATTTATCTTACTCCTATAATGCTCCAAACAAGGCTTCAATTAGGATCACAAGGAAATGAATAAACTTTCCTTCTATCTAAGCCTAACACTCTATTAGTCACGTGTGTTCAATTTTGCACGAACGCATAGTGCGCACAATACAAGTGCACACTATGGAAATAATTAATTCTTCTTAGAATTATAAATTGATCAAATTCCAAAAGATAAATTATCAACAACGTCCTATTTTTCAAATAATATAGAATAAGTATTGCAACTGCAACATGTTATTTTCTAAAATAATATCGGTTCTTTCATGTAGATATACTTATATATTATAGAATAATATAGCAATATAGTATTTTCCTAAAGCGCGTAATTGGTACATAACTATTTATTGGGGTGTTCCTAAATTCTTTAGAGGGGTGGAATTTTTATTTTATTTTTTGTCTAGTGGGGGTGGTAATTTACTATCAACACTTTATAATGTAAAAGAAGTTGGTAAATTTACTAAGATTTTTGGATGTTGGTAAATTCATTATAGGGTTGGTCTTTTACAAAGCACACTTACTAAATTTCAAAGTTGCAAATTTACTAACTTTTAAAAATGTTGGTAAATTATTTATGGAGTTGGTAGTTTACTTAGTAGTACTTGTAAAATTTCAAAGAAATCGGTAACTTACTAACCTAATGGAATGTTGGTATATTCCTTGTGGGTTGGTATACTATTTTGTTAAACCTCAAGAAACTTGTTAATTTACCAATAGTGTTGGTATCTCACTAGCAACACTTGTTATATCCGAAGGAGCTAGAGAATTGCTAATTAATTGGTATATTGGTAAATTCTTTGTAGGGTTCATGCATTATTGACTATGCTTACAACAGTTTAAAGAAGTTGAGAAGCTACTAGCTAACTGGAATTTTGGTAAATTTATTATTGATGTCGGCAATTCACTTACGACACCCTGTAAAACTTTAGAGAAATCGATAATTTATTAATTCATTTGAAAGTTGGTAAGAGTTGAAAATTTTGTTAGTTTCCTAACAGGTTGCCTAACAATCAAATTATCGGCGATACTTCTGTACCACCAATATTAAAAAAATTATTAATAACTTTAGACTTTTATTAGCTCGTGCCGTAAGGTGTTGGGTTAAGTCCCGCAACAAGTAATTATGGAAAATTTTCTAGATTTGCCTTTGATTAGACCCTACACTTGTCCATACCTCGATTGATTCTTTTATAATGAGAAAACCATCTTAACTAGGTAAAACTCGAGTTTTATGAAATATCCTTTTGCTCATATATATTAGAAAAGTTGGGGGCCCAAAATTGAAGTGGGGTCCTAACAGTGAAGTAAAGTATATTTTGGGGGGCTGGAAAATCAAACCATTATCGGGCGAGGCTAATTCACACACAGACGAACACATTCTCTGACCACTAAGTCGATTATGGGTTGGACGAAAAAAAGCGAGTCTAGCAAAAGACATACATAACTAGAGCCCAAAGGTGATGAGCAGTGGTGGAAGTCTTCTTTTTCTTCTTTTGCCCTTTCTCTTTTCTGTCTTTTTTGTACGGGTGCGTGTTGTCTTTGGGCTGCTAAAAGCAGTGGAGTGGGAAGGCCAGATCGAGAGAGAGGCTAGCAGCCTAGGGAGCTGGGTCCGAGTCTCGCAGTGAGTGAGAATGGTGCAATGTAGTTAGTGCCCACTCACTCCTTTTGCTCTCGTCAAATTTCACTTGTATCATCATCTCATTGTTTGACTCACCACTTTCATATCAGGGCCACTGTCTGCCGGTGCTCCCACTTCGGAACCTGTTTCCATCTCTTAGACTCGCCCTACCAATTGACTACATCGACACCCTGTCTGTACCGTAAGATTCTGCAGCTCAAGCCTGAAGCTGAAAAACAAAAACAGAGCATTCATAAATCCCAAGACTCATAGTGGTTGGGTATATAATTGAGTTGAGGTGCTGGTGTGCTTTTCAATCAGTACTCCTTTTCTTTTATGGTTTCATGGGCAGAGTGGAGCGTGGTTGTCATCCTCTGCATTTATCATGTGCTAGTTCTGGGCAATCTGTGTTGGCACGAGACTTGTGATTGGAGCTAGCTCTGGAAAATTAGACCCTTCTAAGGACCAGACCACGCCATACGTACATCAGCAGCACAGATGCTCATCCAGTGAAAAAGCGGAAATGTCATCACTTCTCATTGCTTTCTTGTGACGTTATGTCGTTGGTGACGCCCCTCGGATCTTCTTTATATCCTATAATGTCAATGCGTCTTTTAGTGAATCATGAGTACGGCCCGAAGGAACAGTAATCTCTAGTTCTACTCCACTAGAATGGTACGCTTATAAAAGTAAATTCAAAATATGCCACTTGGGCGGCTTGCTGTTCGCATGTGTGTCGAAATCAAGTCGATTTGAAATTTTGCATACTGAACCACTAACATGTATAAAAAGCAAATGTCTAGTATGAGTCTCATTCACTGCCATACCAGATTTATGCAGAATCAACTGTCTTAATCATGTTTTGTCCTATGCATATGGATGCATTACGATATCTTAGCAGCTATCGGTCCTGTCACTCTCTTCATGAATTCGCTGACTCCACCAAGATCTAAAGCATTGGATAGTTGAGGGCCATGATTTGATTTGAATGGTTATCAAAGATGTTTGAGTTGATACGACAAGAAGTTCCATCGTCTTTTCCACTGTGCTCGCCACCCTGGGCGTATGCCTTGAGAGTACACAACAGAGTGTTCCGCACCCACGATACAAGAGAGTCTAGCAACAGAGTGAGACAGTGACCCTTCGGAAGGGCAGACTTCGCCATCAATAAGGACAGGGACACCTCAATTGGACCATCCCATGCCCATTGGATTTTGCCCAAAGTTTCATAATATATGAGAGAGAGAGAGAAAGAGAGTTTTCATATGTTAATAAAAGAGCACTCTTTCCCATGCACGAGGTGGTCATGGATTTATATTCTTCTTGATTTAAAGAGGTTCATGGAGTTCCCAAGTTAATACAGGAGCACTCTTTTCCATGTGAAGAGAGAGGGGTCGTGGATTATTCTTCGCTTTCTTTTGAAGTGGAAGAACAAAAGCAAATGCCTCTCTCTCTCTCTCTCTCTCTCTGCTTTTACTTTTCTCAGCCCTCTCTTTAAGACTATTCCCTTCTTTTGTTAAAGCTTAAATGGATGCTCATCACAGTGAGAGTTGGTCCCAGCTATGTGGGGCAACGAAGAAGGGAAAAATAAAGCTGGAGGAAAAATAAAGCACGCTGGCTCCTCCTCCTTTTCGCGCCCCCCATTTTTTGCATCATAATTGTATTTTGATCGTTCAAAACCCTGTAATGATTTTATAATTATCACGGTCTTTTACTTCTTACACTTCCAACTGTTGCTGCAGGCACAAGTTTCCAGTAACCGTAGAGCCAAATGAGTGGTTGCGCGCAGGCAGATCATTAAGTCTGGGTCTTCTGCTAGTTAGAACAAAAATCCATCCGTGGAGACATATTCTTGAAGTGCAAGCACGTGTCACACAGATGAAGAATGAGGGAATTTTGAGACACTTGACATACTGTTCTATTAATGCTGCCCATCATCATTCCGCCGCAGGACCAGTGTTCTTCGTTAGACACTGTAAACATCGGTTGCTTTATCCAGTCCAATTCCTTCTTTTTTTTTCAAAATCATGCCTTTCTTGTGTTACAGATCATCTGAACTGCCTCTTTAACAAATGAAGTCTGCTGCGCCTTCAAAATTAGTCTCTTTTCACATTAGAGCAAACTCACTTTGCGTCTGATTGGTGATCTGCTTTTCTCTTTAAAGATCATATGCCAAATTGCCAATTCAACTAACTGTAGAAGAAGTGGGTACAGATTAGTGATTTAACTGAAGCATTATGACACCTGGGCCAAAACCCAAATGACTGAAAGTGCAATTCTATCATCTCCCTTTCAAAGTACTAAAGAGAGGGGCCTTAGTTTTGTTAAAGTTTAATGGCATTTTGGTAAAAACAAATAAAAGGAAGGATATCAACTTTTACTTTTCCTCCCCTAAATCAGAACTTTAAATTTCTGTTAGCCAACGGCCTTATTATATTTTCATTATTTTCATGGACCCTTCATAGCTTCTTCTTTTGCAGCTTCTCCTTCTTTATATCTCTTTTGCCTTTGCCTAAAGAAGCAGACCATTTTTTAGGAGAGCATCAATCTTCTCTCTTCTTCTTCTCCTCACAGAGGCAAATAAAGGAAAAGCAGAGGAAAAGGAAAGGTGAGGATCGGCTTCATGCTTGTACATGAAGGCTCTTTTCTTGAAGATGCCTCCTCCTTTAATCCCATACACACTTGAAGTTTCCCTCGTTCCCCTCCCTCTTTCTACCATTGCTAAAGATACCGTTATCGGCTTACCCCTTAAATCCTCTTCTCTTCGCTTCGAGTGTTTCCAGGCTTTGCTTTCTTGAAAAGAGTTTCCTGTGGAATTCAGCATGTTCCCGCTCTTTGTTTTGGCCACTCTTTTTCTGTCTCGGACTTGCTCGTCCCATCCGCTTGGTGATTTTGGTGCCTTACTTGAACTGAAAGAGGGATTTGAGTATGCAGAACCGACTCTAAGCAGTTGGAATGCCTCGAACCCAACCTCAGTTTGCTCGTGGGCTGGAATTAGATGCTCCAGGGGACGTGTTGTGTCGGTCGACTTGACAGACTTAAATCTTTATGGCACAGTTTCACCTGTCATATTAAGATTGGATTGCCTGGTCGAGCTCTCTCTCGCTGGAAATAACTTTACGGGTACTATCACGGTTGCAGACTTGAGTAATCTCCAGTTTCTCAACATCTCAAACAACCAGTTCAGTGGCAGCTTGGACTGGAACTACTCAAGTATAGTGGACTTGGAAGTTTTTGATGCTTACAACAACAACCTCACTGCCTTCCTTCCACTTGGAATTCTCAGCCTGAAGAAACTTAAGCACTTGAATCTGGGGGGCAACTACTTTCGTGGAAGAATTCCAGAGGCTTATGGGGATTTAGTGGGGTTGGAGTTCCTCTCTCTTGCGGGAAATGATCTAAAAGGAGTTATTCCAGTTGAGCTGGGCAATCTCACCAATCTAAAAGAGATCTACTTGGGCTACTATAATGCCTTCGAAGGTGGGATTCCCAAGGAGTTTGGGAAACTCATAAATCTAGTTCACATGGATATTTCCTCCTGTGAATTGGATGGTCCGATACCAAGGGAATTGGGGAATTTGAAGGAGCTCGATACGTTGTATTTGCACATCAATCTCCTGTCTGGTCCAATCCCCAAGCAGCTGGGGAACTTGACGAACTTGGTGAATCTCGACCTCTCTGATAATGCGCTTACTGGAGAGATCCCGGTCGAGCTTGTCAATCTCAAAAGGCTAAAGCTTTTCAACCTCTTCATGAACAGATTGCACGGGTCGGTTCCTGACTATGTTGCTGATTTACCGGACCTGGAAACGCTTTCCCTGTGGATGAACAACTTCACAGGTACAATTCCAGAAAATCTTGGCCGAAATGGAAAGCTTCAACTGCTCGATCTGTCGTCCAACAAATTAACCGGCACAATCCCTCCAGACTTGTGCTCATCGAATCAACTTGAGATATTGATTCTCTTGAAGAACTTTCTCTTTGGGCCTATCCCGGAAGGTCTAGGAACATGTTCCAGCCTGGTCAGGGTGAGGTTGGGACAAAATTACCTGAACGGAAGCATTCCTAGCGGCTTCATCTATCTGCCTCAGCTGAAACTGATGGAGCTGCAAAGTAACTACTTATCAGGAACATTGTCAGAAAACGGCAATAGCTCGTCAAAGCCTGCCTTGTTGGGCCAGCTCAACCTATCGAACAACCAACTTTTGGGCGCTTTACCATTTTCACTGGCCAATTACTCCTCCATCCAGATCCTTCTGCTCAGCGGAAACCAGTTTTCAGGTCCAATCCCTTCTTCCATTGGTGAGCTGCATCAAGTGCTGAAGCTTGATCTCAGCCAGAACATGCTCTCAGGTGAGATTCCACCAGATATCGGAAATTGTAACCATCTCACTTTCCTTGATTTGAGCCAAAACAACCTTTCTGGCTTCATTCCACCTGATATCTCTACCATGCACATCCTCAATTACTTGAATGTATCGCGAAACCACCTGAGCCAAACGATACCAAAGCCATTGGTAACATGAAGAGCCTAACAACAGCAGATTTCTCCTTCAATGATTTCTCTGGTAAACTTCCAGAGTCGGGACAATTTGCTTTCTTCAATGCCTCTTCTTTTGCTGGCAATCCCCTGCTTTGTGGTTCTCTCATAAACAATCCTTGCAATTTCACCACTGTCCCGAGCAAGCCCAGCAACAGCACCACACGTTTCAAGTTGATTTTTGCCCTTGGGCTTTTGATGTGCTCTCTGGCATTTGCTCTTGCCGCCATATTGAAGGCCAAGTCATTCAAAAGAAGCAGTTCTGGCTCATGGAAGATGACAGCATTCCAGAAGCTGGATTTCACCGTTTCCGACATCCTTGAATGTGTGAAGGACGGCAATGTGATAGGGAGAGGAGGAGCCGGGATTGTGTATCATGGCAAAATGCCAAATGGGGTCGAAATCGCCGTGAAGAAGCTTTTGGGCTTTGGCAACCACAGCCATGATCACGGGTTCAGAGCGGAAATTCAAACGCTAGGCAACATTCGGCACAGAAACATAGTGAGGTTGCTAGCCTTCTGTTCGAACAAGGAAGCCAATCTATTGGTTTATGAGTACATGAGAAATGGAAGCCTAGGGGAGGCATTACATGGGAAGAAAGGCACATTCCTGGCGTGGAATTTAAGGTACAAAATCGCCATCGAAGCTGCTAAAGGCTTGTGCTATCTTCACCATGATTGTTCCCCGTTGATCGTACACCGAGACGTGAAGTCGAACAACATTCTCCTCAATTCGAGCTTTGAGGCACACGTCGCGGATTTCGGCCTAGCAAAATACTTGGTGGACGGAGGCGCATCCGAATGCATGTCTGCAATAGCAGGGTCATATGGCTACATTGCTCCCGGTACGTAATACTCAAATTAACAACCCCTTGCATCGCATCACAATTCCCATTTCTGTTAAACCTACACAACACAGCATCTACTAGGAGACATTGTCGGTTAAGTTAGTTAAACGCGAGTGAAGTCAGACCCTCAAGACTTTTGTGGGTCATCTATGAAACTTCGGCCAACGGACTGTCGAGCAAAGGGTAAATGCTGAAGCAGATGGCCCGTCAAGTCGGATGGGCAAATCCATTAGAGAAAGATGTGCACTGAGGGGTCATTTTGGGTCCTAAATCACTGAGATTAGGTGAGCTTAAACTGACTCGAATTCGGTCGAGCAGAACATGAACATCTGCGCATTTTTAGACAAACTGCTAGAAGCCATTTGTTGAGGCGATTTGAATTGTGATTCTCCACTTACTAAAGTATCAGAAATCACACGTCACATCAATGCCATTATGATCTAAGAGAACCCGTGATTCGTGCTACTTACGTAAACAAGCATTACAGCGCTCAGGGACTAGTGGTCCAGTCCCAGTCCAGTACTTTGGAATTTTTTGGGTAATCACACCCGAGCAGAGCAGAGCAGCCTTGTCTTTGAAACCCAGATCCTTCTAAATTCAGAGCCACCGGTATGCAGCGGGGCCCAACTCTCTCTCTCTCTCTCTCTCTCTCCGCCTACTCCTCGATATTCTGAGTCGAGTTGAAGGGTCTCTCTCTCTCTCTCTCTCTGACGACTACTAACGTTAACGTGGCTTTGAGTTTCGCAAAAAGCAATCAGACAATCACACATCCATTGATGCCAAGATACGTCTGGAGATTGCTTGCGCCCCACCACCCACGACCCACTTTGTTTTTGCTTTACGCTCAGCCCCACTCGCTTACGTGTAAAGTGTTTCTCCTACTGTCTCTCTTGTCTTACCGTTCGTTTTGCACGTCAAATGAATCGCGCCGATTCCCACTGTCATCTTGGAGGCTCATTGCTTAAGAACATGCGATTGACCATCCCCGTTCACGTACCTGAAGCTTCGTGCATTGGTTGGTTGTCCCTTTGTTTCTTTGCAGAGTATGCGTACACATTGAGGGTGGACGAGAAGAGCGATGTTTACAGCTTTGGCGTGGTGTTGCTGGAGCTCTTGGCAGGCCGGCGCCCGGTGGGCGATTTCGGGGAAGGCGTGGACATCGTGCAGTGGAGCAAGAAGACGACCGGCTGCCGCAAGGAGGAGGTCACTCGCATCGTCGATCCCAAGCTGAAGGCGGTGCCCAAGGACGAAGCCACGCACCTGTTCTTCATCGCCATGCTCTGCGTCCAAGACAACAGCGTCGAGCGGCCCACCATGAGAGAGGTGGTTCAGATGCTCTCTGAATACCCGCGTCCCTCGCCGGACCGCCAGTCTCCGTCGTCCTCCGTGGTCCAATCCCGTTGTTACACGAGTCCCGAGAAAGATAAAAGCAGCACCCAGTTCAAGCAGGATCCTTTGGTATAAGGATTGTTCATCAGTTAGCGTCAGATTTGAGATATTGTGGGCGTCTCTAATTGTAATGGTTGGGTTTTGAAATTTGTGCAAATTAATTAGATCTGTATTTTTGGCTGATATCTTTGTTTCTGAATATATACGAGCTGGGATGGCTACGCCTAGGAGGAACTTACGTAGTGCACAACCTTGTGTATGAGTAAGAGTGAAATTTTGCTGGAGATGTTCAAGCTTTTACAGGCAATTTCCTTGTATTAAAATATCGTACCCTATATCTACATCATCCATATTTAGTATTCTAGTACGTCGATAATGCAAGTACGTGCCTCCGCTCTTCATATACTGTTAATCTCTCCATTCCAACTTATCCATGATTAGCAATTTTTTCAAAGTTGTAAACAATTGGAACATTTTGGTGATGGTAATTTCTCAAATTTCTTATCAACTTTTAATGTACTAACTCATTCATGCTAATCACTAGCTAGTTTTCCTATGTATATCTATGATTGTCAAGTGATTCTTTTATTATATTAAACAAATAAACTTAGGTGTATTTGCATTTAGGAAAAATGATATAAATGATTTGTGAATTTTGGTCCAATGTTTGAATTCATCTTTGAATTTTTAATTTGTTTATTATAATCAAGAACTTTGGTTCAATGCGGAATGTTGTGTGGAATTTTAATTTGTCTAATGTAGTTCATAAGCTTCTATCTAATATTCAAAATGATCCCTAAATTTTTAAACATTTTTATATAGCCTAGGGATTATACTAAATATATACAAATAGTTCAATGATTATATTGAACAAATTAAAAATTTAAAGGACGATATTATACATTAAGTTAAATTTCATAGATCATATTTTATAAATTAAAAATTCGAGGACAATATTACATATTAAATCAAAACTCAGGGAATATTTATGCTATTACCCTTGTTTAGTTATTAATTTTTCAGTAATCTAATAGGTATGGACTATGATCGGTAATATAAGTCAATAATTTCGTTCATTCTTAAATTCAAAGCAATAGAGAAGTTGAGTTGTCGAGTTTATTGATTATCTCTTGAAAAGACCGTCACCCTTCGAATCTTTATCGAGGATTTTGCTGTCGTAATTTGGTGAAGCAGAGTCTTATCGGATTGCTCCGCTCGGAGCCATGTGGAACTCTCTGGGTTGCTGTTTGGTCGACATGGATAAACCCATTCGGGACAAGGACCGACGTTGTCTTGGCTTCGTTTCGGTTCTTTAAACCACGCCGGGGACAGGCATAAGTTAGACCGTCTGCCCAAACAGTCTCCTGCCCGGGGAAAAACCCCAAAGCTGAACTGAACCCCATCGCCGTCGCCGCTGTTCGGTCGCCGGGGGAGGGAGGGAGGGAGAGAGCGAGAGATCATCGTCGATGAGAAAATGACGGAAAATCCGAAATCCCCGCGCGACTGCGCCTTCGAGAGTTCGGAGAGACCGTCCAAAATAGCGAAGAGCGAGTGCTACAGCGACGAAGGAGAAGCAGAAGAAGAGGAAGGATCGCAGCAGTCGCCGGAATCAGGCGTTGCGAGTCGGCCCATGAACCAAAACCCTCGAGCACAGCGCTACTTGGTAGCAATTGAGTACATCGGTACTCGCTTCTCGGGGTCGCAGCAGCAGCCGAATTGCCGAACAGTTGTCGGCGTTCTCGAGGTCCTTCTACCTCCTGCTTGCTTCAGAGCATATGCTTCGTTCTCTTTTTCTTATGTGCTTTCGTGGGAAATCAATGCTTTCTTGATTGACTAACTTGGACATTCTCATTAGGAGGCTTTTCATAAGTTCATTGGTCAGCCAGTTTCGGTCCTTTGTTCCAGTAGAACCGTGAGTTATTTTCTTCTTGTTCTGTGTTCACATCTTTCTCAGATAGATGCGTTTTGCGGGTCGCATGTCCTCCTTTTTCAATCGTTCTCGATCGTTCTCTATCTGTAGGATGCAGGAGTTCACGCTCTGTCCAATGTTTGCCATGTAGACGTGGAACGAATTAGCAAAAGAAAGCCTGGTGAAGTGGTATGCCATCTTTCCCATAAAGACATTTTCTTTCGGACTGAGTGGTTTAAGTTTTATCCTGTGATATACAGCATACAGTGATAATCTTGTTGAGGGACTTGGTCGAGAAGGCCTGCGGCATTATCGGTTATTGTATACTTAAGAAAATGTCATCTGTATATTCCTAAATACCAGGCCCTGGTTTTTGTAAATCTTCTTCCAGCAATTTATCGACATGTCATTTGAATTATATCGATTGAGGTTTGGGCCTTACGATGTTTTCTTTTCGTTTAATGCAGTTGGCACCTCATGAACCTCAAGTGGTCAAGCGAGCTGTGAATCATTTTTTGCAGGTCTTCTTCCTTTTTTTCTCCCCTTTTTTGTAGGTCCTCATCTTGTTAGTTCCCCATTATCACTATAGCAGTCACTTGTAGTCAGTCAACTTTTGACATTTAGCCATCATCTTTTGGCGCTAGAGAATAGTTGAGGATCCTTTTGAAGTGAAAGTGTGAACTCTATAATTGGAGCTTTCTGTCTTATTCAAAGCCCTCTTCACTGTCTCTCAAGAAAAGGAAAAGATTTGACAGTAATATTTGCTATGTTGTGACCTGTTTCCATGGGCATACAGCTCATGCTAATGGATTTTATTGTTCCTGTCGGCTTTGTGATCGAAAGGACAATTCGCTGAGGCCCAATGTCACATGTCAAATAGAGTCATCTGACTGATTGCTTATCTATAGTTGCTAGATGATTGTTGTTTGCAAGTTAAACCTTTGAGAAGAGCATGCTCATCTTAATTTGTAATATTTGAATCTTATTTTTTTGCAGTCTTTCCTTTTCTTTTTTCTTTTTATTCTTATTATTATTATTTTTAAATTAACAAGAAAACATAGTCCAGCTTGAATGCATGGAAGTATATATGTGTTGTGTACCAAATTGTGAATGGTTTGTTTGTTTCCATGTCAGAGAAATGAAGGTGATATATCAGTTATTGACGTTCGATGCATTCCGGCTGATTTCCATGCTAGATATAGAGCTCGTGAGCGAACGTAGGTATTCATCTTTGTTGTTTTTTAAATTGCATGTGCAAATAGTACCTTACATAAATTTTTTACCTGTCTCACAGTTCCTATTGCATTGATCTAAATATGTAGAAAAGGAAGCTCGATAGTAGTGTTTTTATGGGTCTTTTGATAATGAGAAATTTGTTTTTTGCATTATCTGTTGAGAGTACGCCTTGGCTGTCGAACTATGATTTGCAATTTTACTTGAAAATCAACTGAAAGGGCTTGTGTGTACTCGGGACGTTCTAGTTTTTCTTCAAACCACCATTTTTTTGGTAGTGCTTCTATAAGTACAAATAAAGGATGAGTCAAATTTACCGGAAATGGTCTCAAGTTCAATTTGAATTGATTTTATTGCTGAGAGCTTAAGGCATCAAATTTGCAGAATTATATTTTCGAATAACTTTGATAGATTTACTCCCCCTGTGGCCTCAAATGCAAATTTACATAAATTGGGTTTTTCCACACTATGCTGGGGATTTTTATTTTTTTTTTTTTTAATGCGATCTAAGAAAAGTTTTACCCATGTTTTTTTCCTTTTCTTGTCTTTGGCTGGGTGCATGAAATTGTTTTCTCATAGAACTTTGATATTTCTGAATGACACTTTACCTCTTCTGTCCGGTGGATAAGATGTGTGAAATATGATCTGAGGTTCGTAATATTTGATTAAAGCTGGTTGGCTTGATCTAAGTGGTCAACAAAATCATTCTAGTTTGGACACTAGAGACATCTTTTTGATCATAGGGTTGGATATTCTCGTTAGATACTTCTATCGGCTGTTTTCTGGGCCAGAGCCTCTCTCAACTTTTGAGAAGGAAAGAGCATGGCACATAACAGAGGAGCTAAATCTTGTTTCTATGCAGGTTGGTTTTGGATTTTTTAAGTGACCTTAGCTTTATGAAAAATTATTGATGCCCATAAAATAACCTGTCAAGTGATGTCTATCCAGGAAGCATGCAAAGTTCTCATTGGACACCACGACTTTAGTTCTTTCAGGGCATCGGGTTGCCAGGTTGTGCTTCACATCTTTTAATTAATATCTAAGTAGCAGTTGTTGTTTAAGATAATAAAATTTGGAGAGATGAAGCTGAAAAATATCAGAGGAAAGATCGAGAAAAATGGCCCTGAAATGTGAAATGATTCACTTATGATTCCATAGAGACAGCCTGTTTTCTTCTATGTTTCTCGGGCAAATAGTTAATGTTGATAGAATATGCTGATATTTTCCTCACTTGTTGCGTGCATCTGGTTTGTCGTGTTAGTCGTTTCGGTAAAGATAAGATACTGGGGGTTTCAAGATCTGTCTCAAGTTGTAACTCTTGGTCCTCTAGCCTAGTTAAGGGATTCAGCATCCTTGCATCTTTGTTCTTAAATTGGTGCATGGTTGCATGTTAAAGCAAATCGCTTGCTGTCTAGACATGGTCTTGCGTAGTTTACTTATGATGCTCATATGATCCTACTCGTCTGATTGGTTCTTTACTTTGTTATTGCTTTAAATATTTGAACCACTTAATAAGTGCTATGGTCACTGCAAACTTATAGGCCAACTCACCTATCAGGACCCTTGATGAGCTCAATGTCACTGAAGTGGTCTCGTCTCCATATTTCCCTTCCATGGTGGAAAGAAGGCAAGGCAATCTTAACGGAGATGATTAAACTATATTTTCTAACACATTTCATGTTTTGGTTTCACTGAAACTTCTATTTTGATTGGTGATAGAGTTGAAAGCACAAATGGTGTGACTGATCTTGGATTTGGCATGAGGAAAAAGCATCGATGTCTAGTGGTAACAGCACGTGCTCGGGCTTTCCTCTACCACCAGGTGGGTTTCATATGATACTTTAGTTTACAATTAATTCTTGAACCAACTTTTAGATTCTCATAAATGAGAGATCGGCTTTATTATTTGTTCATCTCTAAATGGTGGAGCTAGCCAGTTGTCTCGCCTGAAAGAGCTGCTGATTTTCAGTATGCCTTTATCCTTCTGACGCGCTGTATTTTTTAATTATCAATCTGCCTTAGTATCCATCAGATTATGATCCCTTCATTGTTTTGCGGGCAAAGTGAAAAGAATAATGAAAATTGTGGTAGTTCTTACTGTCATGAGATGGTGCATTCATCAATGGATGCTGTCTAGGCTCCAAAATGTGGAGACAACTACATTATTCTGAAATGTCGAGTTTTAAAGAGGAAGTGGATGCATTTCACTACAATGACTCATTTTCTAAGCTTTAATTCTTTGCAAAGAATGATTTGTAGTTGAAGCTGTGGTTCCTTTGGTCAGGTTAGACTGCTAGTTGGTGTTCTTAAATCCGTTGGCACCGGAGACCTAACTAGTTCTGATGGTAAGTGTTTCATCCCTCTTTGATTGCTATAGATTTCCAAGTTTTTTATTGATTAGTTCTTGTTGGATCTTATTTTGTTTCTTAAGGTGGTTGAGGATCCAAATTTCTTATGTTCATTAGACAAATGATACTCGTGTACGGGATACTCTTGTACATGCAATATTGCAATTGTTGGATATTTGTGGAGATTATCTGAATCTTTCTGGCATGTAATGTAGAAATAAGGTTTTGTATAACTTCATTGAGATCATGCTGTCCATACTTTGCAGCCTTCATTCTTATGCATCTTCCTAGCTTTTTCTTGGCTTCTTTAATCTTCCATGCATTAGTTTCCCTTGTAAGTTACTTTTATCTTTTTCTGGGCAGAGATCAATTTCCCCTTATTTTTTGAAACTGACTTGTTTTTGAAAAATCTCTTCAGTTGAAAGAATTTTGAATGCAAAGGACGTGACGGCAGCAAGTCCAATGGCTCCTGCATGTGGTCTCTACCTTGGACATGTGAAGTATGACATGCCCTGATTCCACCTGGGCCTGCCTGGTCGGTGAGGATTTGGTTTCTATGGTGTCGGAAACTTCAATTCAAATTAACTTTTAATGAATGGTAGAAAGTGGTCGTCTATTCTCTGCAGCATGCGGAATAGATGGACATTTGAAGGGCAATGAAGAGTCGATACTTACAGAAACCTGCTGGGCTGAAATGCGGTGTTCACAACACGTGCATGTGCGTGATGCTTTTTTGCTGCATAGCCCCCCATTTCAAAAGAGAACCTTACTTTTCTTGGCGGCGGTCATTTTCTCACTTTCACATTCGAACATGTTATTGCAGACCTCAAGCATTATTTTGTTGGTCCCGTTCCTACAGGATGATGATTTTCCTCTTTTTTGGCGCACCAAAGCTTTTGCAATGGTTAATTAGATACATATCCTCGCTTTCAATAGTCTGCCATTTGCTTTGTAGATGTTGTACTGACTCATAATCAATCACAAGATGGGAACAGCCAATTATGTATGCGTTCATTAAGAGCTTGAATGGGCTGTACATGCTTTGGCCTAGAAAAAGAAGGGCTTGTACATGCAAGTTGTAGTCAGTTTCAAACAATGGACGACAAATGCATTTATTTAATTAGAGCAGCAAATAGTTATCTAGAATATCCAAGTATCTCCCCATTGCACTTTGATATGACCAAAACCCTCAATTCAAGTTCTTTATATGCCGTGAGTTTAACAAGCATCTGGGTTTGAAAAATTTGGAGCTACATATTCCATTTCATCACATCGACAATTTGTAAGTCATAGCTTCAAAGACACCACATGAGATCTGATTCAATCTTTTTCTAGTTCGAATACTAATTCGACCTATGCATCACGCCTGCACTTTTGATAGTGATTCATCAGCACAAAAGAAACTTTACTAATTCACAAAACCAAGTCGAAGCCATGGCTTCAACGTTAAGACTGTCAAAAGCAGGGGAAGGTAGTGAATCTCGCATTCCCAAATTAAAGCTCCTTGCTTAATGAACTCCTGATCCAGAGCTAGATGTCATTCTCTGAAGGTCTAGACACCTCTTAATTAACCCATTCGGTTAACTGGAAGCTTACCCAAGGAACGGTGATCCCAGGAAGAATATTGGATTTTCTTATAATCTCCAACTTTTAAGGATCCGGAAATAAAAATACAATATATTTTTTGTCTTCTCTTTGTTGCTTCCAGTAGCTACATTCAAATAATGCTGATTGTTCTCTAGAATCCTAATCCTAATAAATCAAGTACTAGAATTCGCTGAGTTGCAGGAGCAAGCAAACGATATTGCAGTTTGTCGTTATTTCAAATCACCAATTTGTAAAATCCAAAGATGGCTGCTCCTAGGTTTTATGTCAAACTTTGGACGAGATTGTGCCACTTTTGTCCCCCATTACAAGTTGTTAATTCCACGGGAAATATCATCTAATTGATGATGGAGCTCAGACAAACCAATGTCATTGTCTTCACATCAGGCGCTCTTGATTCGAATCAATTATAGTCTTCAATATTGTTTTCCCTTTGGGATGCCTTGGGCGTTCAAGGCAGAGCACATAATGGGAAGAAAATGATTTTTTTGTTTTGTTTTTTTGGACTTCCCAATGTTGCTTACATGACGCCAGTTTCACCTCTTGATAATATCCACAGCATGTTCGCTTTGCGTCTTCTGCTCATCAATTCCTCTCCTGCTTCTTGTTTTTGATAATATCCCACTATGTTCACACCCTGCAGCCTTTTCGTCCTAACATGTTTTTGCGGTTTGATCGGCGCCCGAGCTGATGTCTATTCAACCGCAGGCCTTAGCACCACATGGATTGCCACCACATCTGCTGCCCATTACATAGAGTTCCCTATGGCCAAATTTAGCATGATCCAGATTCTTGTGCAGCGCCACAATACCTTCCGATTAATTTGTGGCTTCTATAGCCAAGGTGATTTGGAAGTCTACTATTTCGGCGTCTTCATTATTCAAGCTATCATCACCCACATAGATCCATTGGTTCTGTGGACAATCAAAACCGTCCAGTTGGAACCCAGGCGACCCTGAAGCTCACACAAGGAGATTTGGTATTGAGAGATGCCGATATGTCCGTCGTGTGGTCAACTAAAACTTCTGGTAAGTCTGTTGCTGGCTTAAACTTAACAGACACCGGAAACCTTGTGTTGTTTGACGAGAACAACGCAGTGGTGTGGCAGTCCTATCACTTCACAGATGAACCTCCTTCTCCTAAAGCCAGCCTGAGAGTAATCGTCACTTCTAGCCTCGGATCACTCTTAGCATTCGTCTTTCTTGTAGTCATCATAAAATGCCTGGTTAGAAACAAAGGTGTTGACGAAGTTGAGGAGGACGAAGGTGTCCATGAGCTTGTTGAGGTATCTCTTGATCAATTCACCTACGATGATTTGAAGGCCATTACCGAGGATTTCAGTAAGAGGCTCGGTCAGGGTGGATTTAGCTTTGTTTATCAAGGGACTTTGGCCAACGGCACAAAGGTTGCCGTAAAGCAGCTCAATGGTTTATGTCAAACTAAGAAATCTTTTCTTACTGAGGTTGAGAGTATTGGGAATATTCATCATGTGAACTTGGTACGACTCATTGGATTTTGTGCCGAGAACTTTCATAGGCTGCCTGTTTATGAATATATGTCCAAAGGGTCCTTAGATAAGTGGATCTTTCAAAATTAGATAACTCATTGTTGCTTGATTGGCAACAGAGGAGGAAGATCATTTGCAACATAGCAAACGGCTTACGTTATCTCCATGAAGAATGTAGATGGAAGATAGTTCACATTGATATTAAGCCCCAAAATATACTCTTGGACATAAAATTTAATGCTAAGGTTGCAGATTTTGGCTTGTCTAAGCTAATTGTAGGGACCAAAGCCAAATTGTGACTACAATGAGGGGAACTCCGGGCTATTTAGCCCCAGAATGGCTACATTCAGCAGTTACTAAAAAAGTGGATGTCTATAGCTTTGGTGTGGTAATTTTGAAGATAGTTTGTGGAAGGAAAGTTTTCAACAAGTCTCAGAATCAAGAAGATATGTACCTATTGGGAGTTTTTAAGAGAAAGAGCAAAGAAGGACAACTATTGGATATGATCAATAAGCATAGTGAGGATATGCAATTGAATGGATCTCATGTGATTCCCATGATGAGGCTCGCTGCATGGTGTTTGCAAGTTGATTTTAGAAAGTGGCCTTCAATGTCAATTGTTATCAAAGTCCTAGAAGGAATGATGGAAGTCCCAAATGATCTAGATTATAACTTCTCGTATGCGACCTCAATGAATGTAAGTGTAAGAATTGGACAAGAGGTTGTTGAATTCGGTCCTACCAATTCTGTTAACCCTCAATTTTATCTGGCCCACGATGATCCATTATGACTATGTTACATATTTCTTTTATTACTGGAAAATTGGTGCTGAAGGAATTGAGTTTTTACATAATATGATTTTGTTTGTTTGCCTAAATGCTCCTTGATGTTGATGGACTACATCACATGATGACAATTTCCTGCTGTAAAATCTTTTATATCGCCTAATTTATTATTCTAAAGATTGAAAATGCATATGTAAATGTCATTGAACTTGTACCAATCGAATTGCGTGTTTATTGGATGACAATCGGATATATAATAAGATGACAATCAAATGTATGTAACTCAAATATCATACTACTAACTCTTAAGCATATATGGCTTTCTATTATTTTGATACATATCGTAAACACTATGATATAGATATTTAAAACTTTAGAAAGGAATAGATTTTTGGAGGTTTACCATTCCAATGGACAAATAGTACATGAACGGTATAATCCTACATATATAATTTGATCTTTGGGAGCTCATAGTGACTTTCACAAGGGCTTCGTTCTTTTCTTTGTGACTTTAGAATAAAAAATTGCATGAAAATATCCTTTTTGCCCTTATTTGCAACAGACAAAAAGGCACTCGATTGGTTAATAACATCTAGAGGTGGCAAAATGGTTTCACAACCCATATTTTATCTCATATTTTATGGTATAGGTCATAAATGGGTTGCATTAACTTTTAAAAACAAATTTAAGTGGGTCATAAATAGATTACCTAATAATTTAATGTGTCTTAAATGGGTTCAAATGAGTCTCAAATTGGTTACAACAAGCTTTAAGTGAATCATAAACAGGTCATTTTTAATTTTTTCTCAAATTTATAATTTTTTTTTTAAAGATTTTCTGAATTTTTTACTACTTTTTTATTTTCTTTTTCCCTTTTTTTTGTTTCTTTTCCTTTTTTATTTTTTCTATGAATCCGACAAGGATTGGCCAGTGACCCTTACCAGACTTAGAAAAAGAAAAAAAAAAAGAAAATATAAAATATAAAAATAAAAATTAACTAGATTGTATTACATAAAAATATTTAAACAATTAAATTTTCAAAAGAAAATTTTTTCATGAATTTAATTAAATATGTAAGTAATTTAGTAATATGAGTTATGTTATGTATAGATCGAGAAATTTACATTGTAATAAATGGATTAAATAGATTAATTTGGATTTTACCATTTTATGACCCGACTCAACCCTACCCCACCCACCTGATAAAGGAAGAAACCGTGCCTGATAAAGGCTGATTGATCTAGAAA
This sequence comes from Eucalyptus marginata, assembly GCA_014182565.1. Classification (NCBI taxonomy): domain Eukaryota; kingdom Viridiplantae; phylum Streptophyta; class Magnoliopsida; order Myrtales; family Myrtaceae; genus Eucalyptus; species Eucalyptus marginata. The sequence goes on along the minus strand of CM024593.1, from coordinate 37,168,161 downwards.
TGTTAATTGATTAAAAAAATGTTCGTCATCTTCTGTGTCAAAATTTTTCTGGTCTACCGGTAAGAAAAGAACATACCACCAGATTTCACTTTGCACTCAACCGAGTCCTCTGGTCCTAAATGAAAGGAATGCAAGTCACAAGCCCCCCAAGAGATCATATAATAACATGCTTTTACATCAAAAATTTGGAAGTCAAATGACAATTTCTCAGCTAATCTAATTCTAAGTTGGTTAAACATAAGATCAATACCAAGTGACTACTTCATAAGCGACTCAACAGCCGCATGAAGAGAACTGCGTGCATCGCGAGGACGGGGCACAAGTGAATGAGGCCCACTCCAGACAGAATCGAGTTTTTTGGGGAAGAGAGTTCCACATAAACTCAAAAGCATCGGATTCTCGCAGAAGTTCTCGTACACCAGAGCTTTCTGACTCCTCTCCATCTCCTGCAACCATCAGACCACATCCTTCAATAATTCATTTTTCGTCATCAACCCTATAGTGAACCGCTTATTTCTCCTGCACTAAATGGGTAATTTTTCAAACGTGGAGTATACACAGCCACCAGAGAAATACCAACAATATTTGGAGGCCTTGTACAGTAACTCTGAAGTGGTCTCATCAGGCCGAAAAGCGAAACTTAGGCACTTAATTGGCCCATATCACATGTCAGTCCAGCAAGCAGTGGAACTGTTCTATGACGAGGATATTCTGCAGTTAATATTAAAATGAAGTAGCGTGTACTACCTTCTGATTTAGTAGCTGAACGGGTGCGGTTTCTTCATGTCCATCCCCTATGTTATCTTTCAGCATGCTGTCTACAGGTCCCCCGCTCAACTCCACTTTTGTCTGTGAAGTGGTAGGATCTTCCCCCAAGGATTTGCTAGACTGCAGCGGCTCTGGAGTTTGAGTTTCAATGTCTTTTTGTATCTCCATGTCGTTCTCTCCCTCCTCCTCATCATTGTCATTATCCTTTTCCGGCTGAGGACTGTTTTGCTGCTGTGGAAGCTCCAATTTCACTTCCTCTCCTTTTTCTTCCTGTTCAATATCCGCATCATGGTCCAGAGAATCATCTGCATCTGATGATGAATCCTCAGCTACTGGACTTTCCACAAGAGATGTGTCCTTGAAAGATACAACAATCAGAGTAAGAATCAAAACAAAGCTCCAGCAGTCTTCCTAGGAAAGGACTCAGTTTAATTGCCACAATTTTGTATCAATTTTATTTTGCAGAATAACAACATACAAGCACCACTCTGTTCGTACTATATTCATAAAAAATTCCAACAAAGCAGTAATTGTTGGCAACGTTCTGTTGCATATGTCAAAAGATGGTGATTGTGCCCTACTATAGTACATTGTGAGGTTCTGGCACATTAAGAAGATGCAAACATTAACCTGTACATGTCCGGTAATTTGCAAGAGCAAAATTATGGAGAAAAAAGAAACAGAGGGCATTGGGTAATAGCTTGCCCATTAGGTGCAAACAAATTAAAAGCTCGAGATGGAATCTAAAACCACAATAAGAACCTCAAATCACTATGCAGCATGCTTTCCCAGGAAACAAAACATTGGGAGTTACCTCTTGCTTCAACTCATCACCAACTCCAGTCTGACCTCTACCCATTCTTTCCTTCTCCTCCCGGTCTTTCCTCCGCCGCTTTAACACACAGATAGCACATAAACAGTCGTTTTTATGGCGTCTCATTCTGCATTTAGATTTAGCTCAAGACGTCATAACTTCTAGTAAAGAAAACTAAAGAACTTCTCTACGTACCTAGGAATATGTCATACACTGAGTGCTAAGAGGGAAAAGAATGGCCCATATGCTCATAACACCATATCAGTAATATTGAGCCAAAAGAAAATTCAACATAATCATTCACTAAAATGAATCACCAAAACAAGCAACCGCAACTAATTTACTTCAAAGTACGAGCAATTGCTGACCTAGGGGGATTGGTGACGGCCTATGCCGGTCCCAAAATATAGTGGCTCAATAGCCGCATAATCATATCAATCAACTTCTGGATCAACTATATTTCCAAGGAAAACATTGGTCATTTTTCATGGAAAAGATGAACCGTGGGCAAATGCTCTATGTCTCAATGAAAAGGAAATTAAATATTTCCTTCCCGTTGTAAAGTAATTCTGTAATATGCCACCACGTCAGTAACTGAACCCAATCCACCTTCAATTAACCATGCAAATTACTAGGTTCTGTTCATAAAAATCTCTCCTGAGCTTTGGTACTACCAAATGACATAAAAATATCCCACAAGGGTTCTCTACACTCATCATCATATCTCTGGAAGCTTATATGAAATCCCAGTACTTTAATAAAACAAGTTTACTTTTTGAATCATTTATCATGCCTACAACGATGTATAAAGTAGCTGAAAATAAAAACTCTAGTCAGATGGAGCAAGAATCTTAGTTGCTTGATGTTCGTTTCTATCACTGCCAGTTTATCCATGAAAGAACGAGCGTAAAACTTCATTCTAGGAAATTGATAACAGCATCTTCACCAAATCTCAAGCAATTGTAAATTAATGGTCAAATTCTAAAGCCAGTGCTTACGGATTCTATCTTCATTTTTTAATCCAGAGTCAGACCAGAATATTTAGTATCACCCTGCTACAAGAGAAAACCTTTACGTGTTCTCACCCTCTTTGAAACTACTTTTTCCTCATATCAAAAACTTCCTTTACTAGCTGGTGACATCAAATACATTCTCCTTTCCAGAATAAGCTACCATCTCATGGGAAAATCATCAGCGCGGCTAATAAAATGATCATTATATTGAAACACAAAGAACAGGCTTGCAGGGTAACTATTGGTTTGATTTTTTAGGGCTTGAAAAAAAGTTAGAAATTCCAAGATCCACCATTGTATAACCTAGAGTGCCACAGCAAAAATATTGCATGTCTTCTATCTAAGGAAATGCACTGAGTACCAACAGAATCAAAAGGAAAGACAGATTGACATACAATAGCTGCTAGCAAGTGGGAAAGAAAAATTTTGCAATTCAAACTAAGAAGGCCAGCCGACTATATTCTGATTTTTGTCCTTACTGGCTTTGGGACACTGAATCATGTAAAAGTGGAGTTCCCTTCCACAACAATAGTGTATTGTATCATGTATCAATACAACTTTAGGATTTTGGTCTCGCTCGTTTCACCAAAATTTGTAGTATGTGAAGAAGAAGAAATAACAAACATACCCAGGACGTTTCTTCGATTTGTTTTTACCAACTTTTGTTTGTCCCTTTCCTTGGCTAGACATATCACCTTGCTGGATTTCACCATCTGAAATTAAAACAAATGACAAAAGTTCACTGTAAAAAATGAACTTTTGTGTCATCTAGCACATGATATCGGCAAACAATGAAAGCAAGCAATGGTGAAGGCTATATAGAGCTAAAAAACAACAATTGAAAATGTCTGCAGAATCATGGAACTAAAGTAGCCCTTATGCTGTGCAACCCAAAGACCAAGAACTAGAGAGCCATGTCAAAACACTGATCCACTACCGTCTGCTCTTTCTTTCGTGGTAGACTAATAATAGAGTTGTCAATGTCTGCAGAATCATGGAACTAAAGTAGCCCTTATGCTGTTTTCTGTTCTTCTTTTGTTGGTGAATAGAACACAATTGAAAAAAAATCTCTTTCACCAGATCAGGGTGCCCTGTCACCTTGCAAAACCAGCCCCCTACCTTTTTAAAGGAAGTGAAGAGACAAAAGGAGGAGTTGAAAGGTCCCAAGACGGTTAACTTACCAGTCATTAGAAAATATGGGTTCGAAAGAATATCTTACCTCATTCATGATTAGGTTGATACTCATAAAATCACACAACAGATTCAATTAGACATCATTCCCGAAAATGCAAATTGCAAGGATAAAGCGAAACTCGTTTAGCAAAAGACATTAACAGTTTTAATGAAAGAGAGATTAAGTTTTCATAGAAAAACTACATGGTTCAATATCAGCTATTACAAAAAGAAAAAGTGAACTGACCATTACTTCCTTTGCCTTGTTCAGTGTATAAACCAGCTGCAGTCCAATACTTCATAAAATTTTTCTTCACCCGCCTCATTAAATCCAGGATGTAGTCACCCTTATTGTTGTACTTGTAACAGTTCCCCCAAATGTACTGTACATCCTTAAAAACGTCCGCAGAATCAAGATATTTAACACCATTTTCCAGATTGCTGCATATTGTTCCAAAGTCCATTGGAGTATCAATGACATCAAAATAGTCCTGGGCCAAAACAGTCCCCCAGCAAATGCAATGCAGGAAAATTTAATTAGACAGACCGAATGGATGGAGCACAGCAGAAACAAGCATCTAGCCAAGTGATTCTCCCTTCCCTTCAGAGTATTCTTTTCTTTTTCTTTTTTTTTGGTGGGAGCAACAATCTAACATAGAACTAGAAAAGACTGGTGCATTACAGCAATTCAAGAAACTAGATTACATGATGCGGCCTCTAAGAACGCTTCGCTTTCCCAGAACAATCAACAATTGACCCCTGGAAACTGCATATAGTACTTACAGGTATTTGCAAAGCAACAGGATCCACAGGAATGTTGAAAGGTTCCGCAGCATCCATTTTCATTACCTTCTTGATGACCTGAAAAATATTTATGCGCAAACATCACATCCAAGGAAAAAAGAAAAAGAAGAAAAAACACTTTCTCTCCTCTATCCCACAAAAACTAAAACAAAATGGAGAACTTGGATATCTAAAGATTTATGCAGGTTGCTCAATCATCTATTACCATCAACGCAGCATCTAACTCTTCCTTATTGTACCGGGAGCTTCGATCCAGTGCTCTTGGCTCCTTCTGATGTGAACTCTCGCTTTCCCCTACTACGGCATTAGTATTACTTGTCTGACTGCCAGAGGAAACTAAGGCCCTTGAAGTCTTAATTTTGATGCTTCCAGCTTTCTTTGCAGGCTTAGCAGGAAAAAGAGATGCTATTGTTTCGGGAAATGAGTTGGCACTGTCGTCCATTTTCTCAGAGACCGCACCCTGTTTCTCTAAGCCCTGGTGGCTACTCTTGTCAGTATCACTGCGAGAGGGTGCATCCGAAGAAGCGCCTTGCGATTCCAAATTTCTTGAAGTCTTGAGCTTGAGTTTGACATGCCCCACTGATCTCCCAGCCGTCCTATCAATGGATCCATCTGGGTTAATATTTGCAACATTGCACGGTTGATCAGTCCCCGATGAAGAAGGCGTATCGGCTTCCATTTCGGACTCATGTCCCTCAGGATCGACTTCCTCCATGCCGAGATTGCCTTCATTAGGTTTAGATGCATCATTTGCAGCCACCGCAACAGAACTTTTAGGCTTGCCTTTCCTGTGCCCACGCTTGCGCTTCATGTTATAGTGATATTCGACCCTTGGAAAAGCTCTGACAAGCAAGCAAGCGGGTGCACTACTACCGCTCTCCTTTCCCTTACTTTATCAGCTACTTCAACTGAATAAGGATTGCACGCAAAGCCAGAGGTGGTCACCCGTCAACAATTTGGCGAGCAGAAGACCTGGATAATGAAAAAGCATCAAGCATATTTCCAAAAGCGGCTCCGCAGACATTCTAGCATTGAAAGAGAAAGACGAATAGAAAACCTCACAGCTGAAAGAAAGGACCAGAAGAAGAAGAAGAAGAAGAACCAAATTGGAGACAATTAAACAGGAAAAAGTTAAGAACTTTCGTATGCATATGACGGAGAATGCAACTGAAGAACAAGAACAAGAAGACGAAATCAGAAGGAAAAGATGGGTTCGGTTCATGTAAATCAGTACAACGAATGGTGGGTTCGTGGGAATCAGCCCAATTCCCCCCCTAAGGGGTTCACAGATAAATCATCGTAAACCTCGAATGTTGGTGGGTCCGCCAAGAAACAGGAAAATAACAACCGTATTAACCAACCGAAACTGAAATTCGAGGATAAAAGATCAACTTCAGCCTTACTCAAACATCAGTAGAATAGATTCCACAGGCTCCTGCAAATCCTGAAGGAGGCTCCCGTTCCTCGAGAGAGGGACACGGAGAGAGAGAGAGAGAAGGGGGCGAAAAGGACAGGTACCAGGGACACGGCCCCCAGTTAAGTCAGCCGACGTCGTTTCGCTGCTGTTTGGGGGCTGGGCCTAGCGAAGATTAGGTGATGGGCCCTAAAGAGGCCCTCGAAAAAGTCCACACGACATCGTCATTTTTTATTTTTTTTTTACGACATCGTCATTTATTACTTGTGCAGAAAGTCAGGAGACAGACCAAGCAATCGTTGAACGCCGCGACACTTCTCCACATTGAACAAGTAAACGAGACGAGAAAAGTCAACGGACCAGCGCGGTCTTCATCTGCCACGCGTGTTGGAACAAAGAACGAGGTAACTTCACGCACATGTGCGTGATTCGTGATTCGTTTGAAGACCATCCTTTTCAAACTCATACTTTCTAATTTTATTCAACAAGGAACCTCCAAGGAAGCACCTCCCTCCCTTTAAATATAAGTTCCCATGGAGTCCCTACCTAATCCTCATCGCAGTCTTCCACCTTACTCTGTCCTTTTCAGCCTAATATATCGATATATAAACGTACCTACCTATCTCCTTACAGCCTCATTTTCACAATCCCACACGCTTATACCATCTTCATCAGCCAAACTTCTTATTTGTATCTCCTCCGCCATCGTCGCCCAGCCCCGCAAACGCTTGTCTGATCCGCTGTCCATCGTGTATTTTGCTTCGAAGATGTCTGAGTTGAGAACAAGGACTCCGTCCGCCAAGCGGCCATCTGCGCCGGCCGCCAGCGAAGCTTCCAGCGGCAGCGGCAGCGGCAGCGACCATGAGCCGGCGACGCTCAAGACCCTCCAGCGGCCGCCTTCCTTCCCGCAGCGAGCCATATCGCAGACCCTCACCGGCACCGCCAACTTGGCCAACCTCCTCCCGACGGGTACCCTCTTGGCCTTCCAGCTCCTGATGCCGGTCTTCACCAACAACGGCTCGTGCGACGCCGCCACGCGCCCGCTCACCATCATCCTCCTCGTCCTGCTCTCCGTCTCCTGCTTTGTCGCGAGTTTCACCGACAGCGTCAGGTCATCCGATGGCCGGGTCTTCTATGGATTCGCGACGGCCAAAGGATTGTACATCTTCGACACGACCGTCCCAACTACGAGCCTGCCCGATTTGAGCAAGTACAAACGGGGGTTCATAGATTGGGTCCACGCGCTGTTGTCGATGTTGGTGTTCGGAGCGGTGGCCCTGAGGGACAAGAACGTGGTGAGCTGCTTGTACCCGGAAGCTGGACATCAGACACAGGAGGTTCTGGACATTGTTCCGGTTGGGATTGGCCTCATCTGCAGCTTGCTCTTTGTTGTTTTTCCCACAAGAAGGCACGGAATCGGGTATCCCATCACGTCGGAAAAGTGATCACTCATTGCTATCTTCATCAGGCGATGTGGTGTGATCTGATCTGATCTGGTCAATCACTTGATTTGAGTCTGGTGTCCTTGTTCTTTTTTAATTCAGAGGGGAGGTTGTAGTTTGTATCAAATTAGTCACCTCGCTCTCGTTTCCTCATTGATTTATCATTTTTTGTCATAAATAAGAAGCCAGAAATTGTCTGATGAGACAAATGAAAGCATTCGTAGCCATTAACAAGAAAATGAAGAGACAATCCGGTTCTTTTACTGTTTTGACTTATTTCTATTACTCTGATTTACGGGAGTCATCAAACTTGGGGCAAGAAAATCAGGTGTTTAGCAAGCCGGAATTCAGGCCAAGAGCAATTGCATCTGCTCGAACATGTGCATACGTTTTGCACATGAAAATTTATGCTCATCAGCTGCTGGTCTATGAGACCGGTACGCATGTTTTGGTGAAATTAGTAAAGCAGAGCCTTTCTTATCAAAAGCAGAGCTTATAGCAAACGAGGCTCTAAAGGGCCTTTCGTTTTTGCCTTTTTCAAGTTAAAGCGAAAATGAAGCTATCCAGTCTTTAAGAAAGCGAACGTCAACCAACGAATTAAGAAGACTAAGCCGGGCGGCAGAAACTTGGAAAGAAAAGAATCAACTGGAGATCACAATGGATATCCTGCGAATAAGCTGTCTGGTCGGGCGTCATTAAATAGGCACTGTGACGATGAATGCATCTCCACTCATGGCGGCCTTAGAACAGCTTGCTCTTAACATCCCTAGGAAGAGCCATTCGGATGTTTCTTTTGACCTCGTCGTCCCTGTTTCATGGGATACAAAGCAGTCTCTACATTCCTCCGCTGTGGAAGCTGGAGGCGTAAAACACAGGTGGTCGATTGCACGATAACCAAGTTATCGGGAGAGCATCTGGATTGTGAAAACCGAAAGCAGCACTTGTCATCGTCTTAGCTGAGATAGGAATCGCGAAACAGAATTCGGGGTTCTTGAATATACAGTCTGCAGCTTCGTGGGGCATATATACACAGCTACAAGCTTGGGCTTTCTGCGTTCGTTGTGCTGAGCTTAAAGTCGACATCATTCTCGTTTCCCATAAAAACAAATTAAGGAAGGTTGGGGCCTATGTTTGGCACAGAAGGAGCAGGCCAACTTATGTCGCTAGTCAAACAAAAAAAAGAAAAAGAAAAAAAAGGACTCATGTTGCCAGTCTTGCACGCCAAGCGCGGTCTGGTGTAGAAAACGTCAAAAAGGAAGGCTCGCCTCAGTTTCTGACGTTGGATATATCTACATAAGGAAATCCAATTTCGTCCACCGGCCACGACTCTAGAATTTCTAGAATCCGCGGTTTAAAGTAACGTGATGACAATTAGGTTAAGCCCTTATCCATATAGTTATAAATAGAGTCTGTATATTTAGATAATACTCTCTTGATGGTAGAAAGCACGTGCCTAACCTAAAAGATTGAGTCCCCCAAGTCAAATCTTATGTTATATGCACGCAATTTTCCATGAATTTGGGACTTTTCTGTAGTTCCATGAGGCGTAGATTAGACGGCACAAACACAACATTAGGAGTTGATTATTGGTGCGTTTGGTAATTATTATGTTCTCGAAAACAATTTCTATTTAGAAATGATTATTTTTTATTATGTTTTCGTGAATAATTTTTGAGTATTTGAAGACGTTTGATAACTGTCTAAGATTTTTATTCATGGAATATAAATGCATTTGGTAAGATTCTTAATTTTTTTTTGTTTCTTTTAATTTTTAATACTTTATTCTTTTTTTTCTTTTTCCTTTTCTCTTCTTCTTCCTCCTATGTGGCCGGTCGCCAGTAGGGGTGAGCATGGTTCGGGTTAAGCCCATCCACCACCTAACCCTGAGATCGACCCACATAATGTTGGTCCTCAATTTTTGGGACCGAGGACCAATCCTATTAAGTTGGGAACTGAGGATCAGACCGACCTAATAGGTTCGGTCTGATTCCAGGGTCAACCGAGATCAATCGATAATTTTTTTATTTCATTTTTGTACTCTTTGAAAAGGCAAATTACCATTTCAAATTACATATCTATCGGCAATGTGGTGTTGTGTAACCAAACTATAAATATCAATACATATTTAACAAATTTAAGATAAGGCAACAAATAGAAATTCCACACCAACTAAAAGCAAGAAATTATAAAAACGATTAAGACTCCTCATGAAGATATGGGACAAAATGGGAAGTTCTTGTAATCATCTATCAATAATACTTGTAACACCATATGTAAAAGCTTTATAAATATTATATTAAAAATATATATATATATATATATATATATGTGTGTGTGTGTTTGTATGTATGTTTGTATGCATGTATAATATTTTAGATATATTATATATAATATATAAAGTCAAGGTTGGTCCGGATTGGACCGATTTTAAACTCCCAGAACCAAGGACCAACCAACACAATGTTAGTCCAAGGATCTCAGAACCAATGATCAACCCAATCTCTCTAGAAATCGAACTAGGACCGACAGGGTTGGGTTGGTCCAGAGTTGACCCTAGACCGATGCTCACCCCTAGTTGCTAGTGGCAACAGTGGCCGACGATTGTTGGTGGTGGCCAGCAATGGCTGGTGACCGGCTAGGAGGAAGAAGAAGAGACATGGAGAAAAGAAGAAAAGCAAAGCGAAAAAAGAAAAATAGATTGGGCTTAATTCTGGAATTTGTTTTTGAGAATAAAGAAACAACTTTTTCATACTTCTTCATTTTATTCCAAATCTTTTCCTGGAAATAAAAAAATTTATCAAATGAATTTATGTTCCAAATCTATCCCCGAGAACAAAATAATAGAAACAGTTACTATTTAGCCTATTAACAAATAGGCCTTATGTGTCTGTGCTTGAAGACGTCTATGAAGTGCATTTATGGGGACATCATCCAATCCGCTACATGCCATTGAGTGATTAATGTTTCGCTTAAACTAGTGGCATTAGGCCCATATTCCATCCAAGCCATTCAAAGTATAAAATGTTTGCTAGATCTTATATCGGAATTTACTACGGTTACATGATTTAGATAATTTTTCTTTATCTGAGTATACTGGTTATGCCATAAATTGATGTTTGTTTTATGATCTCATATTTGTTGTTCGAAGGCGTAGAGACCAAAAACGGAGTCGTGAAATTAGCTGGCCTTAAAAAGGGGTAAATCCTGGAGTTTCCCATCAATACAGTGTTGTGTCATGCTAAAGCGTATATGACCTGATGAACTGAACTATTGAACCGTCATACTTGCAAATTCTGACACGTAATCATGAACATAAAGATTTTAGGGCTAGATGCCAATTACAAGTTTGCCTATAATTAAATCGGGGACATCTAAATATAAAATATAATGCATCATAAATGGCGAATCATGGAGATCAGTTTGTGAAGTGCTTCATCCAAGAAGTACATGGCGAGGAGACCACAGACGCGTCAGGGACAGATCTGTGTAGCACAAGCTGCAGATTCCTGGAAAATGGAACTCAGATTTTACTTCTTTTAGTTCAGTTGACAGGCGAATCAGGATGCTGCTGAAAGAAGGTATTGAGCTCTATATGTATCCGAGGCTTTAATTGACTTGTATCACACTCCAAGGAGGAAGTGGAAGGATATAGGAAACTTGTCCAGCATGGAAAACTATGTGCATGATGATCACTACCAGATGGTTGAATGATACATTTAAGTAACATGTCAACTCTATAAGCATTCTATCACTGTCACATCTCCATGTTCTAAGGAACAAAAATGGCATCTGAAGCACCTTTATTTGCTTTACAATTTCTCAACGACCCAACATGACTATATGGTGAAGATTCCTGAGATACAATGGTTTGTTCCCCACTAAATCAGTAAGGCCAAAATTTTACTCATCCTAAGAGCTAAACTACGGAGATAAGGGGCAGAAGACCATCAAATGGGGAACTCCTCCCCTTAATTCACCCCCCGAATCCACTCCTCACATTTACAGTGATTCCATCTGCCTCAGCCTCCTCCAGTTAGCCATGCTAAATCCCTCGTCATGTCAGCGAAATGGGACAGTGAAGATTCAACTTCCTTCCAACTGGAAAGTGCAATGCGTTCTAGCAGCAAATTACTCCTGTCTGTTGAATGCAGTCGCTTGTCAGTCTTTGATATCAATCTTTGTGATTAACCGAAGAACTTGAGAGTTTTCTCAGTTGGCAAAGTTCCAACAATAAAAAATTGATGGTCAGCCAGATCAAGAAAATGCATCGTGATGATTGCTCAAGAATCTCCGCTCCTTTTCATTCATTGGAGGAGATAACAACAAATACATCATCAACAGACCATTTCCTCGGTTGTGACTTCTCGGAAGGATTAATTATAGCACGCTCTGCATCTGCAAGGCGATAGCCTATGATGATCTCTTGCCTCTGACGGCCCCTGATCATTATATCATAAAAGGATAGCTCCTCCTGGTCAAATAAATAAAACTCTGCTGATTTGATACACATTTCGTTTCCCTGAGTAAAAAATATCTCATCAGTCTACACAGGAACATGTCATCATGTAAGCATCTTGTTAATGAAACTTAACTCAAATTCATCAGTCAGCACCCAGTGGAATCACTTTTCAGGAAGGAGAGTTTGTCATATGTTAACAACCTTTTTGATGCACTCCATGACAATCAAAAGAGAAGAAGGGGGATGCTAAACAAAGACAAAATGGTGAAACTTCCATTTGTTTTCATACTAAAGTATCATAGTTGAGTGGGTTTGATACATGTTTATTTGCAATCGACAGGAATTAAGCAACATTTGGATGATGTTGTCAATATTAAAAATCAAATTGAAATCTTCAGTTAGAATTGAAAAAGAAAAGTTGCCAGATGGAGAGAAAACTCACCTCCTCTGCAAAAAGTTCCTCGAGCACCCGATTAATTTGTTTGTCTTCAGCCACCATCGCTAGTGCCATGCTAACCAGCTCATTTGATAGTACATAGTCACTGATTCTGGAAACTGACACCAAGTTTCTGGTCCTAGAATCTAGAATTTCACTAATTATTATAGACTTGTCCGAAGCTTGTTGCATTTCACTTATCCAAGAACTGTGAGAAAACCCTGACAGCCTCAGAGACGCTGAACTTGGATCCTTGTTTGGAAGACGCTTTGACTGCATTTTATAAAAAATGAGGCAATTACAATTTGTAGCCACGCATAAAGAAAATAAATCTTGTTACTAACTTAACATGACAGGCATATTGATAGCTAATTACGCATCAGAAAGAGCCTGTCCATAATATTTGACATGATTGCAATGTGATGATTATAATGCAACTCCAATTCTGGAAATGGAAGTAAATTTGACGTGCTAAGCTCAGAAAGCCTCAATAACATTCCTACCTCCATTTCATGTATTAAGCTCAGAAAGCACTGATAACATGGCCAACTCCTAATATACTTTTAAATTTAGTTGTCAAGGAATACAGAGTTACCTGTATATCTCGAATAAGGAGGAGGGTGGCCAGAGATCTCGAGTCCGAATGCACAATAGAGTCTTCTAGTAATTCATCTGCAAGAATTAAAATCTGTCCCTTTAGAGTTAGTAATGGTCACACAACTGAAAGCACACAAGATGCAATGTTGCCATGGTTTATCCAGGATTAAAACGATTGAGAGTATCTTGTGAATTCCAGATTAGCTGTTATTGATTGCATTCTAGCATAGTACTTCAACAGCTACAAGTGGTAGAGAACGTTTTTATCTGTAAATCAAACAGCATACCAAGAAAAACAAAATCAATGAGCTTAGGCTTCGCATGGTGGATAGATCTTCCCACGATGCACATTCTTTTAATCAGATATTAACCAGTAATAATCAATGAGTAAAACATGCACAAAAGAATGCAAGAACCGCTTTCTTTTTTCTTTTCTTTTTTTCTTTTTTTTTGAAATGAGAGGATAGATTTTTTATATCAATCCAATACAATAATTTTATCAAACTATAAAAAGGAAGGGTCTGATTTACGAAAATTGAAATGATATAGGAACAGAGGAAAGCAGTGATTAGATCGTAGACAATTACAAGAACATATCTCAATCGCAAGCAGCTTTCCCTCCAAAATTCACTAGTTTCTACAACATCCAGCATTGCATAAAACATAATTGAATCAGGACTACTCCATGGTAAAAAATGGGCCCTCAAACTTTAAATCAACAATGCCAAGCAGACATAAATAATGCTAGAAATCTAGTATGCCAATGCCCTTCAAGGTCAACATAAACTGCCATATGTATGGATTCCAACTGCTATTAGTGTGGATTCCTCCCCTCTCCTTTGCCCTTCTTGGAATTAAACTAGTGGGCACGCATGACACACACTTATAGAGAAGATATAACTTACAGAGTCAAAAGTCTCGAGAGGGAGGTACTCAAGGTGGCGCCTGATGACAGCATTACCCTCACGGTGAACAAGGCTTATGTTTTGCAATTTAGAAATATCAAGTCCACCATCTATCAGCTTTTTCTCTCTATCCTTTTCTGGGACGTCACTGAAAATCCACAATTCTGATCCTGGAGCCAGGAAGGCCTCTAGAACCTGATTAGAGATATTTGCAAGATATCAACAATGATTAAAAAGCATGTGATCTAAACAAAAAGTGATGTTTATTGGTTAACTTACATTGGAGGCCATTACTAATAGTAATCACACGAGAGAACAAAATCTAAAAGGATTTTAGCAGAGAGCTGAATCATCAAGTTGACTGTCGGCCGTACGAACAAACACAAGGAAGCCTTCTCCAAGAATTCTCTTGTAAACAAATTATCCTACTTTCTTCTAAAAATGGTAGGATTCAAGAATTTAAAAGCTGAAACAACCAAAAAAAAAAAAAAAAAAAAAAAAAAAAGAAAAAGAACTAAATGACACTCAACATTATTTGAAAAGGACAAAAGATCTTGTTAAGGGATTTCCATGCTAGATAAAACTACCTATTTTATGTTAACTTAGTTAGTGTATGTCAATCACTAGGTTTTGAAGAAATTCACTCCTTTATGGGGTTGCATCACAGATCTTAGGATTAGGAATCTTTTGTTACTGTAAATAGTTAATCATAGTGGGTTCTTAACACAACAATTTAAGTATTGATACTATCAAGAGAAGACCATATTGAGACACAAAATTACAAGAGTAACTAGGAAAATTGCTGTTACACATTGATGACACACCTGCAATACTGGCAACATATCCCACATTACGATTGTTAGATTTGAAAATTATGTTTAGAAGGGGTTTCCAAAGCGTTGGATGATGATTAGTATTCACAGTCAGCATGCACCACAGATTTAACAATACCAAATAAGTTTTCAGACACCAGAATTGTTAATGGCATCATCCCTGCTTATAGCAAATAGCAAGCACATCTAAATTTGAGACCTCTTTCCCTTCCGTCAAATAATATGTCATGTATGCTGGTGGCAGATTTCTCAAAATCCTAGTCTTTGTTGATCACTTCTTGGCGTTAATATGTTCAAAAAATCCATTCCATTGTATTTTTCTATTTAAACATCAAAATTACCTCGACTATCACTCTAGAGAAGATGGAACCCAGTAAAGTGCCAAATATGCATGGGAACTTACAGTAATCATATCATCAATATCACGACGCCACCCACAAAATAGTATTTTCTCGGGAAATTTTGGAGGGTCAGCTATTTTCGGGACAAGTCCTCTGCGTACCTGCACCAAGACAGAAAAAGCCAAAAACTGAGAATCAACAAACTGAATTGAGCGAGTGCAAAAGGTAGTTGTAGTCCAAAGAAGTTCCAAAATACTGCGTTGCAATTTTTAAGACCTGATGGAGACATAATTAGCCACAGGTTCTTATGACTTGTTGGTTGGGGAATCTGACTATACAGGTAATAGGAAGAGAGGAAAAGGAAAACTATCATGCAGATCATACAGCAGTTTTGCACATTGTGCTCTAGTGCACAATGATTTGGTAGTGCACCTCCATAAACTAGGTCCACAAAAAGATACAGTCGGACCAGGTGCAGACTGCCAAGTTCAATCATACAGGTTAAAATCTTGAATTTAAAAGCTCAAATTCGTTGAGAGCTGCTATTAAGATAGGAAGAGATATACTACCTCTGGAAGGGGACCTGGAGAATAGGTATCGTCATCCTCAGCAATAACAAGAACTTCATCCCCTTCATTCAATATGTAACTGTCATCTGGATTTAAAATTATCTTCCCACCATCTGCAGCAACCTTAACTCCACAAGGAATTGCATCAGGAAATGAAATAAGGACATCTTCAAACCTCAAACCATCCAATTGGGGCCACCGCTTAATGTAGAACTCCGCATTCTCAAAACCCAAAATGTCTTCCCATATCTGTTGGAAAGATAAAGGGGACTGATGACAATGATAATCACAGTGAACCAATGAAATGAAGTTTGCAGATCCAAATGGCTTTTCCGAAAAATGTAAATTTGATAATCTATTGGATCAATGATTGCACCACTGGAAGTAATGAAATATGCAAAAGTACTATACAGAAGTTGCTGGTAAAATCTGAATATCAGGCATCATCATGACTAAAAACAAAGATCTTCTGCCTTAATTTGGATCAGTAGTAGTTTAGGACAGAGTCTTCTGATCAAGGATGGTGATAAGTCGAGTAATTGGAACAGGGCTCCCAACTACCAACACAACAAGACCAAAATTATTTCTTAACTGGTAGTTTGAAGCGAGAAAAGTGAAATGAAATAGATAGCAACAAAAAAGGATGTTTTGGCATTTTGATGTCATTGGGAGAAAAAGATCAATTTTATCCAGAAAAAGTTGAAAATTTCAAAAACCCCAAAGTTAAAATTTGCTTCTTTAGTGACTTAATCCACTTGCATCCAGCAAGAATAAAAAGTCTAGCAAAGAAATAAGGAGAAAAGAGCACAAAAAAGAATTTAAAAGGCAAAGGTGTAGCAAAGCTTTGTTGCACTGATTAACAAATACCACACTTCTTAAAAGAGCAAAAGAGAAACGCTTAGCAACCTGTGCAAGACCGGGTTGAAGAGCACATTGTATCATCAAGCGCCCTATTACATCATGTGCAACAACTGTCTCAATTAGGTCTCCTCCAACAAGCTTGACCAGGGGTTCATTGTCAAGATCACTCATCTCTACGACAACATGACCCTTCAAACCTTCTTTTACTCCAATAAGACTTAGCACGACCCTTAGAGCACGTGCGTCACTCTAGCGAAAAGAAAAATAACAATTAGTAACTTTATATAAGGCACTTCAGGTCATGGACAAGCACAAGAAACTAGTAAGCTGGAAGGGAGAAAACCTGGTCTGCATTTTCATCAGATGCCAATACAATAATAGCACGTGCATTTGAAACTGAAACCTTCGAAACAAGAAAGGAAATCAAATGAGAAGTCCATTAAAAAGAAATTTAAGGACCGGGACAAAACAAGAGAGGGGCATCTCTCCAAATAATGCAATCACAAAGTGAACCAATTAGAATTAAGACTCTCACTTCACGACAAATCCAAGAGTATAGAAAAACCTAAGTTTACCTTCTTTAGATCGGCCAAAATAATAGGGCTTCCACTTCTACATATTACGGACGTGCCCATAAAGTCAAACTCCAGCTTAGCAATGTCCATCTCCATTTCCTCCTTGTCCCTCTCTGCAAGTACAACAACGACTCCACCACCGATACTCTTATTAGCTATTGCTAGCTGCTTCAACAGTGAGCCCTGAAAATCCCCAGTTTATTAGCCATCTAGCATATGTTTCATATTAAGAATTCGACATTGAACTCCAAATCAGGACCACAATCAGAATATTGCTCAGTTCTGAAAATCCACAAAAAAAGTGTCTTACAGGCATTGAAGACTCAATTGGGCGAAGCAAATGCAGTAAGGAGTCTCATTCATGTGAAGGGAATAAGCACAAAGACAAGATAGAAACTTGGCAGACACACACAGAGGACCTATAAAGAACTCTATATGCATTATAATGCTGATTATGCAACTTTGTGAGTAAAATTGATCAAATCAGTATCACAAAGGTTTAAGAATATCAATTACTGGATGCTGTAAAACCCCTGACAAGCACAGAGAAACAGAGCAGCGGGGCCAAGTTCTTGCAAGTAAATTATCAAGTGAGTACTGACCAATTTGTCACTCCACCCCAAAATTAGTATGTGATTTCTTTCTATCACTTCGCTCTTCCCTTTGCGCAGGGAATCCACCTTTTCAGAGATAGCATCAGAAACAAGCCCAAGCATCATTGCGAATATCAGCATGCCACCTGAACTGATGGAGACAGAAACTATCCTTGGCCCCATGCCAACTCTATCAGCATGATTACCAGCATCAGCAACAAAAGTCCATGAGAGCCAAAGGGCCTCTGCAAAACTACTATCACTGACCACATACAATGCCAATCCACCAAATGCTATGAGAAATATAGTTGCGAAAAGAAGTGCTAGGAGCTTTGCAGATGGATTAACAGAGAAGCAAACATCCACCATGTAGGCAATTCTCTTTTGCAAGGGAACCTCTTCCGGGTTATTCTTCATCCTCTTTGAAAGATTCTTCAACTTGGGAAGATAGTCAAGATATCTATATAAAACGAGTGGCATGAGAAGGGTGACAACCATAGTGAATAGAGCTCTGCTTTCAGTGTTGGACCAATCAGACACCAATGGCCTACCCTCGTGTAGCAAAATCTTTGAACTTTCACTACCATCAAGTCTATCACCGCATATCATATGCAGGTCATTGTTCTCCTCCTGCAAGAGACTTGCTCCAAATTAGAAAACTCTTATTATACTAATCAAACTACTTTAGAAAGCATAACAAAGCACAATATTCAACAGACCTGAAGTTTCAGTACTCTCATCCACAGATAAAATGTGTAGGGTACAACTATCATACAAGTGAAACCAAGCTGCAAAAATGAGGCAGAACCAAATTGTTAGAAAAAAATAAATGAGAGCAAAGTAATCAACTTCTTCACTAGTGAGCAGAGAAAGTGACATCGTGGCAGACTTAAGATAGCAAATAGCACACTCTTGCTATAGGCTCAGTGAAAAAAATAAGAAAAGCATCAGAAAGACAAAAGCAGTCCAAATTAACAATCAGGCTGTTTGCCTAGCCAAACAACCTCCTCCAAGAACATGTCATATTATTTCCAACTGTGTAGATAAATTATGCAGTATCTGAAGAGAGATGATCCAAGCGCAAAGTTCTTCCCTGAAAGATTCAGGTACAATGCTTTGACATTTCCAATTGCACCGTCCTCAATTGCAACAATGAGGAGATGAAGCTCCACTGTAAAATATTTTGATGGGAGGAAATGAACAC